>CM067061.1:10371570-10971570 GCA_033980235.1 Diadema setosum
TATATGTATATATATATATATATATATACTTCAGCCTTTATTCTACTCTGCCGCTGATCAGGTCGACAAACACCGACGTCTATCGGTCAAGCGTATGAGCCTATGAAGCAAGAGAATGGATATTGAAAGGTTGACCTTGATTTTGTTGTTGTTTTTCATTATTAGGGACCTGGACGCCCGCAGCTAGCTCAGTCGGGCAAAAGTGAGCGACGAAAATAACGCGCATTGTCACTTTCTGACTAATTATAATTCTCTCTCCCTCCCCCTCTCTCCCTCTGTGTATTTCCACCTCGATATGTCTTTGTCTCACGCAGTCACTCAAATATTTTCTCCTCTCTCATTTCCCTTCATTCAAAAATTCATCCTTATGCGTTATTTATGTGTTAAAAAAAAAAAAAAAAAAGCTTTGAGAGAGAAGAAATCTCTTGAGCACGTAAGGGCAAGGGAGAGAACAAAACAAACAAACAACTTATCCAACCAGGAGGGAATAAAAGCAGTATCAATGATGAGAGAAGATACTTATGAGTTCTCTTTTTTCACTCAACACGAATAAATTCGGAATAGTATGTGATTTGATATTTGACTTGCATTCTAAAGTAACTCTTCCAAACGATGGCCGTTGCCTCCAAAACAAGTTTATATGATGAATTGTCGCGATGCTTCGAGATGTGATTAGTATGCTATTGATAGTGTGATGAATACACTGTAATTACGTCCGACAGCTTTTTCCCCTATACATACCACCAAATTTCTCTCTCCCTCTCTGTCTCTCTCTCTCTCTCTCTCTGTGATATTTTGCTCTTTTGAGGTCCTTACATTAAGAATAAGGAAGGCCTAAAGTCAGTCATCCTGGACGGAGTGTGACAGAAATAGGTTACGGGGATCACGTGACGCTCAATCACATAATCATCACAATAAGACCGCGCGCTGTCTGCGTGGCTGTAAGCCCACATGGAATGCTTCTTGTTTTCTTCTTCTTCTTCTTTCTTTTTCGTCTTTGAGAATAATATATTACGTTCGCCAGCGACCCGTGCATAATACGCCACCTGCACCACCTTTTTGACCGTTGCCATGGTAAGAGTGACTTTTTTTTTTCGTTTTCTTTTATTTTGTTCGTCTTTCCTCCTCCACGCAATCCAGTAGTGTCTCATCTATGTTTTCTGAACGTAATCTGAAGTGTATATTGTTTTACCTTTTTTTTATTGTTTCTCTCTAGCTCTCTGGATAGCCTAACGGTGGGTTCTCATGTTGGGAGAGATCAATTACAAGCCAGCCGATATGATATCGCTGTCATATATACAGTTGAGAGTTTTGGTATACTTTTATCTAGCTTACTTAATCAGATCATACTTGAATCCCAGAACTCGCATCTTCATGAGATACGCAGAACATGTTTCCAGACACACACACACACACACACACACACACACACACACACACACACACACACACACACACACACACACACACACACACACACACACACACCTTTTTTGATAGTATCTATTAATATCCATTCAATTAATGTACGAACAGTAATCTAAACTGATATTTTTGCCAATCATAACAAAATATTCGCCTCGTTAGACACAATGAACAAAAATGTTTCCTTGCTGTGTATTTTTCTTCTTCACACAAAATGGAGATAAAAAATTAAAGGTTGATAGTAAAATATAGAACGTCTTATTCATTCTAATGTTTAACAGTTGAAATGAAAATGCGATTGTACAGCAAACAAGAACGGAATTATATATCGCATAGACACTTACACGCACATACACTTATAATAAAATCATCACGGTCTTTTCCTTTTGAAATTGTTTTCTTTGTGGAATGTTGGTATGATATCATCACGAGACGAATTCAAACGCGTTTCCGTGATGGAGTCCTGACGCCATTGAACGGCATCAGTAGAAATCAATTTGTCTTACATCAGTGAGCTAGCCACTATAGACCCATTTCTTAAACCAGTGTATATATAATGCCGCACGGAAAGGTAGGAGAAAGAGAGGGAGATAGATGGATAGGAAGAAAGAGAGAAAGACGGAGAGAGAGTGGATGTGAGGGGTGAGAGGGGAGAGAGAGAGAGGGAGGTAGAGAGGGAGCGCGCGAATATCAAAGACAGAAGAGAAAGAGAATAATAATGTGCGTGAGTACGTGTGTACATGTTGGTGTGATTGTGTGTGCTCATGTGTATGCATGTGCGTGTGTTAGGAATGGATACGGAAAGGGGGTAAAGGCAGTGAGAGAGCTGCATGTAATGTGGTTATCGTACTTGTCCGCTACCGGCCGCTGCTCGCTTTACTTGCTAGAGGTGAGGTCCCTGGCAGTTTAACCTGTGCCCTTGCAAGCAATGCATTGCTATCCCCGGATGCAATTTAGAGGCGTCCGTAGGGATCCCCTGTCACGTGTCCAGGAAACCACGTCTCTATCAGGTCTTACTGGAGGTGAGGTTGTCACCAGACGACATTTCTGTGTACGTCGTTCGAGGACCGCCTCAAAATCTTTTTCTCAGCTGATGTCTTTGATGCCTTTGGCCAAATGCAAATTGTTCTGGATGACGTCATTTTTTGTCTTTGTTTACCTTGTCTTTTTTATCGCAATGTCGAAAGAAAACAACACCTCAATCTTGCCCGAAGGGACAGAGGCAGTTGTTCAGAGTAGCACACTTCGGTTAACATGTTAGTTGTAGAAGTGTGACTAGTAGTGATGGTAGTAGTAGCAGTAGAAGAAGTGGTAGGAGGAATAGTAGTAGAAGTAGTAGCCATGGTAATGGTAGAAGTAGTAGTAGAAGTAGTAGTAGAAGTAGTAGTGGTAGTGGTGATAACAGTATAGTAGTAGTAGCAGTAGAAGAAGTAGTAGGAGGAATAGTAGTAGAAGTAGTAACCATGGTAATAATAGAAGTAGTGGTAGCAGTAGTAGTAGAAGTAGTAGTGGTAGTGGTGGTAACAGTATAGTAGTAGTAAGTGGTGGTGGTAGTAGTACTAGTAGCAGCAGTAGTAGTAGTAGTAATAGTAGAATAGTAGAAGTAGTAGTTGCAGTAATAGTGGTAGTACGAGAATAGAAATAGCAGAAGTGGTGGTAATAGTATGTAGTAGTAGTAGTAGTAATAGTAGTAGTAGTAGTAGTAGTAGTAGTAGTAGTAGTTGTTGTTGTAGTAGTAGTATAGTAGTAGTAGTAATAGTAGAAGCAGTTGTGACAGTGTTGACAAAAGTGTGAAATTAGTTTAAGACTCCATTTTTTATTCTTCACAAATAACGTCTACTACATCAGTTACTGTAGAATCTTTTCAACCGCATTAAAAGATTCAGTCAAATGTTTCGGGTTTTTTGACTTAACTCGCACTACGAAAAAGGAGTCAAGAAATAATTGATTCAGGTGTATCAATCGCCTACACGTAACGAAAGTCTCCATTGAAATGGACATGCAAAGATTTACATGAGACCCCCCCCCCCCCATTCCACCTTAACACACACACATACACACACCTGCACACAAACACACAAACACGAACGCAACT
This sequence comes from Diadema setosum, assembly GCA_033980235.1. Taxonomy (NCBI): domain Eukaryota; kingdom Metazoa; phylum Echinodermata; class Echinoidea; order Diadematoida; family Diadematidae; genus Diadema; species Diadema setosum. The sequence goes on from CM067061.1 coordinate 10,375,091, forward strand.
GGATATACATGTGATCAAAAGGCCTGGGGTGGTCGAACTTTCAGAACACGAAAAACAAAAAACAAAAAGGAGTGGCAGAGAAAAGGGGCAATACAGAGAGAGAGGAAGAGAGAAATAGAGATAGAGGAGGAAAGAACTGGAGGGAGGTATAGGAAACACTGTAGCCTTCTCAATGCTCACGGCCAACAGCTCTTGACAAACAAATACGTGCCTGGTATAGCAGAGATACTTCAAGAAGGTCTTGGCACAGCCCCGGAGTGAATTCGGTGACGAGGAAAGGAGGGGGTGATGAAATGCTAGATCAACAAGTGTCCTGCAGAGCAAATATCAACTTATCACCTCTCCCGCCAATGGACACAAAAAAAAAAGAGAAAAAAATACATAGTTTGGTCAACAGCCCTGTAGGAAACGAAGAAAACCATTATCGCTGACAGATGTTAAGCTTCATGTCATCTGCGATGTCGCGATAAGATCGCAATATTAATTGTAAGTGCCAGCGCAGTCAGGATAATGTATCGAATAGATCTATCATTTTCAAATCCTGTTTGATTCTTGGCTATCATGAAGATGATCGCCGAAGGACTCAATCAAGATACATGTACTACCTGTCTACCTGGATCGATATTTATTCGTATGTTGCAATGGTCACGTGTATATCATTGTGAGGATGAGAAATGGATTTAAACGATGATTCTGTATTCACACAGCATATCTCTTCAAGTTCGACGATCAATAAACGTATTCAGCGTCATGCGTTTTAACTGTGCCTGTGTCAAACCTTGGTCAAACCCCTTGTGATATGACAGATTATGTATTCTTCACAGATAGTAACAGAGCTTATGTTAGTAAAGTTCATGGAGACCTTAACTTTAAGAGTTCTTTATACAGCATTAAAATGTACTATGTAAAAAGGGAGTCTCTTGGCACACAATACGCGCAAGTGCAACACAGCGGAATCAACTAATACATGTATCATACTTTTAGTTTATAATGTATGCGCTACACTTTTGTTTTATGTCCTGGGATGTTTTTGTTGTTGTTGTTGTTGTCTTAATGAGATTGGGTAGGCATGATTAGTTGTGGTTTTGTTCTCTTGTGTTAAAAAAAAAATTGCCTGTGAGTATTTCGCCTGGTACCTCTGGCGTTGATGGTTATTCTCCCGTACTTTCAGACTAACTTAATTTGGCGTGACGGCAAGCGTGAGTACGTGGTAGATATATTTCAAGCCCTACTGAATTCATGACTGTCAAGCAGATTTTCTCCCAGGCCCGTCCGAGCTGCGTTTTCAAAAGAAGACGAGTTCGCATTCAGACATTTTTCTTTTTTCTGACGCAAAGTGAAGTCCAAATGGTAACATCATAGAAGCCAAGGTTAAGTATTGCCTAGGGGCTTGAGACAGAATCTGTTGGCCGGAAAAAGAAAGTGGAAAAAATTGCCCCGAAACTGCCTTTTACGCATATCATAAAATGCAAACAGTCTTTTGGTTTGGGCTCAGTTCCCATTTGGGGGACGTTCAGGGGTTCTTGGAGATTTCTTGCGCAATATTCGGTTGTATTATTTTTTTTTTTGGCTTGTTTTGCTTTATTTTCTTTTGTTTTGTACTGTGTGTGGGAGGTATCTTTTTTATCTTTTTATGTTTATTAATGTATTTAATTTTCTGCAGAGCAGTAATGACCAATGTATCAGAAAATTATCAGATAAGTTAGTAGCTCCAAGGAGTGATACATTACACACCGGGGGCCCGTTTCATAAAACTTGTCATCAGTGAAAAGTTGTCATAGATGTGACAAGCTACTGAAATCCTTGCATCTGATTGGCTGAGAGCAATTTTGTCATAGAAATGTGGCAGTTGTCACTGATGACAAGTTTTATGAAACGGGCCCCGGGTCGGTCTTCCGAACTTGTCGTGTCGCCGAGAACATAAACTATTTGAATGCGTGGTTTATGATAACAAACTTAATATTTTATCGTCATAGTATTATCCATTTATCTAATTAGAAGAATATTTTGTGGATTGTAGTGAAAGAAAGAGAAAGAAAACCCACTCCCCGCCCCCAAAAGAATATATATATATATATATATATATATATATATATATATATATATATATATATATAATTGTATGAAAAAAGAGATGGCATCAAAAAAGGGGAAAGGAATTGAAATAAAAATGAAATATATGATAAAAAACTAACTCCTATAGAATTAACCCTATGTCAATTATTTCATCTTGCTCTCAGGAAAAAAAAATCCCTGGTTCTGTAATCGTTACGAGTCGCGAAAATCAAGGAGAGAACGCTATTAATTATTATCCATCGTGTGTACGTGGCGTTCGGATATTTTCAATGATCACAGAGTCACCAATATTTGATTTTCTTTTTCTCGAGAAAGCCATCGCAACCAAGCAAATATAATGCGGTTAGCCTCCACTTCATATTGCTAGATTATTGGGTCATGCTCATCCATACATAGAAAAGAGAGATTGGCTGAAGCAAAAAGTTTCACTCTTGGCTACGTTCTGTTGCATACGGTTTCATGCAATCACGCCAAAAGAAATACTCGCAGACATACACACATTTCTAAAAAAAAAAAAAAAAAAAAATCATTTCATCCTTTTTTATCCTTGGATGGAATTCATATTTGCTTAGAGGAATGGGTGCGATGGCGGTCGATTTCCAATCCGACTTTTGTAGTTGAAGATTAAACTGTTGTTTTGTGGTTGTTGTTGTTGTTGTTGTTGTTGTTGTTGTCTGGAAGGTTTATTTCATTGCTGCTGCAAGTTACTTCGCGCTATACTTATCTTCATTCTGTTAGATGATACATCTACCTCCATTGAATGTCTCAGACTACGGCCCTGCTGGCGAGAGCACGACTTCAAGTAATACGTTGAAGGTCGTTCGATGTTCGATTTGCTGCAGTGCTCAGTGATCCCGTTTCCTCGACGAGTTTATAAACTCCATCCCAAGTGCGCCATACAGTCTACAATTCTACCACTGCGTTCACACTCAGAGATGACAACATTCTCTCCCAAATATAGGGTGACTATGCTGCCCTCATGTATTCACAGTCTGCTGGATGCTTTCCTCTCTTCTAATAAGGCGAAAGAAAGCCATTATTATCGCTATCCTCACTAACTCGCAAGGTTTTGTGAGGTATGGCTTTTGCGCTAATTACTTTCGACGTCTGCATTCAGTTTTGTGACTGTATGTCCTTGGACTATTGATTTTCAGCGGTGCGTTATTCTATCTCGCCTGCTGATCTGAGGCGAAATAAATTTCCATACACACAAATGCAAACGGAACAAACACACACGTGTTAATATTCCAGGCAGTTTCAGCAATGACCTTCACACCACCTATACCTGCAAAACGCGTTAACCGTGTAAACTCTTGTTCAAACAAACCTTGCCCGAGGAAGTAAGAGGGTGAAATTATTTCGTGGGGTAAAAGTTTGATAATGGGCCGGTTGGGAGGGATAGAGAAGTGAGCGAAAGAATGGATAGAAGAAGCGAAACTATGAGGAAAGAGAGACAGATAGTAATAAAAAAGTGATGGATAGATGGAATGAGAATGGAAAGTATCTTGGTTGCGAAGAAATGCATAAAGGAAAGAGAGAAGAGTGAAATGCGGCAACAAACTTCCCAAATGTCACGTGTCAATTTTACGGGCACTTTAACCAGCAACCAGGCGAGAGATGATCGCCATTTGCTCGAGTCTTAACAGTCGGGCGCTTCTTCATAATTCGTTAACGTTAAGCACATGCTCCCTTCCCCCAATAAATCCGCAATAATTGTGCTTGGGCACTAGGGGAATTGTCTGAAAATCCAAACCCAGATGTACGTTTAAAAGTAAAATGTCGGTGATCGAATGAGACGCATTCGACATTCTGATATATCCAATAACTATTTTCCTGCCTCGGGCCATCTCGTATCAGAAGCATAACTAATCAATACGCAAAAAGTGTTTTAAATTTGTAAATGCATACTATATCGACTTATCTACTCCGATGAGGTATTAATATTTAGAGCTACTGAACAGCGCTGTAAAGGTGCACTGGGTAAAATGCATTTTTGGTAGTCAAGAATGTGAATTGCTAGGACTTATACATTATACCTTTCTACGAGACGTAATTTCTCAACGGAATCAATTTGACAAGTAGTAAGAAGGCATTCAGATAAAGGAGAAGGGCAGCAGAAATTTTGCCGTGACCCTCACAAGGGAGTTAAACTTTTTCATCGATCTCCAGCAACACAACCGGAGAAAATACAATGCAGTTCTACCTGCCCTTACCGAACTGATAATTTTCAGGCTTAGGGAAAATCCGTTACATTTCGAAAAGTTTCTAAAAGTTTCGGAACTTTCACAAGTTGCTATGGGCAAAAATGTTCAACTTTCGTCTACGATCTTAGAACGACAGCAGAGTGCATGTAATCGGAACGTGACTATAGAGCACGTTGCGCAGCAAGTTTTCGTAACTGTTGTTATATTAGCAGTGCCAGCTGCATTGACAAAAAATCCCAAAACACTGCTCTGGGATGCATTAAGCTTCTCCAAGTGGCTGAAATGTGAAGAGGAAATAGTATTTACGTGTAAATTCAACACAGTGATCACGACAGGCCTTTACGAGAGAAAGCACCTCCTTCTCAGAGAGCCTGGTAAATCGGCAAAGAAAATAGCGCCACATTGAATAATACAAATGGAGCTGTCCATCTATAACTTTGAACACTGACCTATCCCCCTCCTCCGCCCCTACCCCACCACTCGCCTGACTACATCCTTCAAGCCTTATTCCTGTCACTCCGTTTTCTTCACGTTGCAATGCCCCGACGGGATCTGCTCGTGTTCCCGCGCTTGAACCGTGACATCGACTGTCCGATCTATAAACAGCCGACAGGAAGGGGGCGAACATTCTGTCTCTGCTTCCGCAGTTCATGGAATGCTTGGGATTGGATTTCTGCCTTGAATTTGTTTGAGACGAGGAGAGGATCACCCGATTAGATTAGATTAAATTAGATATAACCTGCATCGCCCTAATCATTTTAAAATTGGGAAAATGAGGAATATGATATGGCGCTGAGGAAATGCACCAGACTGAAACGTAGAATCAACCCTTTATTGGAAGCGCTTATCAGAGATAGAAATGCTGCTCGCTCGCAGTTCGTCTATAGGTGGCGCTCGATGATTTTTAACTCCTGCAAATGCACAGCACCTTTCCCCAGGGTACGTCTAACTTGTATCATGTTGATGCAGACGTTTAATCTGTGTGTATCTGTCATGGGGTTTCGAAAACTTTGCACAATGGCAGGATGCAGCACTTTTGGCACCATCGAACCATGTCTGCAAATCTGATTATTATGATGTCGTCTGGTTTGTAACTATAAAAGGCATTCACATCATTTGAAAAGGATTTTCATTTTGCATGCAAAAGTCCGGGCCGAAATATTTTTACTCTGAAGGATGGACGCAGATACTGGAAGACTCATCGGGTATGATGACGTCATAAAGCTCCACCAGGACGGACAGCTTCGAACTTTGCGCCCATCTCTGACGTTTAACATCGACCGGTTGGAAGATAGATGTGTATGGATAAGGGGCGCATTGAAGCATGAGAAGTCATGACTTGCATGCCTACGCTGTGATGTAGTTAGGTCACTCTTACAAGAAGTACGCACACACAATTTTGAGAAAACCGGCTCTGAAATGTGGATGTCTTCACGAATTCGGGGCATTATGAATTCAAACACGAAAAAAAAAGCGTGAAGTAAAATATGATTCCTTTCCAAAGCTAAATCACCTTACTTGGTTAAAATCGCTAAGACTACTAAAATCATGACATGTAGTAATTTTTCATAATTACTAAACACACACACACACACACACACACACACACACACACAGGGGGTGGGGGAACTCTCCACTTAATAACACCATGGCTTTGAAGATCAAAAGCCTGCAGTATCAAAAGCCTATAAGCCTTCAGATTAGGTGCTCATACAACAATATTCAGTATAAAAAGTCACAAACTACGTACACAAAGTCACACATTGCACACTGCATGTTGTATAGTTCAAGACAATTATTGTCAGACTTTCAGATCTGTGCAGAAGATAATTGCCTTTTGACCTCTGTTTTTTGTGCGTAGGATTGTTGTTTGATTTTAGTTTGTTTTGAACCTTGTCTGTTTGTGTATTTATGGAGCCGAACCCAAATCATAGCCGCATAATTTCATGATCCACTCTAATAATGCATGGCGCAAACCCATTGCCTAATGAGGGCGGTGTATAAAGTGGATTGTCAAGGCTAAACCCGTTCGGCCAGCGTACTTTTTGGTTGGTTTCTATCATTATTATTAAGCCCTCAATGATGCTATTAGGGTGAAGTAGTTTTGATATTTTTCAAACGAATCATCGCCAGCGGCGGTTAGTTTGTACATGCCGAAATGTCCTATGTCTACATTAGAACCCCGCTTGATAGTTTTGAATTATCGTATGAATATATCGCATTGAGTCAGTTTCTCGTTATTGCAAACTATTGCACAAATAAGAAACCCAAATGAAGAGATATTTAGTATAAAAATAACATTTTAGTTTCCTAAGCAGCGGGGGAAAAAAAATGTAATCAAAACGTACTTGTTGAACCTTTCATCCTAATGAATGTTATTTATACACTTCTGGCTAGGGAAGACTTCAATAGAAAACAAATTATAGTACTGTCTGTGAAATCTTAGACATAATTATGTTCATGTGCATCGTCTTCATATTACTATGACTGGCAAAATTACTTGTATCTATCTTTCTTCTTGTCGATCTATTTCATGAGTTCAATGTTCTGGTTGTTTCTATCATGTAGCGTAATAATTAATACCGGTGGTAGGCCCTATATTATGGTTTCCACGGGCAAATGGAAAATCAGTCAGGCAACCTACAGAAATGCTTATAATGAAAGACAAATGTTCCAAAAAAACAAACAAACAAACAAACAAAACTGCAAAATTCTGGCGGACATGAGAAATTGATGAAAAATGTGTAGATTAAGTGAAACTGATAGGACAAGTGCAATGTTTACTGAAATCGTAGTATCCCGTGGGGGAAACCCGTGTAAAGATGCTTTGAAATGTGCTATCAGCAGTAGATATTAACATACTTTATTCATGTTCGTCATTCCCAGCACAGCTTATGTATGCGCGAAACTGCCAGTGGTTATAAGCTTTCGATATTTGGTGTCTGTTTTATTGTTATTGTTTTTATTTTGTTTTTGTTTCTTTGTTTTTGTTTCTTTTTGTTTCTTTTTTGTGTGGTTCACTGAGTCACGTAATCATCCTGACAATAAATGAGTTTGTCGCTGTTATTTTTACATAATATAAACCAAAGGAATGTTTTGCTTTTTTATCTCCGTATCCGGCTCTTTCAATAATACATCGCATCTTCGTTCATGAAACACTTTAAAATTGTATTAACGTGCGTTATGATTCAAATATAATATCATAAGGATTCATGAGTAATTGATTATTATTATTATGCATTATTTCATGGGACTTTTTCTTAAAGTCAGTGGAGCGAATTTTCTAGATAATACTGTCCTCAGTCACAGCCAGACCATATCCAAATCTAAAACCCTTGTATTACCTATGACTTTCCGCTGCATCCTATTTGTGGAGGATTTCCATGTAGTGACGTCATGGCATTGACAAATATCAAAATTTCTCTTGAATAATTAGTGCGACAGCTGCACGTTTTGATTGAAAATGGGATGGTCTCATGGCGCCGAGATGTCATGGCCTCATGACGTAACAACGTTGTCCTAGACTTCCCCTATGAGCAATATAGGGGAAAAACATATTTACGGAGTCTTAGAATTGATATGATATTCATTACGTTTTGTATATTGAAAGACAGAAAAAATAGATAGACATATATTCTTCAAATTAAAGAAATTCTTGCCATCTAGTTGTTTTATCACTGCAAACTGATTGAAATAATTGCTCTCCATCGACGTAAATGAACACCGAAGCAACCAGATTAATTCGGTGTTAATTTACGTCGATGTCGAGTGATTTGTCAATCATTTGCAGTATATAATATTGTTTTTGCAGTTGTATGATTGATTTCATTATGAGCTACAAAGAAAAGTTTCCATGAATCAAGTGTGTTGTGTTCCTTTTAAGAAAGAAATTTTCTTTGAGATCATAAGTATCAGTTGTTTAACAATCTAATTGAAATGTGCACTCTCATGTTATTTTTTACGACGTGGTATAATCACATTAAAGAAAGTGTACTTTATGAGCCCTAGTAAAACCGCACGTGTCGATTTAAGGAATTTGAATGTGAGTCGATTGCGAGCAATATGATGAGTGGCTACGTCACAGACTACGTCACATTCCCCTTCCAGGCTGTTGCCGAGGATCATCAATCGATGAAAGATATGAATTATTCATTTGATGAAATTGCAATTTCTGTCAGGTTGTTGACTCCTATAATTCAATCAGCACGTGAACCGTTAGGGAAATTAGTCAGTTTTGGAACAAAAGGTGCTCGGTTGTTGTTCTTGTTGTTGTATCTTCAAACTCATAGACAAAGTGATGTTTCATATACATTCCAAGGATGATTTGCTGTCTTATTTCTCTTCTTCGTTATTTATCCTAATTTTATGGTCGAAATCGTCGGGAAGGAAATGAATATTTGATAATAAGGTATTCTCTGAGATTTTAGGCTGCTTTAGATTTATGACGTTAATGCTATGACGCGTCAACTGCATTGACTGTCATGTTACAAAGTAGCCTCTTAGATTTCGCGAAGACGCAACAGACTTATGTAAGAAGAAGTAGTTTCAATTGTAACGTCATATCTGAGAAAATCCACCTATCGCTGCGTCGTAAAGTGACGGTGAAGTGGCTCGGAACCGTTGCGAAAACTTGGACGACGTGAGATCAATTGGTAACGGATGTCTCGCGCATGCGTAGACTATTATATATATATTTTTTGCCTTTATAGATGCGTCGTAATATTAGCGTCTTGCAGCTTTACAACACATTTTGGAGGATGTCTGTGTAACTGAACACTCCGACTCAAAATTCTTTGGTGACTCTGCTTTTGCATTCCATTGTATATTACAAACAAGGCAACGGGTTAACAGTTCTTAGTTTTGTATTACATGACATGCGTGCTACTGAGGTGGCGAATATCTGAAACAAAAGATTGGGCTATGACACGCGGTTGTAAACGGATGCGCATGCCTCGTTGTAATGTTGTAAGGCGCATCGTAATTTCTCCTTCTACAGCTGAGGAAATTCCCAGAAAGCAAACGATTCGTTTAGTTGATGTAAACAAACCGGCTCACCGATATTAATCGGAACATCCATTATTTAAGATGACATGATTGTGACAAACACATTATGGACATAGAATGTTCATAGATAAACCCCTTTATCATTATCTAGTCGTCATGATATGTTATTAAAATGGGGATAAAGTTCTATTACTTTTTTTCACACGATCACTTGTGTGTAATACTGCTCTCTCTCTCTCTCTATCTCTCTGTGCGTGCGTGTGTGTGTGTGTGTGTGTGTATGTGTGTGTGTGTTTGTGTGTCGTGAGATGGCTTGTTTACTCGAGTATGGGGTGATGACTGCCAATTTTCGTTGTTGACCTAGAAGAGTTTATGTTTTCTCGTGGTTTATGAGTTTTTGATGTTCAAACGTCAAAGACACAGTTTCGGAAAAAACAACAACAACAACAACACTCAGACTTCCTGCTGAACGTCTGTTGTATTGATTAAGACTGACTTTCAATCAACAGAGAGTATTAAAAAGACAGTAGGTCTACGTTGAATCATAACTCTTTGTACGCATGCTCAGAAACTTCGAAGAGATGTTCATCTTGCTGCCTCGACTCCGTTGTACAACTGTTATTGGTTGACTGTGAAAAGGGCAACAACAACAACAACAAAAACAAACATATCGGGGGAAAAAAGACAAAAAGGCCACTGCCTGCGGTTGTTGATATTTCTCAAATGTCACAGGGTGATTTGGAGTAATTTCTGTTAGATATCATCTCTGCGAAGAGCGAGGCGGAAAGGACAGGGAGGGTTTTTGTCGCTAATCGTGTGGGAGGGGGACGTACAGAACGATATGTGGCGGAACCATGTCTGTGATCATTCTAAAAAAGGAGTCCCATCTATATATCCTAAGTGCATTGTGTTTTTAGCCCGGGGAAACGAGGGTACCACGCATTTTTTTCCTTATCAAGATAGACAGCGCTATATGTCGGCAGTTGAGTACAGCCGGGTTTGCGCGAGCGACTCGATCTGGTGTGGACGTAGTACACGCATTTCACCATGCAGCAATGACATTAATATTGCTTATATACAGTTCAGAATAATTTTCCCTGGACAGTGACCTTTCCCGATGACCGAAAACTGCATTACGACTCCAGTGGCAATGACCTCTACAATTACGAATACACCCGTTCTGAGCATTTTAGACAATTTGTTGTTTCTGTTTCATATTATCACTCTCCATTTGTGACCCTACGTCACAAAACAAACAAAAAGTCGCCAGACATGAAATTTTAGCTAAGAGCATATTCTAAAAGAGCAGACTTTAAGCTTTAAAATGATGTATAACTCAAATCAAATGGACTCTTCTAACCTATCTAAATATTGGAAAGAAAGCACACACTCAGGGAAAGTGCGAACTGAGAAAAAAGGCTCTGAAGTACAGTGTATTTTCAAGCGCTTAATCTTTACCAAGCCGTGCTGGCTGTGCGATGAATGGGACAAAAGACAGGATGTGAACCACTGGAGTAACAACAATGAAGTGATTATCAGATTAAACTGAAATTGAGCATGCCTTATTAAGGCATTCTGTCCATAATTTATATTAACTTTCAAAGCAGTAGCATCATCCTGTCAAAAGTTATGAGAGTTGAAAGTGAAGAGTGTGTACAAGGTCTTTAAGAAATGAAAAGGGGACTCTAAAGACGCACCTAATCACCCTATTGTTCCAAAAGTTGTTAGTTGATAAACTGCTTAAAAACACACTTTCCTGCCGATTCTATGATTCAAAAATTTAGCATAATGAAAAAGAAGACTTGCCCTTTCAGAAAATATGAAAAAGATCAAGATCGACTAGGTTGACCCGTTTCACGTATTTTCAGTCCTCACACAAAATCAGTGTGTGCGACTTTTTGTTCGTTTTGTGATGCACGGTCACATTATTCCCTGAAGGATGTGGCTGATGTTTGCATTTTGAGATTAAGCATTTAATATTTTGGTTTCTAATGTCTGCGACAAAAAGAGGTGTTACCAAATTTAAGTCGGTATTTTCATGCAATGTCATACAAAGGACAGCGATTCTGACCCAACATCATTTGGAATCAACATTCCGTACTTTTCTTCGCACACATAAGTGGGGTGTGTGTAGGTGCATGCGTCTGTCTGAATAAACATTACCGTAATTGACCGAAAATCATCTTTTAATGACATGAAGCCAGCTGTATCTAAATTTTTTTAGCTGTGAGGAGAAACATATCGGCGTATAGGACATCTTTTTCCTATATATCCGGGTCTCGCCCTCCCTCCCTTTCTCCTCCTCCCCTCTCTCTTTCTTTCTTTCTTTCTTTCTGTCTCTCTCACTGTAATTCTCTCCTCCTAGCGGTGTCTTCCATTTTTGCTCCCCCTTTCTCGCTGTCTGTCTCCATTTCATCCTTATATATCTCTTTATCTCTCTCTTTATCTATCTATCTATCTATCTATCTATCTATCTATCTATCTATCTATCTATTGTCTGTCTGTCTATCTATCTATCTATCTATTGTCTGTCTGTCTGTCTATCTATCTATCTATCTATTTATCTACCATTCTACAGATCGAGATGTATGTCCGTCTACCTGACTGTGTTTGCGAGAATCTTTCTTTATTTTTTTGCAGCAGATTTTAGAAGATTATATACTTTTCCCATTATATCAATTATTTGTATTTACTTCTCGAATTTTGTGCAGGTTTAATTCATCCAACCGGTTCCATTTAATCTTCTCCAATATATAGGATTCGCATGAAACTTGAGATTTACCCACTTCGTGATCGGGCAGGCTGATAATTTCAACATCAGCAAAATCACAGCTGAACTTGATGGGTCGATGCCCTCAAGTAAAAGTTCCGAATCCAATTCAGGATTGTGAGTGCTATAGCTGAGGTAACCCGCGTGAGGCCCTGTCCTGTTCTCCACTACAGGAGATATGAGACCGCAGTCTTGCAGACAGCGATCACGCACCTTGCGCCGTCTCCGATAATCGCCGAGACCGAGCGGTGTCTGATGGCCATAATATTCTTTATCAATAATATGGCCCCCGGCGGCGAAAGCGAAATCGCGGTATAGTAGTCGGTCGTATCACCTGTTGAGAACCGGAGCGCGCGATAATGTGTCGCCCGCGGAGCTGCTTAAGGGATTGAAGCGCGCTCCTCGAGAGCCGCGATGCGGCCGCACTTGAGGAATTTTGATTGCCTCTCTGTTTTAATCACTGATCGATGTACATTGTCTGTGACATATGAACCCATGTATTGCAATTCATACTTCCCATGCACCTTACCCCCCCCCCCCCACATTCCTCCTCCTCTTCATCCTCCCCCGCCTCTTGGCTGTTCCATGATTCGTCTTCACGTCTTCGCTGTACCTGTGGATATTGGTGCATTTCAGAGTTACACCTCCAAATAAAACTTGGATTATTATTGTTGCCATAAAACTAGATTTCCATTTTATCGATAGTAATTTGATTATTACTGATCGAGACTTCCGATTTTGTGACAAATATTAACGAACTCTATACACTATATAAATATACACTGTATGTATCATTCATATATATATATATATATATATATATATATATATATATATATATATATAATATATATATATATATATATATATATATATATATATATATATATATATATATATATATATAATATATGAAGAACGTATTGTCGTTTTGAATAGCATCTACGTCAATATCTCCAATCATCGCAAAGTGTACATTATGTATCTTTTGAATTGATATCCAATACCATCTTTATCAAAAGAATGAATTAGATTCCAGAACACACGCACGTGGTAACCTTCGGTATGATTGGTTATTCCAATCACAAAGAGGGTTTGAATTGAATTCATTAGCTTGGAGTGATTGCTATCGAGTCGTGTCTTGTGACGTATTGTTTTCATTCATTAAGTTTTTATCAACAAGTCCTCGGACTAAAGGCGCGGTATGTGACCTCGGTCGAAACCAAGGACGCCCCAGTCAACATGATGAGCATTATCAACTCACATGGAATTAACCAATCCCAAGTCAGCTCCTGTACCGCACTAGGTAGCAGTCTTTTCTCCTTGATCACTCCACACAGCCCCTTAAGTCAAGAACATCAACGGATGGGAGAAATAAACGATAGGGATCTAAAAGGGCATTCATTTGTTACACCAAAATTGCTCCGCTCCCTTTGAAAGAGTGGAAACTGTGTGACAGAGAAGGTCATGCGTGTGTGTATGTGTTTGTGTGTGCGTGTTTATATGTGCGTATGTACAACCGTGTTCAGGGGCGGATCCAGGACTTCCGTAAAGGGGAGGCGCCTTTACAAAATTAAAGAGGGGCGCACGTGACCCCCCCCCCCCCCCCATTTTTTTCTTTTGTTTAAAAATATTAAAGAGGAGGCTCGCGCCCGGTGCGCCCCCTCTGGATCCGCCACTGGTGTTTGTGAAGTTTGTTAAAACAAAAGAAATAAAAAGAAAAAATGAAGAAAACGTTTTTTTTTTTTGTGTGTGTGTGTTTTTTGCTTGTCAGCCGATGAAACTCGGAAGTGGCACCAGAAATTCCCGGATCCGCCCCTGACTATATAGGGCTCTTCTGAGATACAATGTAGGCCTACCACTTTCCATTTTTTCCAAACCACATCTGCTAACCTTGAACCAATCAAAGCGGTCCTCAATAGGTGGAATCTCTCTTCATTTTGTGTTAGATTACATTCTCTTTTGACTTCATACTTGGCGCAATACATGTACAGTTGTACATACCTTCCGATTTTCAGCCGGTGAATTTTTCATGTATTATACTTAGGTTTACACCAAAGCGTTATCATGCAATCAATGTTGTCACGGTCCCTGGATCATAATGTAATAGAATCAATTTATCGCCCTGTTCGAGGAAAAATTAAGTAATCAAGTTACCACCGACATTAATCTAGCAGCCGCTAAATGTCATTTGACTTGTAACATTTCCAGGGCTATGAAATGATTTTTTTTTTCTTTTTTAACATGCTCGGCAGTTTTATCGCCGCAAAATGTCTTTAGGCGGTGAAAAGCGTCAACATACTAATATCATAAATACTCCCCTCTCTCTCACACCCCCCCCCCCCTTCACTCTCTTTTTCTCACTCTATCATACACACACACAGACGCGCGTGCGCGCGCATATGTATGGCAGGGCCTGATATTAGCGGCCGCTCGGGGCCACTAAGAATTTATGTCGGGCCACAAAATTTCCAAAAATGGTATCCCTTGGTGTCCCGATTGAGAACTTAAGATTCAAAATGCATTGTTATGTTTCCGTTCATTTCGGGCCACTTAAATTTCAGACTTAAAGATTTAATGGCCCGCATGGGCCACCGGAGAAAAAAAAATAGTGTCGAGCTCTGTCTATTATTGCGTACATAAGAAATGAGATCATGATCGTAATGGAGATATTCCAGGCAGCAACCAGTAGTAGTCTCACAACAAGGATAGATTGGACAAAAATGTGAACATGAAAATGCAGAGGATGATAGAAGATTGTTCAGAAGTTCCCCTAAAATACCAAAGAGTATAGAATATATATATATATATATATATATATATATATATATATATATATATATATATATATATATATATATAATGGTCTCTAAATGCCAAGTGATAGGCAGGAAAGATGGGAAAGAGAATGAGAGGGAGAGAAGACGTATACAAGCGGAACCAGTCTAAAAAAAATTGTCATGGTCCATGCTGGCTTTATATGCTCTCACTGTCAGTCAGCAGAGTAGATAATGATATATCATGATAATTATGTTCGATGCTATGTGACATTATTGAATCGGATCTTTGCGCTTGAGAAACAGCAATCAAAGCATGCACAGGGAAGATAAGTCTTGCTTAACCATTGTGAAGCTCTATTGGACATAGGCTCACATCTTATGCTGTTGTTGTTGTTGTTGTTTTTGTTTTTTTTACCAATGTGTTGTATTCCCTATGTTTGACAAAACCTGCAGATTTACGGAATGAGCAGTTTCCTCTCTATAAATGGCGTCTTTTGACCAAAGGGCACTACTTGCCTAATGTCGAACTAATGTAATTCAAGGAGGCGCTGCCTTTTTTGCCGATATTATGACGCGTGGGCCTGCATGGGTTCTGGATTTGGGTCCATTAGTAATTTAAATCAATTTGCCCATTGATTATCCTGTTTCCTGTTAGTTCTTAATGTGGAAGGCAGAAAATGACAAGACAGGCATTCACTTTGACAATATTTTGGTAGGAATGAGATCCCAAATACACACACACACACACTCGCGCGCGCGCACACACACACACACACACACACACACGCAGACAAAAAACGGTAGTAACAACAACAACAGTAACAAGGGAGGCATAAGATTCTTTTTTTTTCCAAGTCACTTTATCCCGACAGAACACGGATGATTATAATGATTTAATCATTAATCAAAAAGGTCGTTCTGTGGGCAAGTTCCTCTCAAAAGCAACCCAATCGTCTCAGAATAACTTCACAACGATTTGATGATGCAACATGCATTATTCTTGCGGAAGTAAAGAATGACAATTCTAACAGAAAAGGGCGAGAATTGAGCCTATCAAGTGGCACCCATGAAATGTGGGTGTGTCACCGAAAGTTTTCCGAACACAACTGCTCTTCCAACAAAAGTCTCCAAATTTACACGCGCTCCGCCCGTCCCCCATTCAACAGCGGCGTCATCAGACTCCCTCCACTCCAATAATATATAAGTTCGTGGTTATCGTCAAACATTTACACTGTGTGCCAGCATACTGTTTGGTGCTTGGTGATTGATCACCGATGATCCCACTTTGTCAAACAAGAGAGTACCACGACGCAGTCACCGAGACCACGCAATTGCCACCCACGACGTATAGGGAAAAATAAATATAACAAACAAGATTAAAGCAAAAACAATTTGAGCATTTGCTCCAGCGGTGTATGAGCTTCTAAATTACGCATCAGAGAACGACATCTATAATTCAGCGAGGAATTTTCAATGGTTCATTCCAGCGTCACCGCTGCCCCCGAGTAAAAGGTTGACTTTTTGATGATCGGCTGTTAGCACAGATCAATGTTGCAAAGTACGTTGGAAGTTCATTTGGGTAAAATAAAGAGACAGAGATGGGGTGGGGTGGGGAAGAGAGGGAGGGGTAGAAAGAACAAAATACACCTCTGCTGGAAGAAAAGTATGCGAACCTATGGTGGTGATTAGAACAGCGTTGTTGATTTAAAGGCAAAAATGCAGGTGTACAAAACGGAAACACACACAAATTCTGAATGGGCACACAAAGATTTCTTAATGAAAAGAAAAAAAAAAACATTTCAAAGCTAATTCACTGAACACATAGGTATCACACTTCCTATTATATACATTACACAAAGTAGTAATGACAGTTACTATTATAACGATGATGAAAGGTTAAGAATTATGGAAACAAAAAGAAGTTTAATTAATTAAAGCATTGTGACAACAACAATCAATACATTCATTAGTACTATTATTATTGCCATTTTCATTATTATAAACATTATCATTATTATTAGTAGTAGTAGTAGTAGCGGTAGTAGTAGTAGTAACAGTAGTAGTAGTAGTAGTATAATCATCATCATCACTTTATCATATTACTATCAATATTATCATGATCATCATACTGCCAACGCACACAACAGTGACAGTTCCAAACTCTTGGTAAGCTAAATCAAGTGCCGTATACCCCTGGTGTGTGAATCGCCACCACGAACTCCCGACAAATTCGCCGGAAGTCAATCCCTTGATGTCGATGCTAACATATTGTTTCTTCAGACTCCAAAGTCACCAAATGATATCATAATTGACCCGCTCAATTTCAAGATACCCATAAGTGTACAGGAGCGATACGGCGGCAAGTAAACAGATAAAGATTGATTCGAGAAAATCGGCTCTGCAAGTCTGAAGCTGTCCACTTTAATAGCACTAGAGTAGACATTCAAAGTACAATTTCATTGATATCATTGTGTGGATTTAATCAGAGGAGCAAAATTTGACAAAAGCAGCCGGAGAGGTTTTCATGAAAATGTGACCAAGAATGACAAAGTTGAGGAATGTTAGTATTTCACATGCTCTTCACGGATATTGCGATAGAATGATATTTGCTGTTTCCGCCGTATGCAACTTAAATGACGTCAAGACCTGATAAACTTCACGTCAAGGCTTGCCATTAAAAGAAACAGAAAACATCGAAAAATGCGATGCCTTAAAATTTTGCAGAACAAGAACAAATTTGCACTCTATGTCATATTTCTCTCACGACAGGATAAATCATTTCAGCAAATACCTATCGTGGAGATAAAGTTCACATGACATATTGTTTGCACAATGTGACATGTTTGCAACTATTTGCGTTTATAATAGGAGCAAACAAAAATACATGTAGCGGACTGTATCTACTCGAGATGTATGGAACACACCTGTCGCCAAGCCACCACAGAATGATGAAGATAATGTGTGAGTCGGTAACTTCAGTCTTACCTCTTGAGGCGTGTCGTCTGCAGATGGTCGCCAAATACCGTCGTCGTTCCGTTCATTCATCCAGTCTGGACCTTGAGGAGTTTGGTGGCAGCACTGGCAGTGCGTGGAGGGAGATGATAATAAGGAGACAAAAAAGAAAATGGAAAGGGATGTCAATGATTGGACGAGTCCTCCTCAGGTGTATATAGAGATTTGTGTGCCCCGAAACATTAAATCCTAGACCATCACAGTCGAGTGTTTAGAGCGGAATAGAATTAGGAGGTATTTAATCAGATTTGAGTGGAGCGCGGCGCATCGGCAAGCAACCCGACTTGTGCGCGAAAGAGAGCCAGAGATAAAGAGGGAGCGACATAGTAGAAAGAGTGAGAGAGAGGAAGAGATTGAGGGAGGGAAGCATGTTGGCTTTGACATCAGAGGAATATTAAACCCGTGGAGCGGACCGAAATATAAGGACTGGAGAGACGTGATACACTTTGGCGGAAAGTAGGAATAGACCGTTTGTTCTAAATGCCATAGTGCGTGGCTAGAAGGTTATAAATATCACGCACATTTGTGTCCCCCCGTCGAGAAAACAGTCCCCGCTGTGCATTCCTTCGATCATTTTGACAAGTTTCACAACGTTCGATTTTTAGTTGCCAGGATGCACTTGTGACGCTAATACCACCATCACTGTCGCCGGGTACAGTATATATGTACCTCCACACTCGCTTCAACGAGTGTGATTGAATGCGTAAACATTTATTTGCACGTGTATTATGTATATTGCATGGGTGTATTGCATTTTGGTGGCATGTAAATAGTTGTTATGTATGCTTAGAGCACAGATTCACGCATGACGTGTTGGAGGGCATCGGTACTTCTCGGAAGTCATCAGTTTACGGAGGGAAAAATTGG
The DNA here is from genome assembly GCA_033980235.1 of Diadema setosum. NCBI lineage: Eukaryota > Metazoa > Echinodermata > Echinoidea > Diadematoida > Diadematidae > Diadema > Diadema setosum. The sequence continues at coordinate 10,393,804 of CM067061.1, forward strand.
ATATTCATCGTTTGGAGCAAGTTTATTGAAAACCGCAATTTTAATCTTAAATTGTCATCGTTATCACGTTTATCAAATTTACAAAATAGCTTGATTTAGTGGGTGTGGGTGTGAAATTCAATGATCAGATTTAGAAAAGAAGGGAAAAGAAGAGGAAGAATCTGCGATATGGCGAGCTATCTTCTCACTGATGCGTCGACGATATACTAGTCAGTGATGGAATTCCAGATGAAAAGGTATTATGAGAGAAACTTTGGCACGGGCGGACTTCTGCAAAACATCCCGGATATTTCACCCTTTCGGGGGAATAGGCGATTTCGCCGGTGGGAGGTGCCCCGATAGTGATGATAGCTCAGAATAAACTTCGCTGAAGAGCAAACACGTTGCCCCAATTGTGGGCCGTCCAAACATGTCGCGCCAATGACCGATAATGGGCGACAACGCGCACATAACAATTCCCCAAAGTCGCCGTCGGACTTCACACCAGGTAGACGAATCCTGCGCGCTGAGCAGAGTGACAGCAAGACCGACAGGCAGAGAGAGAGAGAGAGAGGGGGGGGGGGGGGGGAGGGACGGCGGGAGGGAGGGAGGAACAGTACCATCAGACAGACAAAATGGCAAAGAACAAGACAAGGACACAAAGAGATATTCTAGTAATAAGATTAGAAAGGGAGAAAAAAATGAAGAGTAAAATGGGAGAAAAATAAAGGAGAAGAGGAAACAGACAGACAGATGAATAGACAGGCTTTGGAGTAATAAAAAACCAGGCTGGCGACGACTTCAGGAGTCAACCAACTTCACAGATCGCCACCAACGATCCTTTAAAAGGCTCAACGAGTACGCAAAAGAGCATATTAACGAGGAAATGTGTATGTATTTTAAAGTGAGCGCCAATTCTGACAACAAAACAAGGGGATCACACTAACGGTCTCCTGGGCGCAGCACGCTTGATAACATCTCGAGGGACAGACAGGCAGATCGCGGGCGTAATATTTTCACGCACACTGTATACGTCCATTATAAACGAACAATGAATATCACTGACGATGATACTGACAATGATATCATTGAGGTTCTGTTTCCATATTTTTGTTTAATTCGTCAGATCTGCTGCACCAAAACATTGTAGTTGTAATTTAATGTGCGGTGCCAGGGTTTTGTAACACAGGTTATGTGTAAAATAAATGTGTAATAAATCTCGCTGAAGAACTTAACGACCAGAAACTTACTTTTTTTTATTCCTTTCACACTTGAGTGTTTTATTCTACTTTGAAATTCATTTCAGTTGTTAAGTCACAGGGTTTGCATGTGCTATGAAGCCAACGTATTACGTGAATGAACATCCTTAATGATTTCTCTCTCTTACACACACACACTCACCCAGGAACAGATATATATATATATATATATATATATATATATATATATATATATATATATATATGTATATTTAGAAACGATGATATTCGCATCAGCAAACATTTTTATTTTTACTTATCATACCCGTTATATACTCAGAAAAACTGAACTGTATAATCAAGCATGATCGATTTTTCGTTTGCACTCTTTTTGCTGCTACTGGTGGAATGCAGGGGCAACGTCAACCACGGAAGTTCTGGCATTTAGTGACTTTATAATTGTCACACCCCCCCCCCCCCCCCCTCTAGTTCCCAATGAATGTCTCCCATCCTCCCACAAAATAGATGCGACACCTTACATATAAAATGTAACATATAATATGTGATAAGTAATGGGGTGCTGAAGAGGCACACGCTCTTGAAAATAATGGAATGTTCGATGAAAATTCGTCTCCTGAACTTTCACTCTATGATTATAGTATGATAACTGCCGATAAATATTGTCGCTGCTCAGTGACACAATGCAAATGAGACAAGGAGTTTTTTCGTCATTGTCATTCAAAGGTAGCTTAAATTGAACCATGCGCATGATAGTTCTTCTAATCTGTCACATTATAATGTATGCATGCGTACATCCATCCATTCATTCTCTCTCTATGATATACGGATCATGCGTTGTCTGTTTGTATGCGTGGACACATGCGTTTGGATGAAACGGTTGGTAACCCATTTGTTGTGGCAGTGTGATTAAAAGCGCGCGGTAATGAATTAACTGAGGTCATCCGTTAAAAGTTTGTCATGCAGAGAGTGCGACAATTGATCAAGTTGATCGGGACTTTAAATTGAGAGGGGGGGGGGGGGTTGGCGCGGGAGTCAATTCAGAACAAAGCATGCCGCAGAGAAAGGGATCCACAGCATCTAATATGAAAGATTGACTAAAGTGGATCTCAAGAAATTTCCCGACAAATTGACCTTGAGGTGTTTCAAAATAGGAGGCAGCGCAGATCTTTGCCAAGATCTTGAAAAACATCAATTTAAAAAAAAAACAACCTAGAGCATGCATTAATTTAGTTTCATATTTCGTTTGAAGATAAGGACGGAGTCCGGGGGAGGGGTTGTCGAGCGGCGAGATTAAAAGCCAGAGTGATAACATCGTTCCTACGGGCTAAGAATGATTTATAATTATTTGGAAGATAGAACAGAAGATGGACTGAAATTCAAGAGTGAAAATGAAAAAAAAAAAAAACTTTTGCTGTTGCTGTTTAAAATTCACTTCATATTTCCATGGCTATATATAAGCATTCATAAGTTCTTCAAAAAAATAAATTCAAGTTCAATATAACAGAATTAAGACTCTCTATAGTGCTTTTATTTGACATATGTTTCATTCATTGCTGTAGTGATTGTTGGTTTTCAAAACGAACTTTACTTGATAATGTAAATATTCATGACTCGGGGGCATTGTAGAGGACTCAGGAGGAGGGCTTAAGGACCATATGTATTAAATTACATTTCTCTTTATATGGCGGCCCTTTTGATTCCACCACTGAAAAATTACGTCACGCAGGTTCGCAACTTTCTCAATGTTTACTGGTGTTGTTGTTGTTGCGTAATCTCTATTTCTACATGTATAAATAATAATAGTAGTATTCATAATGCTGATACTATCTGTCATGATATATGTATAAAAAAAAAAGATCTATCTGTAATTAAAGCTGCTGACAAGAAAAAAAAATGCGTGTGTCCGTGTGTGTTTTGTTTGTATAGTTTGCGTGTGTGGGGGAACATAAGCTCCACATACGGATATGATTGCTTCTGGCAAAGCAAACTAAAAAAAAAAAAGCAAATTATACATCATTTTCATTTTACCACAGATTGACATCGTATAAAGAGATGTCAGCGTAACTTGTGATGACATCATGCTCTTCCATTTGAGGTTTAATGTGAACTACATCTCCTTTAAAATGCTATAATGTTACGAAAGAAACATATAGAATATACTATATTTTATCAATATGTTTCTTTCGTATATGAAATGTGTTCGAAATTTCCAAAGATTGCATAAGTGATGTCAATACATAGAACGATAATAAAACGCACATAGGCAACAAAATGATTGTCGCCTTATCTCATAATTTCCCTCTTATAAAAAGTTTTAGAAAAAAGATTATACATAAAAGATTATTTCTTTTAACATTTACAAACACCCTTAATCAAGAGCAGTCTGGCTTCAGGAAAAAAAAAATGTCCGACTGAATATGCTATCATATAGTTAATAGATTAAGTAACAAACAACTCACGCGAAACGAGCTCGTTATTGCGATATTTATGGATTTAAGCAAGGCCGTTGATACCATAGATCATAAACTCTCAAATTAGACAATTACGGTATATGAGGGTCCAGCTTATTCTTAATGTAAAAGCTATTAATCTGAAAGACAACAATTTATATGTATAGACGTTCATGATTCATCCATGTAAAATACCCAATGTGGGGTCCCCAAAGGCGTTATAATTATATAGTCCCTTACTGTTTTAGTACACATAAATGGCAACACAAATTCATCATCGAGTCTCACATTTATAATGTTCGCGGATGACACTACTATTTTTGTTTCCGTAAGAACCATCATAACTTTCTTCAATGAAATTCTGAATTGACAAAAATATCACACTGGTTCAAGTGGAACAAATTAAGATTATCTCTGATCGTTGGTTAAGCAAACTTCATGTATTTTCAAACTTCACACTCCAGTGCTATTCCGCAAATCAGAAATGATACACAAAGATTCGTTTTTCATTAGACGAAAAGGATAATTATGATTTTTTTTAAGTATTAATAGTTTCTGTATTGTACGACTGCAATTTGTATGAGAATTTCTTGAGCAATATGAAAGTAAACTGAAATTTAGATTTAAAACTTGAAATATGATGCAGGTAATACGAAAGCATATTACAAATAGTACTTGCTTTAAAGTAGAAATGAAATGCAATTGTGAAATGAGATATCAATGCTATAGCACAGATACTATTCATTAATCTCCACAGACAGCAGAGGCATATATATATATATATATATATATATATATATATATATATATATATATAATATACATATAAATCATCTCTTGATATTGACAGCATCATTCTGAGAAAAATAAAAATGAATTCATGCTGGATTATTTTTTTTTATGTATTTGAACATCGTCATAGTGCCACGACTCAGTCAGGGAAGTTCGATAAAATGTGATATTCACTCACCACAGTGATTAAAAAGTTCTGTTAGACATTGTCAAAGGAGGATGAAACCAAAACAGATACATGGATTGAAGGAATGTAGCAATATTAATAAAACGCATTAGTGAAATTCTGACGAAAATCGGACAATCCGTTCAAAAGTTATTATAAAGTCTCTTTGCAGCTATCTATGGATAAGAAGACTACTACAGTTCATGACGTCAGGTGTAGAAAGCGACAAAGAGAAAACATAAAGACATTCAAACATTGCTTTTTTATGAAAAGTATATGTTCCCTCGACTTGGTACTGACATAACGGCAATATTATTCCCCTCCTATCTGAAAGGGGTAAGTCAAGAAGAGAAAATGTGTGCTTTTTTATTTTCTTCATTCTTCATACGTGACGTCACAAACTCTAGTCGTCTTCTCATCCAGGCTCATAATGGCTGCACTCAAATCTAAAAATGCATAACTTCTGAACGGATTGTCTGATTCATCCGAAACTTTCACTGATGTGTTCTACTGATATTGCTGCATTCACCCAATCCTCATGTACATGTTTATTATTGATATTATTCCCCCTTAAAGCTTCATGAATGCAAAGACAACGACTACGGATTTCAAGATGTCTGGTCTATCTGCTTGAGAAAGGTTGTGGGTAAAATCTCCACCCACCCCCGCCCACTCCTCCTCCTCCTCCTCTGTCGAGTACAGAGCAGGGGCGGATGCAGGGATTCCGTAAGGGGGGGGGGGGGGGGGGGGCGCAAAGCAAGGGCACGTCGGGACCGAGCCCGAGCTAGGGTCGGCGCTGCGTGTTTTTTTTTTCTTTGTTTGTTTTTTTTTTGGTTGTTATTGTGTTTGTTTGTTTGTTTGTTTTTTGAGTGGAGGCCCAGATTATATTTCTGGTGCCACTTCCGGGTTTCATTGCAGACAAAAAAGGGGAGCCTTTAACAGGAATTTTCTCGTACCACTTCCGGGTTCTGGGGTTAATCGGATGACAAGCAAAAAAAAAAAAAAAAGACTGAAGTACAATCTTTTCTCGCGTCCGGTGCGCCCCATCCCCACCCTCCCCCTCCCCTTTCCGCCACTGTAGAGAGTTTCCCAGACTCCTCATAGGAGCTGAACAAGGAGACTCAAATGAGTTGTGAATTGCCTTCCACCGGAAGTTGAGTTGACTATCAGATTGAACGAGGTATATAAATACCAACATAGTCCTATCTAGTTACCATACCAACACCTACCAGTTCTTGAAAAATGGCTGGCAGCCGTTCACGACATTAAAAACCATCCCGATCCTCCGCATCGAATACAACAAATACCGGTGTATTAAGAAAAGAAAGAACTGATATTGGAACGTCGCACCCCGACACGAATTGGTTGGGGTGTAAGAATCTGTGTGGGTGGCTATACCGACTAGGGACATATACGTTGATGTTGATGAGTTTATTTACAGTCCTTGTGACTGATTACTTCTTGGAATCAATCAATCTTGGACACCAATTGGTGAGATAGGGTCTCTCCCATCAGGATTCTACCACAGGAAGCCGTGTCAGCGCCTCATCGCTGCAACGCTACGCCATCCACAGCGGTCACTTTCACACGTAAACTCTGAAAGAGAGTCCCTTTCCATAATTCTCACTTACAGTTCTCATGTACCTCCCCCCCCCCTTTCTTTCACCTCATACATCTTACGTAAGCATTGCTCCGTTAACTCTATAACTCTATCCTAGATAGCATCACTATAATTGCCTTTATTTTGCATTTGCGCCGGTTCTTTTTTTTTTTTTTTTTGCCAAAACTGTACTTTAACTATTGACTGTTTTGACTATGTTGACGATGTTTGTTTGGTATTTAAATTTCATTTCATTTCATTCCATTTCACTACAGAAAATGTGCCGCTACCTGTAGGAGATGATGTCTATCATTGTAAGACATCGCTTGTACGTATATTAAGGCATTACTGTTCGTATAAAGGCATTAACGTTTAATTCATGTCCAAGTTAAATTTTCAAGGGCGGTTATAAAATAGGTGTTTCCCCTATTTCCTACAAAACTGTGTTACTTCTTCGTTGTCTGTCTTCTGCGTTTCTCCACCGTCAGCCTTCTCATCCCATGAGACCGGTTGATACAGAGCTCAGTTGCAATGAATTCAGCTGCTCTCCTTTGCTATTTCGTGATTTGTCGGGGCTGGTAAAATGTTCACAAAGGAGAGCAGTATTACTGATAACGTATGAAACTATGCGTGCGCGAATCCAGTGGCAAAAGTTGTAACCTGGTGCTTATTGAATTCCCTATCAAACTTTGCAGATGTGCAGAGCTATCGAGCCACTGAAACGTCTCTCAAAGAATTGGATGTATAAAAAACTATAAACTCATAGTATTTATTTGGTGCTGGAGTCATTTACTGTGAGTGATGTTTGACGTACTTTTAAGGACTTTCTTATTCTTGATCATATCCTGCAGATCACTTAGAGGGAATGAAAAAAAAAGATAAGAAAAAGAAAGAGTGAAAATAATTCCATGCGATGAAAGAGGAAATATTTCAAGCGCCATGTTTTGCCTATTAAGAGGGTTAACAATAAGGATAACATTACCCCTACTGGACTGTAGATTGTTAAACGTCATAATCAAAGTGCGCAGCTGAAAAGATAACAAGGAGAATAACAAGGTTGTAGTACCGGTCAATCTGGATTGGGAAAAAGTACATGTTACAAATTTTACATGCACTATTGATACTAAACTACGCTCGTTTTATTTTAAAATTTTTCATAAAACAATAGCCCTAAACGAATTTTTGTATAAGATTAAAAGAAGAGATTCTCCAAACTGTTCTTTTTGTGATAGATTTGAAGAGACAATAATTCATTTGTTTTGTGAATGTGAGAAGGTCACTCCAATTTGGGAACTTTTACGAGGTGTATTAGTGCAAAATTATGATTCTAATTTTGATTTTACAAATTTTAACAAGTTGTTTGGTGTAATATCTGATAAATTCGTAACGTATTTAATCTTACTGGTAAAATATCTCACATTTATTTGCAAATTCAAAAATAACATTCCAAATATAGATGCATTTAAATCATTTGTTCAAAAACAGAAAGAAAGAGAATACCATTTTTCTAAGAAAAGGAATAAGCTCCCCATTCATTTTAAAAAATGGAGGTTTGAATTTGATACAGATAGATAAACTCTATTGGTGGTCAGTGTACTTATCAAGATTCATGCTGCTAGTGACAGTACCTTGATACATGTACTAGCTTTCTATCAGTGTACTCAAAGTGTATTATATGCAGTGTATGTCATGTTCATAAATCATGTGAATTTGAATAATTATGTGTCATATTTAGTCGCCATGGAGGGTAGTTACCCTGGTGTCTCCATAGGTTAAGAGTTCTTTGTGTATGATTATCCCAAATGTTTCTCTTGTATTTTTTTTTTTTTTGCAAATTGTTGCCAATTGTGTGTAAATAGTGTGATTTTATTTTGATTTAATAAAACATACAAATAGAAAAAAACAGAAAAGGTAACAAGGAGAAGGGAGAGAAAATCTGTATATACAGAGACACTCTGTTCATTGTTCAGTTATTATTTTTTTTTACAAACAATTCAAACATGTATTCAAATTGCTATGGCGACGGTGCACACTCTTATTAAAGAAGACGCCTAGATGTCTAGCAAGTAGGCCTACAGGGGACGCATAATAGAGAATTTCTTTCAAACTTGATTGGTGGTAGTTATTAGAACAATGTCCAGCATCAAGTACTGTATGCATGATGCATGTCTCTAGACATCATGATGCATGTCTCTAGAAATGCATGAGGACTCAACGTCAGCGATTATAATTATACAGGAATCACGTCGCTTCAAGAACATTTTGTTATAAGCGCCGGCAAATCGGGCATAATATTAATTCACAGCGAGGTCAAACTTGTTTTTCAGTTTAAAAGAGTCATTTTGATACAACTGATATTCCTAGAAAAAAACCCACAAAATGTTGGGGTTTTTTATATGCTGTATGCATTGGTCATATAAAAAATTATGCAAAACGCCGTAGCCATTTTCTGTAAAGAAATGGACACCAAGTGGCTTGCTGTATATTTACATAACAAAGTCATCCGAATCACAGGACACTAGTGATTTCATAGTAATGATCTGGAGACAGAAATGATAATGATAAAAATGATTATCATCACTTTTATTTTTTCATTATCGGATTATCGTTATCACTGTTAGAATAAGTATCATTGTAATTGTTATAATCGTCATTATTATTACTACGAATTGTAATTGTTATTATCATAATTATTACTATTAGCATCATTATCATTATTATGAATAGATCTTATCTATCCATGAAAGAAAGACTCTTGAGTGATCATTACAAATTGTGTAGAGGAGAAAATAAACGGTTTGCCAACAAAAACTGGTGTAACTGATTGCAAAATCCTGTGAGTAGTTTTATATTCAAAGTTTCCATAAGAGTAATTTTATAACGAAATGGCTATGTTTAGACGAAGCACCGCTGTTGAAATGAGAGACTTGTAAAACCAAACCACTTCAGATTGAAGAGGTTTTCTACAATGGTTACACGACTATGGTTACAATGAGTAGCGTCCGATCACATTTTGGCTGTCTTCTTCTTTAAGGTTGACGGAAGAAGTGTCAAGAGAAATAAGGGTGGTGAATCATCTTGTCGAAAATTAAATTTAAAAACTGTGACACTGTATATAAAAAAAGTAATCTATAAATCTCCTTTTCCTCTTTCGGCTTGCAACATGTTCTCCATCAGACAACGAAGAAGTCGTGAAGACAGTCAGGAGTAACGTTCAATGATTGAAATCTATATATTCGTCATCGTGCATATTATGGTTTTTATCCTTGTTGTGGTGTCCCACAAAATAATGAATGATGCCGCTCTCCCGTGACTGATGTGCAGAACAGTGGAACGATGCTCTCTGAGCCATGGAGGCCTAAAGGGGCTATGCGGCATCCATCGAACCTAATTAGCTCGGTGTGAGCGTCTTTCTCATGCCCATTTGCTTTTTTTTTCTCTTTTGGTCCTAGAACATAAACTGGTCTAATATACAGATATAGCAAATTCGTAATACACGCATACTGAGATGGAAAATCGTTACCTTGGCGACCATTGCTTTTTATGACTTGTGTCTGAACGCAAAGTGTACTGTGATGATATTTTGCGTTTCACTTCAGCACATTTTCTTTTGCTTTGACGTCAATGATAACTCTCATATATGCATGACAGGATAAAGAGAGAAAGAGACAGAAAGAGAAATTATATATTATTTTTCACTCTCTGTTTATACCCTTTCTGTTGGGCGATTTCAAGGTGTGCAAGGTTGATCAAGGCAACCGAAAAAAACATAAATTCCGCATCAAGAACTATGCTTCAAGCGTTATGACACAATCAATTCCCTTCTTTGGGTAAACTCGTCGAGGGTAAGAATTTAGAAGGAAGCGGCGACGTGATATTTTCAGAAGTTACAACCAAATATATATCCCTAGGACATCCACATGCATAATACATTGGCTGGGGGACTTCATTAACTAGCTATAGGTAAACGATTTTCTAATTTTGTAAAGAAACAAATGAATACCCTAAGGACATTTCTCTTTTTACAGTCTCAAGGATGTCTATGATGAAAGTGAAATGAGTCAGGGCATAAAGGGCAGTGGATAACAGAATGTCAGGATTCTCTCCAACAAAATATCAGAATGAGGTACAGTGTAGAAAGAGATTTGAAAGCAATAATGTGTATAATATATGTATATATACATCATAATATGGTATAATATGATATTATATAATATAATGTAACATAATATAATATAATATAATATAATATAATATAATATAATATAATATAATACAATATAATATAGTAATAATGTAATACAATATAATATAATATAATATAATATAATATAATATAATATAATATAATATAATATAATATAATATAATATAATAATAATAATATAATATTATGTTATTTGAGTGTATTTTGGTTTATCCCTGTGCAGTACGTTGTACGTCCCCTCCTTTCAGGCTTAGGTCTATTCCGTAAATTTGTTACATCTTATATGTTAAATATATGTACATTTCACAATGTGGTAATATTCGATGACCAAGATTATCTAACAGTCTGTAGTGAACAGTAGATACTGAAATCGTCAATTTCCAAATGCGATGGACATTTACTTCGCATTCTGTCATACGAAGAAAACCGATGTGAGTGATAGTCTCCTTGATTTTTTTTTCCTCCTCTATCGACGTGTAAGCACACGGAGAGCCACGGCTCCATAAACTCCTGTATTTCACTTCGAGCGATGCTGGCCCTTCGCTGATGGAACGAACTATCAACCTAACTCACTGTGACAGCCGCTGGTCGTTTTGAGGCAATATCCGGGGCTATATTTGTATTGGCCCACGGTATCATTACCGAGTTGCGTCCAGATATTGAGAGAAAATTGTTGCCGACATCATGGCCTTAATGGAGTGAAGGTACTATGACGGCGTCTCCCCCTCCCCTCCCCCCCCCCCCCCCCCCCGCAATGAGGGCAAAACCTGTTCAGCTGGTTGCCGTGATGTTCGTGGTCCGTCGTTTGAGTGAAAGTCAAGCATCCATGTCGTGCCTCACCACATCCCTCATGTCGCCCTCCTCAATTGGTATCCCCGCTCCATTATCCAATTCATCAAAACGACTTCCATAAAACATTGATCAACTTGGGCCTTAAACAGATAAATGGCCTTCACAGGCAAAATTGTCGTGGGAAGTTGTAAAGAAAACAAGAAAGGCTTAATCGCCTTTGAATGAAACGGTAAGTTGCCTTCTAAACCTCATACAATTCATGGTCATTATCCCAGGAAGTACATGAAAATTAAATATACAGTATATGATCATTTCCTTTCTCCGATTGGATGATTTTTTCCATTCTAAATAGTTTCACACCTGCCTCAATCGCGTCAAGTCAATCCATAATTGCGTGCGTACAAATGAGATGAGAATGTACATGGCGAAGGTTTTTCCTTTTTTTTATCTGCATGTCCGTCCTTCACCGAAATCTTAAATTAATCCTTCCCTGGTTAAGCGGCATCCAGGGAAGTCTAAAATAGCCTTGAAATAAGACGGGTAAATTTCTAGCTACCTTGATATGTCCTCAAATATTCTAGTACGTTATTTGCAGATTAATTATTGGAGTCAGACGAGTTGTCAGATGACCTTCCACATGCGCCCACACTTTTTTATTTTTCAGCTTATGCAATACATGTATTTCTGGTTTCTATTTTCATGCCGCTATGGTTCTATTGTTATGTTTTCATTAGACCTTCCTGAATCGTTACGTTTTGTCGATTGTTTGTTTGTTTGTTTATTTTTGTTGTTGCTTCAAATCAAATCGTAACAATGATGAAAAAATAAAGGCGCGCCTCGGTCTATAAGAAAAGGCCAAGTCCACTTGCATTGTTTTGCAGTTCAATCAGAAAGAAATCCAACCCCAGTCTAGAAACCGTGACCTCCTTTTCTGTATCGTTGTTCTCAGATGTATCTCTGGATGCACTTTTAGGAAGATTAATGCTAACTTTGTGCATAATGAATGAGTGGAGTGCCAATATCATCCGCATACCTGGCAAGTGTGGTTGCATATAAATGCAATTTGATGTTGTGTACTTGCAGATCGACCAAAAGTATTAGGTCTCCCGTGGGTCAAGGTTTCCGTTATAAGCTTGTATGACGGCACGGAAAGGAACATTTGCTTGAAAATGAGCTCGGAACGGGAAAATGGGGATACTTCTCTCCACTATATTGATTTGTCTATCCTCACTTGTCATAAAAAAAATGGTGGTATTTCGTTCCTTGTTGGGTGCAGTAGTGTTTGACACGACACCACGAAAGCCTCGAGATGACATTGGATATCAATTTCCTCATTTTAGGGTGACATTACATTCCACAGTCGGCAATCCTTCCAGTATGATAATTGATAAAACCTATATAACATCGGTAATAAAGACAGCCGTCAATTGAGCACAGTTTTGACAAAATCGTTTAAACGCAGTTTCAGTCGAGAGTGCAGGAGATTACAGTGGCGGTTCAGGGGGCGCACCGGGCGCCCCCTTTTTGTAAATAAAAGAAACAGAAAGAAATATGAAAGAGGGGGTACGCCCCCTTTAATTTCTGTATAGAAGTCATCTTTGTTACCCGATTGTCATGGCACCACAAAGTTGCGATGAAGCCTTTTATTTTGTTGTTGTTGCTGTTGTTGCTTGTCAGTCGATGAAACCCGGATATGGCACGATAAACGGAAAATTGCACAAGGGAAATTTTCTTTTTAATGTGCTTGTCAGCTGATTAAACTCGGAAGTGGCACCAGAAATATTCATTGCCCCCTCCCCCTTTTACGGAATCCCTGGATCCGCCCCGGTGATTACGAATTTGAATAGAATAGGACAAATTTAAATTTTGTAGCAACATGCTTCATCGAATTTTACCGGCCTTGATTCCACAACACCGTCTCAAATTTAAACAGAATGAAAAAAAAAAAGATAAAACATTCGAACTTTAACAAATATTTGATCTTTTGATCATTTGGTCATTTCATCTATTCTTTGGAAGCAGTCTTCTTGTGTGCGATCAATTATTCTTTGTAATGTCGTCACAACATTTAACGAATTGCATGCCCTGGTTTTGTTTTGTTTTACGTTCTGCTAAGTTAAAAAGAAGAGTGAAGACAAATTTGATAGAACTGACAAGCTCGTCAACATGCTACCTACACTCTAGTCCAGACACCTCCGCACGCTGAGTTGTGACTTTAACTCTGCTTGATTTCAAGTAAATAAGGGGCAAGGTTCAGAATGGTTAGCGGTCTGTTTTTCAGTAGCACAGCGTTGACAACCGGGAACCTGTTTGGGTCCTCCCCCTTTGTATTGTATTGTTTTGTTTTGTTTTGTTTTGTTGCTAATGGTGCCCTTATCACGCGGAACTTATTGAATAAAGGTATCATGAACAGGGGCAGTCCCGAATGAGCCGTGGCCTGGAAATTATCTAACGCTATCACATCGACCCCGTATCTCGTTTCATTTGGGGCAGATTGTGGCTGGATAGAAACAGATGACTCACACATGGCCTAAACCTTTTCATCTTTGTCAACTCTTCCAAAAAAAAAAAGGCACTCAACGTTGAATAGAGATCTAGTGAGAACAGGTGCAGAGGCCAACTTGAATGGAGACCAACGCTTCGTCAACGCACGCCGTCATGACGCCTATCATCACTCACTCCTCTGCATGGCTCAGTATGAAATGAAGAGACGATGACGAGATACATCAACCTTTACGTAGGTATTAGTGGATTGTGTCTGCTCGTACAGGAGCAATTACTATTGAAATCGTGGGGGAGGGGGAGACATGTCGGTCTTCTTTACGTTTCCCGCGTTTCGCGGAGCATTTCCCAAAAGGCAAACATTGATCAGATCACTTATTGAATAAAACAGGTAAAGCTGTACACTGAATCTCATGCTGACAGTGATTTTTCAAACGGTGATATAATGTACGACTTGTTCGTTTGTTTGTTTTCTTGTTTCCAGTCGAGATACAGCGCCAATAAAACAACGTCTTATTTCACATATGCTTGAAATCAACAACTCAAATGAAATCAACACACTGGACTGTTTCTCTAACGTCTACTGGCACCCATAATTTTTATCTCGTTCACTCAGTTATAGCCTGTGTTTGAAACCAATAACGTATGAAGAGATATCGAGGGCTTTTAACCTCTCATTTTCTCTCAACAACTTGAAGGTGATAAAGATATCAGAGGAATTAAACGAAAAAGGAAGAGACTTTTCTGTCTGCATAATTGTGTGTTGTTGTTGTTGTTGTTGTTGTTTTGTTGTTGGTTTTTTTTAACAGCGGACAATCACGTCGGCCGCAAGTGCATTATGCGTGCAATCCTGTCGTGGTTTGAAAGTTACCCAGCAAGACTCGTAATATGGGTATGGGAAGGTTAGCAAATTGGGGTTACTTCCTGTGGTAGTACCATGCACATTTAGAATGGGTCAGACTCATACTGAGGTGACCTACACTCGCTCACCAACGTGAACAGCATCGAGATGAACTGATGAACTTTGTGGGCAACTGGCCAGACTTCGCATCACTTTATTCTCACCATAAAAAACAAAAACAAAAACAAAAAACAGAGCCCGAGTTTGCATTGTGGAAGCAAAAGTTTTGCAAGTGAATCTGTCTTGGTCAGAAGAATAGTTACTTTGAAATGATGAACGAATAAGCGCGTCAACGTCTGTTCTCTAAACAACTCCCTAATGATAACATTACATTAAAAAAAAAAGATAACCCTTCACATTCAAAGCATAAAGACGTTTCCGGTTCCTTGATATAAAATGGGTTAATAGGCGGCGCTACAGGGGCGTATCTCCCACGAGGGGAGAAAAAAATATAATGAATTGTCATGCAGAGCTTGCCTTGTGTTTCCGAGAGTACGGTCTCATTAGATTGCACGCAGTGTCGGTCATCGCATTATAGCTGCAGAGGTACCCCGATAGCGCTTTCATCTGTAGGTGCAGCAGGGAATGATACTCGTCGGCATAGGCACGTTCCACAAACAGGAAAAGGCGCGATCTTCACCCGCGAGGACGACGTGTTTGTCGTCGAATTTAACGAGGAGACTGTGACTGAAGCCGTTTGAGTCAAAACCGAAAGATTAAACTTCATTTTGCTTCTCTCTCCTCCTCCTCTTCCTCTTCCTCAAAGACGAGGTGTAACGGAAACGCAATGAGGAGTCGCACTTCCGAAATACGACACCATGCAGAATCTAAATGCACACCATATCATTTCCCATATTGTCTAACTCTCCTTCTTCTTTCTTTCTTTCTTTCTTTCTTTTTTTTCCCCTGGCATGGAGTAACGTGGCTCTTTCTTCCTGGCTATGCATGAAGAGGGGTTATATAATATGCTCACTTAAATTTCAACTGATATTTTTTAAAACAGTCGAAGTTTTCGCAGATTTTTAGCTGAAGCATTTTTTTTTTAATATTTGATCTTTAATCCTCACCACTAACGATAAAAAATGAAAGTTCCCTTTGCAGAGATGTTGTCCCTTCTGTTTTTGTCAACAGATTGAATCACCTTGCATATTTCGTCAGTTTTTCGGCAACAGTTGAACGGTCGATGTTTCAACAGAATTTTTACAATTAATCAGTTTGTCCTCTTCGCAAAAATAAGCTCTTCAGTGATTTCTAGCTCAATCCGATTTTCACACACTTAGAAGCAGACTAAATGTAGAAGTTAAAAATGCTTTTAGTGCGTGTAAATCTATTTATCTATTCATATGCGCATATGTGTGTGTATATATCTCTTTTTGTCTGTCTACTTGTCGTTGAGTTAGAGCTAGTTAAAGGGACAGTATAGTTTTGGTCGAGATGGGGGACTGAAATATTCACTTTTTGTAAAATGATAAGAAACCTCTAATGGAATATGAAAGAGCATAGAATTCTAAGAGGAATTCAAAGATTATTTGATTAAAATCATCATTTCTCACAAAAGTTGGAAACCTGAAACCTCATCTCAACCAAAACTAGACCACCCCTTTAAGCTTAAACAAAATGTTGTTTTTAATACATTACAAACAACATTGATAAGCTGACCTTTTATTTTTACTTTTCATCGGGAAGGGGGGGGGGAGTAGAATATCAGTCATGTTATTCTATGTTGCAAGTCACATTAATAAGAAACTAGAAATACTTAATATCGTAATATGTAATTTACGTATGTAATACGTGATATCGACTTAATAGACCATGGGACATGACATTTGCAAATAAATCACGTTCAAGGTAACCAGATACTTGTACATTTACAGTGATTTATTCTTTAAAGCGAAGAAATGAAACCGAAGATAGTTTGATATCTCATGTAGATTATGACATAATTATATCAATACGCTATCTGTGCTCGTGAATTGCTTGCACTTTTATTTTTTTCTTCAAAATTCATCTCGTACAAAAGTGGTTTCTCGATGTGCTATTACATGTAATTGATTATTACGGCCAATAAAACTGTCATGCATTACGTGATACTTTCCATAATGCCTCAATGATTCTACGATATCCAATTAAACGATATCGTAAAAGGACGTGTTCACACACTTCTAACGATGAGATGTCGACAAATACATGGTGACCGTCTTGTAGTGAGTGAGGAGCGAGAAGTATGCGCCGTTTGTAATCCTCGCCTACTCTCGTCACCCCTAAGGGCATTGGCCTTAGGTGCTCTATGGCGTCAAGGACAATCACGGAAAAGCTGTCGGATATTACTTTCACTGTGAGTGCGCCATTTTACCTGGCTCTTATCGAGCGATCAATTCGTCTTGCATGGCGAAAGGCTGGTGTTCATGCGAATGCCGCATATGTCTGATAGTGCACCGCAGTGTCGCCCCGCTGGAATGTTTAGCGCTTCATGGGATTCCTCGCGAAATTATTAACACTCACTCACTCATGCACATACTGCACTGCCACGCACACACACACACACACACACACACACACACACACACACACACACACACACTCACACACACACGCACACACACACATAATAGAATGTCCAATTCTTCAAGACGCCAACTGAACCACAAGCTGATACTCAGTACATTGGACTCTGAAAAACAAACATGTCATAACACAGAACGCCAGTCCTATGGTGTCAAACTATAAAATCCAGAGCATGTAGAAAACCTACATATACACAAAAGATGTGGGGTTCCAATTTGGTGTAAGTCTCTCGAACAATATCGTCAAAGTTAAGAGCATTA
This sequence comes from Diadema setosum, assembly GCA_033980235.1. Taxonomy (NCBI): domain Eukaryota; kingdom Metazoa; phylum Echinodermata; class Echinoidea; order Diadematoida; family Diadematidae; genus Diadema; species Diadema setosum. The sequence goes on from CM067061.1 coordinate 10,411,238, forward strand.
TGTTTATTGGACAAGTCTTTGATGGCATAATGATTTTTTTTTTTAATTCTCAGAGCTTCCTTTGCGACTCACCTTTTTATCGACTTCATCTTTTTTTTACCTACCAAAAACACGATTCAAATATGTACTGACCAGGGTATCATTCCAAAGGAGATGTTAGGATAGCAAATTCTTCCTAGAAAAGTAACTTTTTGTAGCAACAGCCAGTCAGAAAGCTTGATTCTTGTCATCACCATGACATTTGCCATAACAACAAAAGTTCATTTCACACTTGGTGTTTTTTTTTTTTTAGTGAGTCTAGGATATCGAGTTATTGGTCGTGCAATTCGTTTCACTTTCTCAAAAGCATTGGAATTCCTGGAGCACTCGGCAGCTTGACATCATACAATTCTGTAGGAAGAGCTCACTAATTAGCACTTCTAAACCAACTATATTATAAATATATATATATATATATATATATATATATATATATATATATAAATATAAATATATATATATATTATATATATATATATATAAATATATATATATATATATATATATATACATATATATACATATAATATATATATTATATATATATATATATATATATATATATATATATAGTGTGCCTGTGTGTGTCTGTGTGTGTTTACTTTCACTGCAAGCTAGTACTACAGCAGGTACTTTTTCATTGATGAGAGAACCATATCAGTTTTTATGCAAACGTGAGACGTCATTTTACGCAAATGTGAATATACTGCGATTGCCTCCTTTAACTTGCTCACAGAATAATCTCTGTAGTCCATCAGCACTCGGAAAAGGTTATACCTGGTCAAATACGGGAAGCCTATCACTCAGTTCTGTGACGTAGGCATGCTACCCCACGTTTCAAGTGCGCCACTTTGGCCAGTGTGGCGATTACGTAAATGAAATGCACCAGCATCCGTCGCCATTATACGCCTCGAATTCATCGAGGTCCAGCCCCTCACCACGGCTGCTTCCAAGAGGAACTAGGAGCAGTCGTTGCACCCAACCTGTCGAAACGTCGACCTGGGGGAAGGAGACCTTCGCGCCCTAGAAATTCAGGACTGTTGTGAATTGGATGAATCAGAAACAGACCGTTCAAATCCGTTGTCGTTTTATTTAAACTGGTTTCGGTGGCTATTAGACCCCCAGTCTACTTGTTCATTACCACCCATTAGTAAAACAATGCCTGACTTGACCTTTTCATATGTGCATGGAAATCAAGGACTTGACAAATTAGCCTGTATTTTTTTCACGAACTGACTTTATAATACACATTTAAAGCATTTTATCGTCTAGCTTGACGGGAAACTTTCGATTTCAAGACGACAAGCAAGGTGAGGAAAATCGAAGAGCTCATGGTGAGAAGGCTCACAACCTCAGTCCCGTTGATTTTCAAAACTGGTCACGGTCGCAGAGGCCTCCGGTGGGTAAACATGGACGGAGCCGCTTGCACTCTCTAGTAGCACGTCACGTCGCCGTCTGCAGACATTTGAAATGGAACTACTTTTGTGCGCGCACTAACCGTCACTGTTTGCTAATTTCCAATTCTGCCCCGCCTCCGTGATCAGAAGATCACGAATGAATTACAATAGAGTGACTGGATTTCGTTCACTTTGTTGGACCAGAGTAGACGTTACAGGGCACTCATCTCAAATGCGACCGAACACGAGCTAGTACTTAGAAATTAATTGATTTGACATCAACATTGGGGGTTTTGGTTTGTTTGTTCGTTCGTTCGTTTTTTGTTTTTTTTTTCGGGTGAGGGGAATCATTTCAAAAAATTGAAACGCAGAGGCGCACCGCTGTAGAATAAAAATCAAGGTTTTACTCCAGGATTCTTATAACCTTATGTCTTTCTGTCACAAAGTTTGACATCCAGTCTTGAACCTTGTTCCAACAAGGTAACAACGTGAATTGTGACTAAATGAATACCCCAAAGTTTCCCATGATTACTGTACATGGCGTTGTTGTTGTCTTTATTGTTGATGTTGGTGTGTTGTTGTTTTTGTTGTTGTTGTTGTTATTATCATTATTGTTGCTGTTGTTGTTTTGAGGGAGGGGTACTTCTGTTTTGCGTCAGCACACGAAACAATGCTTTGTGAGAAAATATCAAAATAATATGGTATCCATACTATGAAAACTTCTCGATTTCGCATTTCTATCTAGTGATGTTGATGCCGACATTAGCAACACACAGATCCATCAGTCCAATCGCCCGCAATTACTTCACGTCCCTGAGATCGGGATCTTTTTCAATCAAGCTGGACTTGATGCCCATTGCATGGTAATTGAGGAGCATTATCGTTGATTCAGACTTGAGACCGATGTTGATAATAATTTTTGCAAAGCAGTCGCACTTAACGTGCAATACAATTTTTGTATTCAAGTGTTCTCAGATACAGTAACGACATACAAACAGAATGGTGGAATTACAATAAGTTTGGACATAAAGTACGAAACTTGAATAATTTTAATTTTTGCATGATTTTTATTTCACCAATTAATAGTGTTATTAGGAACAACCACATACCCATATTGGATTAGTTAGCGATGATTGTTCATCACCCATGCAAAATGAATATTATATTATTATGCTTCCATTTGTGAGCAATTTTAGCATGAATGTTTTCTCCTTTTTTTATTATATGTAGGCCTAGTGGAATAGGATAAAAAAGGTAGGTCTTTTGTGCGACACGCACAGGATGCAGGGGCTGACACAAAAAGAAAGAAATAAACATAACATGTATACGTGACGACATTGGAATCCTAGCTTGCGTTTCCTTCGAAAGCAAAATCATTCAGATATACTTAAAGCTAGGTCAAAAAAAAAGAAAAAAAGCTCAGATTGCAGGTCGTCGACAAAAAAAAAAAAAAAACAACAACCAAAAAACCAATTCTGTAATACCCATTGAAACAAATATTCTTGTCATCATTTCAATACACAGATGTTTGGTGTTTTTTAAAGAAATATATAGTATAATTGTTGTCTTTTTCATTTTAAGATTTTTCATGAAGGACACACCTGTCATAAGACTGGGTGACATCCTTACGATTGTGTAATATGTGAAAATGTATTGGCTTAGTCTATAATGATTAGGAAGTGTCTGTTCGAAAATTTGCAATACAAGTGCGTTATTTGGTAAGGCTAAAGATACTTTGAGGAAATGGTTTGCAATCACTTGAAATTTACGTTTATGTGTAAATACATATGCCCTTAATGAAAGTGTTGTTTGTTGATTAACAGGTGGGAGAATATCTAAGTTAAATTAACGAATGTATGAACTACTGAATTGATGACGTATTTGTAAAAATGGATGCATACCCTAAACGAAGTACTTATTCAAAATGAATATTTTGATTTCAAGAAATATCTTACTAATTGTTGCTATTGTAAAGCATATTGCAGGTTATTTTTCATTTTCTATCACGTGTCTAAATCATTGTTACGGTGTCTCTCTAGTTGTTACGTATGTATCATATCCTGTACTTTGTTGAAAAACAGTGTCTTACGCTTGAATGTTCACATTTCATGAATGTAATCATTGTATAAAGGTAATAAACAAATTGAGTTAATTCTGTCCGAGATACGACTGAGATTTATTTCAGTTGGGTCCTTTTTGTCTCTACGTAAATTATTTTCTTAAATGTACAATGGTTAATGCATGATATGATAACGATTTTTTTTTTGTAGCACGTGTGCAATGGATCATGTTACACCTACATACCAACCATGCCTAAAAAGAATTGTAAAAGAAAATATACACCAAATTCCATGAAGCAAGACAAATCATTCTTTGTGGTATCGATATTGCATCCTACTCCTGAAAGATCTCAGTTCGCTTTAAATCTTTAAAACGCAACTTTCCGAACTCGGCAAATTATTTTAATGGGGAAAGGAAGGGCAGGGGTGAAATCAAAATACTAAACATAACTACAGGGATTGCTTGCCCATGACCTACTCGCAAAAAAAATATAGTCAAGAGAGTATGAAGAAATTGTTTTATATTCCAGAAGAGGGGAAAACTCCTTGAAGTTCAATATCTGGCTAGCCTGCTTAAGCGACAATGCGCTGTTTTGATTGCCCCCAGCGACCCACAGCTCACTCTTCCATCAAATAGACATCAAGCCGGCTTTGAAGTCCACCGCCGGAAAATGCCCTTGGCCATATAAAAAAAGAAGATCTCTGCCACAGATCTAAAGGATCACAAACAAATTTGGAGAGTGATAGAGGTGAGAGGTAGATATTACAGACAATTGAAGAAAGGACGGCGGGAAAGATATGAATCACAAACATAGTACTACAATGACATACAAAGACAAAGAGAAGGAGATGGATGGTCATTGATGTTACCCCTCTATATAGCAACTCCTCAAGTTTGTGGACACTTCACGAGGAGAATATAAGAAACGTTAACTTTGTAGGATAACGGATGGGTATTTCTTGCAAAATACAGTGTTTGCAAACACTGCGATGAAAACATTACACATATATTTTCAGTCAAATGAGTAAAACTATTTGTAGATACACGTTTCACTGAGCTGAGCACGAATACCGTGATTGTACAGTGTACCACCCCAGTTATTACAGTAACCATGACGGCCGATGCGAAGCAAACAATTAAAAGTAAGCATAGAATTTTGTTAGTCAAGTAATTGTAGTTATTTTAACGCGCAACTTTTCCAAATCTTCTTCATCAAACTGGCTTCCAATAAGTGTAATTTGGGATGTAGGTATAATTAGGTTTTAAATTGAAACTGTAGCAATATTTTGCCGAAGACTGAAATTTTAATCATGATTGAAAAGATCTTGTCTTCTTACACGTAGGAAGTAGTCGCTATGAATTGTTCATTTATTACGTTGCCTTTTTTTTCGGAAGTACATTCTTAAACGGGAATTTAGCAGTCTACTCTAATGCGCAAATGGCACTTCTGAAAACAATGACCTATATAACAGAAAGGTCGCTATAGCAACATAATGACACCAGTTTACACTATGTATGGTGTCACCCAACCCACACACACACACACACACAAGCGCGCGCGCACAAACAAACTTACTCACTCTATAACGCTATTACTAGTGAAAAACGCCAGCACCCCACACCTCTCTCATCCCCTTGTCCCCATCTCTCTCTCTCTCTCTCTCTCTCTCTCTCTCTCTGTTTCTCTCTGTCTACCTACATAATTATTCCTTAACTCCCTGGATCCCCCCTCCCCATCATCCCCCCTCTCTCCCTCTGCTATCTTCTTTATACTTCGATACATTACTAATGTATGCGTAACTAGGGTGGGGGCGTCTTGGCAAAAGGTGTCCGTAATAACTCCATCAAGAGGTGTACCAGAAAACGGGAGTCATTTGGGTCAACAACAGTCGGAGAATGTCGGCATGAGAAGAGCACGGCCCGGCAAACCGTCACGGATCGGCGCCCCGAGACGATGGTGACACCTGTGATAATCAGAAAGATGCTCTCCAATATATGTATCATGTGAAGCGAGAAACGCTTGAGGGATGAGATCCCATCTGGCTTTCGGAGTATACCAGCTGGCTTATCTCCCGGATTAAACGGGGAAATCACGTCTGTTAAAGGTCGTGTGTATCTTCTCCAACCCTGAAAATTGCATTTCTTTCATGATATAAGCTGGTATATTGTAGAGGTACCTAATCTAGACCTTTTCCTCGGAATGATAAAACTGGAATTGTCTTTATGATGGAGGGGGAAACAATATCATAGATATCCATTGAACATTATTCGTGATATATTCCAAAAAATGATATAACAATTTTTCTCGATACAAAAGAGCAGCGCATTTTCGAGTGATATGAAGTAAGTTTTCATTTCTTTCCTTGGAAAAACTCTGAGGTGTATTGCTGTTTGATTTAATGCACAAAGTTGGGAGATATTATTATTCAATCGTGCAAAATTCAGTGAATTTGCACAAGGGATTATATATTATACGACCTTTAAACTGTACCTCTAGAATGGTCTCAACGTTGCAGCATGGCGTGGTGGGTGAGAGGTAAGCGGAAATGGAGAGAAATTGAAACGATGGATCCGTAGATGGACGCAAGAATAAAAAGAGAGTTTAAACATATTACGATTAAAAAGAAATAGATGCATATAGATAAATAAATGGTTACAAAAAGATAAGATATCTAAAGGAAGATGTATGGATGCATGGTGAAATTCGTATAGTACACGTAGATGAATACATACATTAAATGCTAGATCCGTGATATGAAAGTGAAGTAGATGTCGTTTGTTTTTAGAAACATGGGCACTGATTGGATCACAGCGATGTTCATGTCTTTTTGTCTTTTTTCTCCTATCATTCCACTATAATCCACTCGTCTCTTCTCACTTTTTTCTATCTGTTTCTAACACACTTCTCCCTTTTTATCACCTTTCATCATCGAGCGAGGGCGCGCTTTACAATTTGTTCCAATGAAAAGCTGTTATGCGTAAAGTGCGGGTTGGTGTGTGAAGTGCGTGACATTAATGTGATTCTCCTGAGAGTGCGTATGCATGTGCAGCCTCACGAATCTGCATTATCTCTCTCCCACCCTACAGGGAGAAGACGGTGACATGCGAAGGCAAATCTAAAAAAAGAGCACAATACATCTTATTTGTTCGCACTGCTGAATCCAGTCGTATGTTTGCACTCTCTGATCGACGTGGCATGGTTTGGTGTGCTCAAACAGCGGGTGTGTTTGTGTTGTGTGCTATATGTCACTTTTCATCCCGATTCTGATATATTATGACCATTTATGTTTTCTTTAAAGAGGTATATAAATATGTATGATATATATATATATATATATATATATATATATATATATATATATATATATATATATATATATAATGTTATGACTGTTTGCGTTTGTGTGTGTGTGTGTGTGTGTGTGTAAATATAAATCTACATCCAGGTGACGGTCATCAATAACACTGGAGAAGAATCATTTTGTAAACAAACAAACAAACAAAAACATAAACAAGACTAATCCAATGAGATGGAGGAGATGGGGTGAATTTATAGACACGCTATTTTTGTCGCAGCCAGCCTACGTACGTACGTTCGTACGTCGGTCCCTGTCTCACCGGTCCGTCGTAGCGCCGATGTCTTCATTTGGCAGTCCCTCGGTGGATCCCTTCTGACAGACGTAAGTAGCCTGTTTACCAATTTAAATCAGCGGCGTTTAGATTGCCCCCAGCCATCCTCGACTTCTTCGGTTACTCTCCTTGAATGAAAGTATTGGATTGGCTTCCTATATCAGTCTTCATTCTATTTTTTTTTCTCCTCGCGTTTTTTTTTTTCTTCCACCTCAATTATTCATTGGTAGAGATCTAATTAAATTAAGAATTTATTTAATTTTTCAAAAGAACACGAAATTGATTTACACAGATCAACGAGTTTGGTTTTAATCATGTATCTAAACAGTAGTCAGTTCGTCAATGTATTCATTCATTCTCTCATCTACATTCTTATTATTCTTTTATAAAATTCACTCGTTGGCTCTTAAAAACAACAAAGAAAAATCTGGTCATTCACCTACCTGAGCCTCATGATTGCAATTACACAACACCGGCAACGATGTAAAAACTCAAAATTGGACGTGTGAGGGTCGAGTGTCCCGTGTATCATTCCTTTGCTCAATACGTCTAATGTTGAAGCCCTACACTTGTATCTAAGAGCAACCCGTTAGCCATCACTTTAAGGTGTATAAGTGGAAACCAATAAAAACAAATAATCACAGAATATTTTACATCAGGAGCAGCGGTCACGCTTGCAAAAGATCGTAAAGCTTATGAATGCGACCTTTAACACCTCAAAGTTTTGCCAGTGTGACTGCAAACTTTAGGCGAAACTTCCCACTCAAATTAGGGATATTTCCCGCACCCCGCCAAACTTCTCGAGAGTTTGCCAATGCGAACGCTAGAAACTGAAACTGAAGTTTGTCATGTGACCAGTCCGCCACCTGATTGCGGACGGTGCCTCCAAAGCGCACGGCTATTGTATTGCACAGGTGTTCATTGTTACGTCATAATCATAGGCGCCGGAAGTGGGGGGGGGGGGCAGGGGGAGGGGGGGCAAAACGTATTTTTGCCCCCAAACCCCCCCCCCTCCAAAAAAAATAATAATAATAATAATAAAAATAAATGAATAAACAAAGAAAATAAAATAAATATGTATATATATGAATAAAAGGGAAAAAATATAGCTACAAACGGCAGCTTTTGGACAATAAAATGTCAAAATTCTCAAGCTCACTCGCTTTGCTCGCTCGCATTGAATCGTTATGCCATTCTCAATGTTGCTGCCAGTAATTGCCAGCAGTTGCGCCCGATGCGCCGCCCCATTAATTTCCAAAGTGAAAGATTAGCTGCTACAAACCCCAGTTTTGGGACTGTAGAATGTCAAAATTTTCAAGCTTGCTCGCCGCTTCGCTCGCTCGCATTGAATCGTTATGCCATTCTCCTAATGTTGCTGCCAATAATTGCCAGCAGTTGCGCCCGATGCGCCCCCATTTATTTCCAAAGCGAAATATATAGCTACAATTAAAACTCCAGTTTTGGAACTGTAGAATATCAAAATTTTAAGCTCGCTCGCTTCGCTCGCTCGCATTTTATTGTTATGCCATTCACCTCTGATGTTGCTGACAGTATATAATTTGTCGATCGTTTCACACCGTCATTCCATAATCCATGTAAGGAAAACTTACAATGTTCCTCAATGACTGCGTTGTTGAATGTATCACATTCCGTAATGTATTGTAGTCCCATTATTGCTCACGCACACACGTACAAGCATACAGACCATCAAAATTACTTTATGGTTCCCCCCATGTTTCGACCCACCGTACGCCACTTTACATATATATATATATATATATATATATATATATATATATATATAATAGATGTGTGTGTGTGTGTGTATGTGTATATTGTGTAACATATGCATGGTCTAATCTTGAGCCCCCTCCAATGTTTGCCCCCCCCCCCCCAATCCAAAACTGCTTCCGGCGCGCCTGGTCACAATCACTACCCATACCACATCGCGCGCTTTCCTCTTCTTTGCTCATGCGCACTAGTTACCCGAACTTCTCGATCCAAAGATCGTACTCTTGCTGCCAGTGTGAACGGACGAGAAAAGATCGCGAAGGCCTCGCGATCTTAAACTTCTCGTTCTTCTGTCAGTCTGGCCGCGGATAGTGATAAGATTCCGCATTAAAGTGACGAGAAAGACATCATAAGCAAAGTGTGTGACCCCATCTTACCTTACTGAAAATTAGGCATATTGCCCAAACAACGAAAGAAACGAACAAACAAACTGCCAAATCAATGGAATATTGAAAATGACCTTTTTTCATTTTTGTTGGAATAATTCAACTAGTTGGTTTGATCTGAATGCTGGCACTTAATACCTGAATATCCTGCTGGTACTCAATATTTCAAGACAAGATTCACAACGTGCAATTCAAGTGTTAACTCTATGTGCAACTACATGTGTTTCTAAGCTTAGAATGAATACAGTAAAGGTGTTACGAATTGGAGAGAAAAAAAGAAAACTTGCAATAGAAATTCTTCGCGAGTAGGAGATAAACTAGATATCTACAAGATATTGCAGGTCCTTTGATATAGAATTTTCAGTAAATTTACACGAAATGACTGATGATAGTCATACTGAAAATATTAACGAGCTTGAATATAATTATTCAAATCAATCAAATTCCATAATTTAGTTTATTTCCATCAGAGGATTGTGATTTGGCTATTACTATATTGAATCCTTTTGGGAGAATAGCCATAAATTGAATGGTTATAAGCACCTAAATAATTCTATGAAGATTACGAAATAAACGAATCATGAGTATATGAATTTATGCAAAATGACGAGCATGATGAATATCTTATTCAGTACATAACACATGATAGATAAAGATATTATTTGCAGATTTTTACAGAGCTAATATTATTATATCCACGGAAGTTCATATTGTATGTCAACCAACCTGAAGCAAACCTAAAATAAACGTTAATGATAAATCGTGTATCACAAATCTTGGTGCGAGAGAGTAAAAAAGAAAATAATAACATGTTTTAACAAAAAACAGTCATTTCGTGTAAATTTACTGAAAATTCTATATCAAAGGACCTGCAATATCTTGTAGATATCTAGTTTCTAGATATCTAGAAAAAACAAAAAAACTAGATATCTACAAGATATTGCAGGTCCTTTGATATAGAATTTTCAGTAAATTTACACGAAATGACTGATGATAGTCATACTGAAAATATTAACGAGCTTGAATATAATTATTCAAATCAATCAAATTCCATAATTTAGTTTATTTCCATCAGAGGATTGTGATTTGGCTATTACTATATTGAATCCTTTTGGGAGAATAGCCATAAATTGAATGGTTATAAGCACCTAAATAATTCTATGAAGATTACGAAATAAACGAATCATGAGTATATGAATTTATGCAAAATGACGAGCATGATGAATATCTTATTCAGTACATAACACATGATAGATAAAGATATTATTTGCAGATTTTTACAGAGCTAATATTATTATATCCACGGAAGTTCATATTGTATGTCAACCAACCTGAAGCAAACCTAAAATAAACGTTAATGATAAATCGTGTATCACAAATCTTGGTGCGAGAGAGTAAAAAAGAAAATAATAACATGTTTTAACAAAAATTAATCATTTTCATGTTTTGAAGTGGATCCAACCTGGATATGATGTGCAAATATCTAAAGTCCTCTGCCACATTTGTGAAGAAATTTGAAGAGATTCCATAAAACTCTAATACAGAATGAGATGGAACCTTCATGTATTATACCTAAAGAATTGATATATGTAAACATTGAAAATGGGCAAGGGCTAATTCACATGGTATGCATCTGGATTTTTGTAGTTACACTGTGGAAGATACTTAGAAACATGATTTTCACCTTAAATGATAACACCTGACTTTTAATATTTACGTTCTTTTCGATCCACAGTAGATATGAACATGTAATGGCTTCAGGTCAATGAATGAATGCATGAATATACATTTTAGTTGGGAGGAGGTTGGGAGGAGGGGGTAAAGTCCAGAGACAGTCGGTGTAATTCCATAATATACGGTGCCAGTGAATATTTCATACAGCTATGTGTAATGAAAGATCAAGGTATACCTATCATCTCCGTGGAAATCGAAATAAGTTACGCGCGCCAACTATCACTGATGCCGAGAGTAAATGATGGACTTTGGATCATATCCTCTCGACCAAAGGTCATCCCATTAAACTCACCTGCTGACAGAACAGTGTCGTGAGTAGTCGGATTACAGCGGAGAGAATATAAATGATAGATGAGGTTTTATGGCCGGTGAAACCCCTTTTCTTTGATGATTACCATCTTGCACAGTTTGTCCCATCTCTCTCAGCCGTCCAACGACTTCCGCCAAACGCCATCCAGATCAATTTGTAACATCAAATTAAAGATTACAGTTTTTTTCACAGCCTGTGCTTGTCAACTGAAAGATGATAGCTCACCTACGTCCGCAAACCAATTCCGAGGAACCAGCTCACCCCCCCCCCCCACACACACACACAACCCTTCAATTCATCTTCGATGAGTTAATGGTAATTCTCTTGTCACGCGTCGCTGCAATCATGCGGTGACTAGCAGTGGGATAAGTGGGGCTGTTTAATGATTTATGTCTCCCAGACAATATCATGACAGCTAACTAAAAAGTCGGTCAAATTGCTATCGGGTGTAGCAGTGGCTGAGCAAATGACGGAAAACAAAAAGAGAATTAAGTGACAAAGATGCGAGCTGATGCCAGTATACGCATGATTGGAAATTGGAGAAAATTCCCAACAAGAGTAATGCGACCATATTATCAGGAAAACAAAGACACTAAGTTCGCTCCGGCAAATTGAGCCATTACAACTGTTTTTCTTCCTTAGGTTTTTTATCCTTATCTTATCAAGAAATGCCCTTTTCCACACGGCAAAGATTCACTTTGGGGTTTGATGATACTTTATCCTTTGTGTATCATCATCGCACATTTCCACCTGATGTAGCAAGCATAATTACGCGACTGCTTGTACCATGGAATGAATATTTGCGTGTATACGCCCACATCTGTTGGATTATAGCACAGGGCAGTTCATGGGTAGTATATATTCCCACAATCGAATAAGTCTGAAACCTACTGGCATCAACAACACTAACGTGGCATACAATGTATTCATAAAATTCAACTTCTGATGATATGATCATCAACAGGTATAATATGAAGCGCGATTTCAGATTTTGAACCATACTTGTACCAGAACGCACCAATCTGGTAACAAGCACAAAGTCTTCCAAAGATCTTCATCACATCATTTCTCTCCAGTCGCCAGTGCACTTCAGTCGTTTTTGTTGTTGTTGTTGATGTGTTGTTGATTCTTTACATCTCTCTCAGCTCAGCGGAGCGGAGACTGCGTTCCGTCACGTCGACTTTGCTGTGAAGAATACAAGATGCACTCTTCTACACTCCGCTGCGCGAAGGGACAAGCTCGTCATCATTCTCTTTTGATATTTTTAGCTACTAGGAGTTAATCGGTTTATATTCATCAACATGCACATGTGTACACGCATGTATACACACACGCACACTCACATAATATAATTCTATGTGTGTATTGTGCAACTGTTCATTATTGCTTAAAGGAGGCCTCCGGATGATTTTCAGATTTTTACATTTGAACAACTATAAATTAGTTATACTGAGGACAAAGTTTCAGAATTTGTGATGATTGGGATGACAAATTTAGAACAAATTGCAATGAACAAGGATGATGACATGGCAGAGTCACCATAAGAATGCATGAGTTGGGGCTCAAGGAAGCAGAACAAAAGAAGAAGGCATGCATAGATTATACACAGGTGGACTCGCAAGCAAGCGGTATTGTCATGGATTACACTGCTACATTTCTGAGATATGTGAACCTCCTATGTCATCATCCTTGTTCAGTGTAATTGTCTAAGGTTTTTCAAAGTATTGTTTCTCTGCTCAAGAACCACAATAAATTCCAGATACATGGAGTTGTCGATTTATGTACTTATTTATGTCCCTCTAAGCTTATAGATTCTGCCCTCTGGAAATTGATGTATCATCTTTTTACATATACAAGATATCCATAATAGTGATGTCAGTAACATTCAGATTCTAATTGTGATTATACCAAGGGACGACAACTTGCTTTATGCCCCAGTCACATAGACATCCCGGACCACCCCGGATCTGATCCGGGGAGAGATCCGTGCTGACGCCGGGAGACCAACACGGCAACTTTTGGAGGTCAAAAACATCCGGCGTCATCCGGGGATTGCCGTGTTGGCAGAGCAATCCGGGGTGGTCCTTGTGGCTGGCGTGTAGCTGCAGTGTTGATCCGTGTAGATGCCGTGTTTGTCCGTGTAGACGCCGCGCTTCTCCGGCTTTATCCGTGTAGTTGCCGTGTTGATACCGTGTGTACAGTCATACCAAAATCCCGGATCTCCCCGGATCTCCCCGGACGTCCCCGGATCACCGTGTAGATCCTTGAGCATCCGTGTTTATTTTTACTGGGGCATAAGGAGGGATGTACATGTAAGTGGATGTGGGTGGAGCCTGAGCGAGTGTGCGTGCGTTCGTGCTTGTTTAAAAAACAAACAAACAAACAAACAAAGATTTACGACAGACACAAGGATAGGGAGAAAATGAGAGGAAGTGAATAGAGATATTATGATCTAAAAGACCTAAACAAGAAAATAGAAAATAGAGATAGGGAGAAAAAAACGATGAAAGAGAACGTGATGAGGAAAGTGTGAGGGAATTAAGAGTTATTATATCGTATACTCTTTTTTTTGGGGGGGGGGGGTAGGGGAATGAAAAATAATTTCGTATTCTGAGGATAAGACTAGCTTCCGCACCTCACTTTTCAGTGTGAGCATAATCCTGCTGTATCAGATTTTAGCGAGCCATCTTGTCTTCCACATTTTCCACATTTTGCCATAAAAAAAGCGCTCACAGTGAGTATGCTGGCAACAATGATGAATGTTAAGCTGTGGCATTCACATAAGCTATTCACATAAGCTCCAAAGATTCTTTGTTGTTGTGGTTGTTCTTTGAAGATTTACATTCAAGTCGATATTGCTCGGATTCAACCCCATACACCCCATATTCCCCCTTACCGCCCCAAACCCACCGAACTAACCTATATACACACACACACACACACACACGCCGATCCACCTTTGTGGAATCTTTTATATGCGGAGGTTAAGATACACAGTTGTGGTGTTGAACAGGTGGCGGGGGAATTGAGTGGAAGCAGAGCGGTCAATTCTGAGGCCTACATTCCGGGCATGTCGTCTCCATTATTCATGCTCCTCGACAAATTTTCCTCCCGCAAATTTGCACGTGACGCCGTGTTTATGACAAGGCCTTTTGACATTTATTCTCACTTTTGTTATATCAGGATGTAGAATTCTTGATCCTAGGCATGCAATCCTTGAGATCAGAGAATATGTCAAATGGACCTGCCATAAACGTGCTTCGGCCACTTACAAAACTGAAATGGTGCGATGATGTACGCGCCGAAATGCGACGTCTCTATCGCCATTGTAAATAATGGAGATATCAGCTTCCGCGACAGTCTAGATCTACGCTCCTTCTAAAGGACAGGTCCGTAGTGACTATTTTCGATACTCTGACTCCATCCATCGAGCGTAAGTTGGAGAAGTATGCTCTGCGGTGGTAAAAGATCCGTTCTGCCGAAACAAACGCATCGATTAGCGAACATAATACGATATTCTGAACGATCAATTTTCGAAAAAGAACATAAAAACAACAACTTGAAAACCAAGCGGATTATTTTTCACTCTGTAAACGTCCTGAATAGATTCATAAGTTCATAACCAAAAAAAAAAAATCTTCTTTGTGTATGCGAATTTTTTTATATATACCATATTCTTTTAGTAAGAAACAAATGAAACAAAGCTAAATATCGGTCATTCTCCTCTTTCTTTCCTGAACATATCAGCGAAACCGTAACGTGACCTTGACATAAATGCAGCAACGAAGCTTCATGAAATACCGATTTGTTGAAAACTGAATATTAGATTGATGATGATAATGAAAAAAATATGCAAGTACAGAGTTAGATGTATGATTCATCACCACCGATCAATAAGGCCGAATTAAATGATGCTGAAATGAACAGAATTTGATTCTGTCTGAAAAAAACAAACAAACAAAAATGTTTTGTTAGGAACATTTTTGTTTGTTCTTTATAGTTTTTGATTTAAGTCACATACCTCCTGTCCTATTTTCAAAGTCTGGAAGCGTTTCAAATTTAAAACTCTGTTGGCTTTCATGAGCAAGCTTTATACTTAACTGTGTAGGTCCTACAGCTCGAATTAACGGTACACGTTATCATGTTTCAATTATTTTTTTTTTTGTATACAGTAAGGTATGTACATGCAATTTGTGCCCAATTTTGTTATTCCTATGAAAGTAGATCATGCACAGTTCAACCGCTTGGATCACCAGTTTGATATAGTTCATCGCTGAATTCAATTTGATTTCATTTAGCTTGATAGAACTAGAATTGAAGAGAAAATTACTGTAACACTTGCTCGTGATTTGCATCACCCCAACACTATATTACAATTAATGCATCAGATTTATAAGTGATTGGATAAAATGATCTGTATGAAAGATGAATCGCATGCACGACCTACTGCCATATGACTGCCATGTTCCCTTAAGCAGTGGCGGATCCAGGGGGAGGGGCACTGGGCGCCCCCCCCCCCCAAAAAAAAAAAAAAAAAAACCAACAACAACAACACTTAACTTTGTTTTCTTGTTTTTAAATTTAAAAAAAAAAAGAAAAAGAAAAATGAACACCGGGCGCGCGCTTTCCCTTCAATTTTGTTTGTTTGTTTGTTTTTAAATGAAAGTAGACCAATGCATGAAATCTCACAATGATTAAACCCGGAAGTGGTACCAGAAATACAAACTGCGCCCTCCTCCCCCCCCCCCCCCTTTACGGAGTTCCTTGATCAGCCCCTGCCTCAAGCCATCTTTGACCTTTCGTTTTCACTTCCTCAAACCAATTATAGTGCAGCCTCCATTCCCCAATCTTCTACTTGTTTCAAATCGAACATCATCTGGAAGTAAATATACCAAGTTACTTCCACAGTAAATATGTGTGTTAAAAAAAAGGACTTACATAAACGCGATCCCCACGCGAAAGGATAATCACTTTCGTGTTGTGACATGAATGCAAATAAACTTCAAACTTAAAATATATGGCAGAAGAACTATGCGTAGACATGATTTGCCGCAACGAGTTGGTTCACTCCAGGATTACTCGCAAATATATCACAATTGTATAGACATTCCTCAAAATCTTCTTAAAAGAGAGAATACTGAATTCAGAAAGGGGGACGGCCAGTCGTTGTAAGATACAAGACAGTCAGGAGAAGTCTTCGTTCTAAAATACCAAACTTAGAATTGATTCATTACATAGATTATTTTCGGCCATGAGGTTTATATAGATGACGCTGCGCGACCCAAAAGTAAAATCTCGTCCCAACATTGTGCAAGTGACTCAGGTTGAAGTGAGTATTCTACCATTGTACTTCGTACAGTGCTATTCGTCCTAATTTACTTTTACGCGATATGCAGGTGTTCTCGTTGCAGGATTTCAATGGACTCGTTGTGGCATTAACAATGTGAAGAACTAAAAGAAGAGACAGACAGAGGACGATGAAATAGACAAGCCAAAGAAAAGACAGAGAGAGGGGGAGAGCCCTGCGCATTCTCGAGTGCACTACCCATGACTCGCCATGATCACAATTCCCCCATTCCTTTGACCTCCAGGCCAATCGAAATATTGATGTTTCTTCCGGGTGGGGGAAAGGAGGAATCCATGATGCCTTTTGCCCGACTCCATCAATATGTGATTATTTCAGGTAGCAGGTCTCATGCAAAGTCTCCTTGTTAACCCAATGCACATTGAATTCATTACTTCATGCCACAAAATCTTTCCTAAATGAATGATGACGAAATCCTGCAACAGAGTAGAAAAGTGCTTTCAATCTTTGTCAGAGTTGCTTGCGCACCATAAGTTGTATGAGAAGCCTTTCCTGATTGAAATTCGGTACTTCATCAAAAATTTACCTTTTCTCACCAAGTATCAATTTTTCTCGCACCAATAGGCCTACGTATACTTAATCAATATAAAGTGGAGACAATCCTATATAATTTGTAGCAGTTACACTCCTTGTAAAAATTTCATTCCGAAAAGCGATACATGGAATAGCTTCCAAAGTGAATATCTCTTCAAAATAACTAAATGGAAAATGCAATTGAAATGTGAACTCAGATTTCTCGTTCACATGTTATTTTGAAACAAGACCGAACATGTATGTCAGTTCAAAAGCTTGGTGTACTAAACTGTCTATGTCAGTTCAAAAGCTTGGTGTACTAAACTGTCTATCGAAATGAACTTGTGGTATCTCAACATACCTTAACCATGTGACAGAGTATAAAATCAACTAAGTGGTCTACCTCGCTTCATGGTGATGGAGCGCTAGGGGTACGCTTCTGGGCGGGGCGCGGAAAGTGCATCCCTCGTAGTTGCACTTTATTCCCTGGAAATAGGGTGACTTGGGTAGACAGTGCGAGAACTTGAATACAAATTTCATGATGATTTCATGATGGATAAATCTGAAAGTATGATCGCAATTATTAAACAGAGCATCAGGTTTGGCGGCGGGAGAAAGGTTAAAGGTCCTCTCGAGCAGAGATCCTGATGAGACTGTTTGTCTAACGTCGATTCATTACCAAGGCCATAATTCTTTCTGCAAATCAAACACATTTAAGAAACTGAGAACGAGTAATGTTAGATAAGTTTATATGCCACTAGAGAATGTTCTCCAGCATTAGAGCAATAGAAAAGATGTAATACAAGGCTTATAACCAAACCAGATCGGATCATATCGCACGTTTCGATAACAGTTCCAGTGTTTTCTTCATGAAAGCTTTTATCTTCGGAGATGTTGTTTGCAGGGACGACATTTAAACGAAAGGCTCGGGCCTTCTGTTTTTAGATCATGTTTTCGGTGGTTAGTCTCACCGTTTCTTCTTTTTCTTCTCCTCCTTCTTTTCTTCTTTTTTTTTTCTCACGTATCGCATTTTGCCACATCGCTTGGCGGCAACGACTCAAGGAGAAATGAATAAAAGTGTCATACGGCGTCTGCGCCATCTAAAGTGTGCACATCTCGGTGCGTCTAGATTGATCTAACTTAACTTTACACGATGGATGCACTTCTAGTCGCATCGCACGCTATGTCACCGCAAGAGTGCGTTATCTCCTTTAGGTTCAGGCTTTAACAGTGCACTTTTCACCCCCATGCACAGTAATTTCGCACTTCCACCATATTTTCAAGATTTTTCGATGTCTTCCGCGAACATAGCGACCCAAGAAATTGATTTGATCAGCAGGTGCCATACCAGGCGGACTTGCTTATCAGTCGAAATTGTGGCTGCGTGCGCATGCAGCTGCAATATCGCCAAAGCTGTTCCGCTTTACCCCATGACATGCAGCATTACACCCGGTACATTTTTCCTTTCTTTTCCCTCTCGGGTAAGGTGTTATGTCATTTTTGTTCATTTTTATTAACATTCAAACAAAATTATATTTTCAAATAGACAACTTTCATTAAGACCCGTTCCAACATGAAGTCTGGTTGATTTCATTACGAATTAAATCTCTTCTTTATGAAGGGAGAACATTGTATCATATCAAAGTGAAGTGTATGTTTATCTTTTTTTTTTTCTTTGAAAATACCGGTAAAGAGATCAAAAGAGAAAAACTGTCTAAAAATGTGGCAGGCTTTACTGACAACGGCGAAAATTTTTATTTTTGGACGAAGACCCTGTTACATTTATCAAATGATCCCAATTGATGAAAAAAGGGGAGAAATATACAAAATTACATAATAACAAGATTCCTTTTCAAGACCAGAGTAACAAAGGTTTATATCGCCGGGTTGCTCTTTTTTTTTTTTGGGGGGGGTGTTTACACCGTATTTTCATACATTCAGTTCGGTGATCGTTGTCAAGAATGATGAAATCTACATGTTGCTGAGAAGAAAATAAAAAAGTGAGATAAGAAAAAAAGAGTGTTGTTTTCTTTGTTTTGTTGTGCTCTGTTTTGTAAACTTGTGATCTGTGTAGGTTGTGATTCTCTCGCTATTTGCAACCTTGCGATCGGTGCAAGTAGCCGCGGGAAAAGTACACTACGTGACAGTTGTATAGATGTCCGGAGGTCTTGTTAGCTCTGTTGAAGCTGATTTTGTCTTCACGAATAGAGTGTTTTGATGCTGGCAAGTGTAAACAAAAAGAGAGGTTGAGACACAATAGTAAACAGGAACGCGAGGGTGTATATAGCGTAGGCTTACGCGATGGTCAAATTCAAGCCAACAGTAATCCATGCAACGCAGAAAAGTTCAGTACCACCGGAACTAGCTCCCAGCCGAAAGTACAAAGTTGCAGATTTTCTAATATTTTCTTACTTCTGATTTTTTTTTTCTTTAAAAAAAAATCAAAGTGCATCTAACCATGGAGCCACTAACATATCCTTCACCAGCACCACGCAACAGACGCTATATGTTTTTATTCATTGCAAAACAATAATATGCTCTTTTGAAATAAACGCTCCGCTTGTTATTTAGTCTGACATAGATTAGTAGAGGTTTCGCTATCTTCGTTGTCGCTGTGTTAACAGTGTTTTTTTCCCGAAATTTCTTAATTTTACCAGGATGTATCTACCTCGCTGAGGAGGCTGTATCTTGGCGCTTCCGATGGCTGCGGCTCGTCGGAGCCACTCGTGGTGATAACCGCTGTGCGGTTCGAATAAAATCCTAGATATTGCAGGATTCGAGGAGCATGTAAACAAGAGATAGACGTCAAACGCTGATATTACAATGCTCCACAGATCACTGACAGCACAGCATTGTTGTTGTTCTCGTTCTTAATTCTTCTATGATTGAAGTCAAAGCGCCAATGCTGTGTATGGATGTTGTTGTTGTTTTTTATTTTAAGCTGTCATCCCTTCGGAAAAAAAAACAAACAACATATAAGAAAGTGATCAGGAATTCGGGTGAAACCAGTCAGACAATGTACTAGTTAGAAGCCAAATACATACGCCTAGTTTCTTTACTAATATATATATTTTTTGTCTGATTATTGAAAAAGTATTATTGAAAAAAGGACAAATACAGTAGTTCTAATCGACACTATTAAAGTCGACATCGATGCCCAAAACATTTCAGACACACAAAGGGTGACCAAAAAAAAAAGTCCTATGAATCTTTTCCTCCCTTTCAATATTGTCAGGTGTCTCCAGAGACTCTCCTTTAAAAAAAGAAAGAAAGAAAGAATCGCCCATTAAGGAATGGTTTGGTTTGTTCCGAACATTTTTTGAATATCTGTACGATGTTACTACCATTACCTTACACTTCACTTGTATGTTTTTCATCTTTGTCTCTGTCTGTCTGTCTCCGTCTATCCTCTCTCTCTCTCTCTCTCTCTCTCTCTCTATTTGTCTATATGTCTATCTGTCTATCCATCTATCTATCTATCTATCTATCTATCTATCTCTTTATTTCACACACTCACTCACTCTTTCATCTTTGCATTGTCGTTGACAAAGGCCACTCCCTCTGGGAGCCGTAAATGGCGCTATACATTCTCTCACCCGACAGTGCAATCTCACTAACTGATAGTGTGACATTTCTCGGCTACATTAAGGAAGGCGGGTCGAAAAGACATTCGTGCATAGAGACCAGTAAGACTTGGCAGCCAAGTCCGCCATTACTGCAGTGTCAGGCGCGCGCAGGCGTGTGCTGAATGCATGATATATGTTTTATAACTTTTGTAAAGAGGGGAAAAAGGAGGAAGGGGAGTATCGGATTTCTGTCTGTAGATTTCAAGTAAATGCTTCTGAGATTGTGGGAGGACGTCTTATGGAAGGATATGATTTGACTTAGGATTATCATCTTATTTTTCATCATCGTTATCATCATTTCGACGTCTGGATAGTTAGAAGAGATCGTATGGTGCAACTCTATCCTTTAACGATCTCGTTCAGATGAAATCTGATATGCATATTAGAAAAGCGTAATTATAAAAACTCGTTCTTTCTCCACTCTTTCTTAATCGACCACCCCACCCCCTTTCTCTTTGTCCTGAAAGTGTGTCTTCTTTGTCTGAAATCATTGTCGGTTTGCATTACCCAAGTAGCTTTGTGGCGGCTCTTCGGCTTCTAACAAAATGGTAACGATTCATCTCCATTTGGCTGCTTCCTGTTTTGTTTTGTTTTTTCAACATGCTTTGTTTACATCTATCTAATCGTTATTGTTCAAATTCATGAAATTCTTCGGTCGAGACGTTTTCATTGCAACTGATTGACAAATTGCCCTATATCGACGTATTATAAGCACTGAATTGATCAGTGTTTTAGCAGTAGCCATGATAAAAAATCATGTGCGTACATACTCGAGCAGGATTCGAACCTACGACCTCCTCATCTCCGGACAGGCGCCATCTCCACTAGACCACCGAGCTCCCGCCCGACAGCAAGTGGTGGCTCTAATCCTTATAGCACTGATCAAGTCAGTGCTTGTATACGTCGATGTAGGGCAATTTGTCAATCAGTTGCTAATCGTTATTGTTAGATTCTTTTCCTTGAAAAAGGCTGGATGAGTGATTAAGAGTGTCTTTTTTGGCACCAAATCTTGTCCTTTTTGTTGTTATTCTGATAATATTTGTAATCACTATGGCCCGGAGGTACAATCTTTGTCTATGGTTTAAACCATGGACAAAGACCGTAGTTTTGTATGGGGCGCCAAGTGTCGCATGGCCTATTTCGTTACGAAATCAGTCATTTCGTCGACGAAATGATCCTTTCCGTCGACGAAATGTTAACATTTAAAGAGTAGCTGTTGTCTCTATGACGGATATGATCTTCCGTAGATGGGGATATCACATAGGCGCACCTCTTTCTTGTTTTGTCTGGATAAGTGATTATTATTTTTTTTTTAGGAGCTGGTTAAAGATTAAATGTGGCACGCCAATAAACGTCTTCATCTCCTGCGTGAGAAAAAAAAAAACACATGCAATAAACACGCCTGTGTTTTTGCCCTGGTAAATGTGACACCTTTCCCTTCACCGTGTGATAGGAAAAATGTGTATCCATTCCGATTCTCGAGACCCAATCTGCAAAAAGGAGTCAACGGGCCGCTGATCCGTGCTCTCCAAATCGAATCACGTGTACAGAGCAACGAGTCTAGCAGACGAGTCAACAGTTCGGTGTAATGAAATAAAAAAGAAACTCGTCGCCACCCCATTGCTTTGTTTGCTACGAAGATCACACGCGCGCGCGCACACACGCCAATGGCCGTGCGCCGGAAGAGTATTTTGGAATGATGCCTTGCATGTGTTAGACCACGCGTGCCCTCGTATTGACCAATTGAGCCTGATGGCGGATATTAATGAATTGGAGCAACCTGGAGTCAGGTTTAAGTCCAGAATGAATAGACACTAGCAGCCATCTGGAGAGTGTCACTCAACCTCTGCATCTTCTATTAAAAAAAGAAGAAGAATAAAATCAGAAGTCGATGTCAATTTGTGCGTTTACACATCTATATTTGGTAGGCCTGTGTGATAATAATCAAACTGAGTGAAAGGGGGGAAAGGGTATACAAGTGTATGTATTGGTTGGTTAATGGACGTGCTCATTGAAGTTGTGGCGATACACATTATGTTGCATTGTTGCATGAATACATCGTAATTCAATTGGACCCTAACTTTTCACGTCAGCATCAGAAAAACTAATCTCCCATTGGTTTGTTTATAAAGACAATTATTGTGAAGTATCTTTTTTTAGCTGATCTAAAAGCCACAACCGCCCTTGATGTGGGCATCACTAGTTACATATATATATATATATATATATATATATATATATATATGTTTTGCAAAGTTAGAGGATATATTTGTAAATATATATATATATATATATATATATATATAATATATATATATATATTACATATATATATATGTATATATATATATATATATATATATATATATATATATATATATATATATAATATATATATATATATATATATATATATATATATATATATACATATATATATATTGCTTATTGATGTGAAATCTAGAACAATTTGATGTGAAGAATATGACTTCTGCTTCCTCTCGGTGCTCCTTGAAAGAAATTCAACAAAGAATATCAAGTCAAAATGAAATCTTGTAAAGCCATTTTACGATCTCACATAATTACATAATTTTTCATATGCATGACAAAGGTTATGGGCACATTTATACTGCTTTGATCGATATAACTGTTCCGTGAAACTCCGCTTTCATCATACATCCTCCATATTTTTTTTCTCTGTTTCAATTAAAAATTTTCCGCTTTTTTTTTCCAAATTGTTACAAGAAATTGATTGCCAATCTGAAAAGAACCTTCAAAGGCTTTGAATCAACCTGTTGTTTAGGGAATTAAACAATTAAAGTAAATCTAGCAAAAAAAAAAATAAGTCTCATTATCTCGTTTGTATTGTCCTGATTATTTTGGTACAATGTAATGTCAATGGAAACCAAATTTCTATGTCTGACATAGACTAATAAAAATGAATGAATGAATGAATTGTATTTCCTCAATTACACGGTTAATTTAAACGTCTTTTTCTTTGTGTGTGCAAAGTCTAAGATGGGGCGTGGTTCTACAATGGTATAGAAATAGGATATAGATGATTAGTAACAGGTCGGTTCTTGCATAGGAAAATCATATTGTAATCTAACGGATGCAAGATGACAAATAATAGCTATTGGAAAATGATAATATTTTTGCTGTATAGACTATAGAAGTATATATTCCACCTCTGTAATGGGAAAACACTTGTTGAAAACTTGTTTCATATACTTACTCCTGTTTTACTATTTGATTGTGAGCTCTCCAACGACATCAACAGAAAAAGGCAAAGTCTGTTGTTTTGCAAAGTTAGAGGATTTACCGTCGATCGTACAATAACCTTTGTCATTCCAGTAATCGTTTGAAATCATCATGTAGATTTCATCTCTGATTTATTTGCAGTTCACTCTCCTAACTCACTCAAGAGAGCTAACAAGATGATAAGAGGCTAGGAAGATAATGGGGAACCAAACGCAAGTTGTCACAACTTTCTTGTCGCATGCGGAAATGTTAAACTGTCATCCGCTGATATCTAAATTCATGGGCTTTAATCAAATTGTAAAACAATTTACAAATAAATGGGGCAGCTCTTTGCTTTTATTAACGCGGGAAAAGGACAGTGAAGCGGGGGAGTGACACTGTCACAAATGGATATCAAATTATGGGGCTATATGGTATTCGTTACCTATCTTTAACGAGTCGGTAACACAATTTAAATTGAGCCCCCGAAAGCTAAATGGTGCGCGGCGTTTTATGTCAAGTAACTGGTCGGAGTAATTTGCGATTACAATCCTTTTTTTTTTCGAAAGGCCATCCCGAGGCGTATTTCTCGCTTCACACCCCACGCATATACATTCAAAATAACGTAGAAATTCCTACGCACTGTTTCCGGTTAACTTTATAAACATCATTCACTTCGGCCGTCATGTTTCTATAAAAGAACAGAAATATTGACAGGCTGTACACTATTAGGAGCACGGCCTTGAGCAATCAGCAACTTATGAGTGGCAGAGTTGCAATTTATTAAAAGAAATGTGATAAGGACACATTGACAAGTATACACTGTTACTCTGTTGTCGTTTTGTTCTGACCATTCACTCTTACGCCGAAAGTTTGGAAACAACAGACGGTATAATCTAAGGACACATAGTGAGTTCTTGTTTGTTGTTTGTTTGTTGTTGTTTTTTGGTGCGATTGGACAGTTCTTTGGCGAGTGATGCTGTGAGGTAAACTTTCTCTGAACTGTCAGGATCATGTGTCTACATTTGCGTTATGGACAGACTTGGCACTGTCGCACAAGCTACTAAATAACTTAACATTGCCATTTTTCTCCTTTGGAACATCAAAATGGAAATCAAACATCGTTCAAACAATATTTAGAATTCAAAGGTGGTCGCATTCTCCTCATTTGATTACTTATTGTTTGTCATTAGTGTAACTACGGCTAGGGTCCTACTGTTCCGAAATTTCTGTTAAAGCATTATCAATATAATTCTTATTGTTATTCATAGTAGTAGTAATCTATTTATTTATTTATTTATTTATTTATTTATTTATCTATCTATCTATCTATCTATTTGATATTTAAACATGACAATCATTTCTTTGTTTTTTCCTTTGGAGAAACGTCAATTGATGAGTAGTTTTTGATAAACAGAAAATAAACAGAAAAGCCAAGAAGAACTTACAAAAATAAGGAAATATCCGTGTGGAATGCAGAGCTTTGACATTATTTTTTTATCTACCTCCCTATCTACCTCCCTATCAGAATTTCAAAGTATAAGGTTTGTATAAAGATATATCATGTGTGTGTGTGTTTGTGTATTGTGCATGTGTGTGAGCAAGAAAAAGAAATGGAGAGAGAGAAGAAAAAAGTTTCCGACGGTTATTTCTTGTCCCTTTTTATCCCTTTCTTGGGCTATTTATCAAAGACGTTGGAAATAACGGCTTAATGTCTCACCCCCTCTCTAACTTCTCTCTCTCCCTCTCTCTCTCTCTCTCTCTCTCTCTCTCTTTGTCTCTGTCTGTCTGTCTCTCTCTCTCTCTCTCTCTCTCTCTCTCTCTCTCAGTTTCTCTATCCTATATCATTTAGGATAACAGAGCTATATACGTTGTAGTAGTTTGTCGTGCAGTTCGTGTTTTCGAAAACTCCTCACTCCTCTTGAACTACTAATGGAACTAGTGGAGCCTAATAGACGCTATAAAGCGAGAATGTAAATGTGTGGTCACTTATGACGTGGACGTGGATCGTTTGGGGCAATTGAGTTGGCTAAGACTCTGAAAGATCAGATGTATTTTTATCGTAGAAAATATCCTTTCCAAAAAGGAAGCCATTAGTGCATTCTCGTCTTAGTCACCTGTATCAACACTATTTTTCTATATCTAAATACGGATTCCATAGATTTTCTCAAGGAAACTGTGAACACTGTGGTTCTGTGGGGGAAAAAATGGACTCGTGATACCCGGGTTCGAATCCTCTTCTAGTGCGTTTTTATTGAAGTTCTCTTCTTTTTTTTCTTACTAACTTTGACTCTCATGACCTACTCTCACTTCAAAATTGTAACAACCTCGACACCTTCAAACCTAAACTAAAGACCCATTTTTTTCAGCAACTTTGTAAGTGATGTGTGACACATTCTGGGAGCCAAGCGTCTTTGGATATTCCTTTACAGACAGACAGATAAATGGCGCTATATAAATGCTGTTTCATCATCATTTTAAAAAAAAAAAAAAAGATGGATTCATGGCATTACTACAGCGTAACGATACCTGTAGGGCCTTGCATACTGGCACACTGGAGTACAGTATTTTAAAAGGCGAAAGTGGACGAGATGTCGGTTATCAAATAAAAATATGTATTGTCAAGATGTCATGGCTGGTGGAGAAGGTTCTAGAGTGCCTGCTAGAGAAGGTTCTAGAGAAGGTTCTAGAGTGTCTGCCTTCATTCACTTTGTTTATCATGACATACGATATTTTCCAACAACTGGAAGACTTTGTAATCGACAGTGGGTAATTGATATGCTAAAAAAAAAAAGATCGTGTGAAACTATAACAATTCAACATTGAGTAACTGGAAGGTACAACATATTTCATAATTGAAGGGGTCGGTGCAATATAGTGCTAACCCACACTTTTGTCAAAATTGAATTACATGCATTTTCATAATCTTTATCCATCACTCTAACCTCCGTGAAAATATCATATTTGAATTCAACCAAATAGATGGTAAAATATGCATACATTCATGTTTTATTAATGTACAATGTATGGACTTTCCAAAGATTCAACAGCGATTATCTCAAAATGACTATTGTGTGGGTTAGCACTATATTGCACCAACCCCTTCAATTGTCAATTGAAAGCGTGGTGGTTTAAATTATGACTTTTGAGTGGAGACATGGAGACAAATTTCAGATCGATTGGCACTGATTGCATTTAACATTGAACAAGGCTGTCGTATAAGCCCTTGATTGATGTAGAGTATTTAAGGATGAACGACTAGTCAAACACCCGCGCACGTTCCTTGAGGAAGTGTCATTTGTTAACAAAGTCCATCAGTGTTATCAGAAACGCATACGACAAGGGGACACACAAGTTCGCCTGAAACAATGTATATCCAAGATGAAACCTCCTTGGCATATCCAAGTTATTGGGCTACACCAAAGGGTAGTAGTTTCTCTTCTGAGCACAGCATTTGGGAGCATAAATTATTAACAAGCATGAAGTATGTTCAGCGAGATTCTCTTCGCCTTGAATTAGGCTGAATAAGGAAAAAGACGGAGTGCCCAGTCAGTCTCTGTCCTTGTAAGCTGGAGATATTTATGTATTATTCATCATGATAAGTCATCTCAAATCCTCACTATCTTTAACATCTTTGGAATTTTCTGAGCATTACTTGTATCAATCAACATCATCATCACCATTATAGATATTCTATCTTCTTTGCACTTCATACTTTGAGGTAGATTTTTTTTCGTGCAGCAGTGTTTTAAAGGACAGCTGTCTTATGTTCGTGTTTTTTTTGCGGAATAAGACATGAAGAAGGAGGCAGTATGTAAGTATCTACATGTGTGTAGAGATTTAATCTTATAGAGAAGAGTTGTCGATTCAATCATGGGATTTTTTTTTTATTTTCCCTATAAAAGCACGATCTTTTCATACGAGAATTTGATGCTTGTTAGAAGCTCACATTTTTCTTAAAATTTGCTGCACGTCTTAAAAAAGGTATGTATGTATGTATGCATGTATGTATCCATATGTATGTCTGATTATATACGTTTGTGTGCGTGTGTGAAGATGTGTGATAGTGTGTGTGTGTCTGTGTATGTGAAAATGGACGTTAACTGTTTTTTAGTGAGCGATATCAAATTCATCGAATACTACAAAAAAGTAACACTTAGAGATGGAAATAGCAGCGTGTAAAAGCATGTATTGTATGTATGTATGTACATGTATGTGTTATGTTTGTGTAAGTGTGTGTGTGTGTGTGTGTGTTAGCGTTAGATTAAAGACAAAATTGACGTTAACTCTCTTAGTGAGCGATTTTGAATTCATCGAATACGAGGGAAAAAAAAGTTAGACTTAACCGGTTAAGACGTATTTTTACGCTACCGTCTTCAAGCGCGGTCATCGTCTGCTCTTCCGACACTCTCGAGACGAGGGTGTTAGCCAAAGTCACTTCCGGCCCTCTCTAGGTAGTTTTTTTTGTTTTTCCACCTATAGTCCGTTTGATAGTCACTACACCAGTGCCGGTCAACACACACAACATCATCAATTAAACATGAGCGCTCTGAAGTATACGGATGCCTCGCCGTTATGTTGACATGAATAATGAATTAAACGTGCCTTGTTCGATTCTCCTCGTTTGACTGGCGGTATTTCTGTCAGCCACTTCTCGCCCTCTCTTTCTGTCTCCCCCCTCTCTCTCTTTCTCTCTCTCTCTCTCTCTCTCTCTCTCTTGATGGAAAAGGGAAAGGATGATGAAGGTCAGATAATTTAGATTAAAAAGCAACTTCGGTGAATCAGCGATAGTAAAGAGATAATGATATGAGAGGAGCATCAAGAAATACACTGTACTTTTGATCGTCAGCTGTAGCTCGGTGAGGCAGGGCCATAGAAAATATGTCACGGTGATTGATACAAAAACACAAGCAAACCTTTGTGCAAGTAAATCATAATACAATTCCTCGATGGAGCTATCACAATCATACTCAAAAATCAAAGAAGATTAGTTCATCTGAAGCTCCTAAATGTGTTTTTTTTTCTTTATATGCTGAGTTCTTTTTTATTCTAAGATTTAAATCATGTAATCATACAAGCAATTACAATTTAATCAGGATATATACATTAGAGTCACATAATACATTGTAGATGTAAATTACTAATGATGATGTTAATAATTATGACAGTAATGTAACCATATGATTAATGATCATCAGCACATAATAAACACTGGTCACAATGATTATTTGAAATTTCAATAATAAGATTATCTACGTAAATTTAACTCAAGCATGTGTATGAGTGTGTGTGTAAGAGATAGATAGACGTGTGTGTGTGTGTGTGAGTGTGTGCGTGTGTGCGTGTGTGTGTGTGTGTGTGTGTGTGTGTGTGTCGCCACCGTTGCCATACAGAATAGAAAAATGGGTTAGATTAAATTTTCTCAATTTTTCATTATGAACGTATATATACTTCAGCCTTGTGCGTTTAAATACTAAACCCGTAATAGACGTTGACCTTTTTGCTCGTATTAAAAAATAGAGAAAGTTCTCACGGGAGTGGTAATGTTGTAAAGTGCAGATAACTGCCCTGGGCGTCAAGGTAGAGATGATATTCCATTGCCATTAATGTGATCAGTATTGAACACCAGGACGGCACGATTATGTCGCCTCCGCCATACCTTGCTGGCAATTATTGGAAATGAACTACGCAGTTCTCACAAAAGAACCTCATTTGCTCGAAAGTGTGATGCAAACATAAAAAAAAAATACGATGAACTCCATACACAACTTTGTGATGAGTCCCCATATACGAGTCGCTGATAATTGCCAGCAGTGAAACGCTTCTCTTTTTTTATGGACCAGGCTGTATCAAATGTTAATCATCGGCAACATCAGAATATTCTCAAGGACACCACCCCTGGAGTAAGTTGGCACCTCGTCACCAGTTTGATGACATAAACCCAACATGGTTTTTCCCCCGCTACAAGAAAAAGCTAATGAAGGGTCTACAAGTAGACGTCGATGTACACACATACGCACACACACACACACACACACACACACACACACACCTTTCATCATCCCCAGGTCCTTTCTGTGTCTCAATTCTTCAAAACAGACATGAAACTTGTTATTTTTA
Organism: Diadema setosum; assembly: GCA_033980235.1. Lineage (NCBI taxonomy): Eukaryota > Metazoa > Echinodermata > Echinoidea > Diadematoida > Diadematidae > Diadema > Diadema setosum. Next base: position 10,441,450 of record CM067061.1, read on the forward strand.
GTCCTTGTTCCCGTACATGGATCATTAGTTTGTTATGCTCCTGGTCCTATGGGGAGAAATAAACTGGGAAACCGATATTAGTCATAGAGTCGCATCTGCAGCTCATGTCATAATTGCTTCATTATCAAATCTACAAGGAAAACAAGAATCAGCCTTGGTTGACCAAGCATTTAGTTGAGCAGCTTCAAATTTTCGGCACATCTTTAATAGAAGGAAAAAAAAAACAGATAAAGAGCTCACCATCAGCAAACGTCTTTCAAATCTAAAGGTGAACAATATTCCTTGGGCATCGATATTTAAGCAAATATGAAATCTTCTTGACAGCGCAAAGGAAGATCATTCTGAGAAGTAGCTGTGCTACTTATCAAGTTTATGTCATGTTTTGTCTTGTGACGTCATTTCGGTCTCTACATAGAAACTTGCATTGCTTAAATCGGATTATCCCTCCATCCATCTCATTAGAAGACATGTCAGGCATAAGGCAGAAAGAAGAATAAGATAGTAAATTGTTGATCACAATTGCAGGAATTCAGCTTCAGAGGACTAAAAAGTGATCTGAGAAGATATCTCGAGAAAATTTATACATGTAGTAGTATGAAATAAGTATCTAGTACCCTGAAACGTTAAAAAAATCTCCCACGCAACAATTACAATATAGCCATGTTTTAACAGCCTTACGCGCCGACAACGTCAATATTCCTCGCCTGAGACACACACCAAAAACCTTCTTCAAGTAAGTTCCCATAACAACTTACCACGTTCATGCGCGAAGGGGGTGTGGTAATAATCTACGCATGTGATCGGTGAGCGGTGTGTCAGTCTGTTTCGACTATTGCGCATGTGTGAGTGTATCAACGGAACGTTACTTCGAGAACGTTTTAACAGAAGGGTTGTCGGGGTGATGTTGGGGTATTGTAGGAGTAATATCGGGGTAGTGTAGGGGTAATGTCGGGGTAATTACCCTAGCTGGATAGGGTAGAATTTGAAGTCACCGCGACAACATTTTACCGGGACTGTTTAAACAGACACGATTAAAACAAAAAACAAAACAAAAGAAGAAGAAAAAGATTGTCCGGACGTTGTCGCTGTAACTCTGGTTGAAAAGGCTCTGTCAAAACGGGGCTTCAGATAAGAGCATTAGCAGATAGGAGTATTTTCTGCTACTCCCTATACACATATAATACAGACAAACACAAATACACAGCACACACACACACACACACACACTATAAAGTGGGAATTGATCCACGACATAGTAAAGAAACAACAGCAATCATAAACCTTATCATGTTAACTATATTAGTTTCCCACTGAATAGACCCCACCCCCCTCCAAAAAAAAAAAAATCTAAAAGTGAATTTCGTAATGGCATGGATCAGCTCTTGAAGCTAACGCGAAACTAATCATACTGAATAGGACAAGACACCATTTCAGAAGATGTCTACATAGGAAGTTGGTGAAGTAGTCGAGAATGGAAGCACACAAATTATATCTTTAGTTTTTGTGTAGCTACAACCGGGTAGATCGAAGGTCAAACAAGGGTTAGTAGGGGGAGGTGAGATTGATCTTGCTTTGCGTATAAACCCCTTTAGCACCAAGTCGGCAGTTAGATTTAGGTCAGATAGGCCTACATCAGCTTCAGTTGTATTGCTCAGAGATTATAGGATTTCAGGTTGGAGGTGGAGAAAGGAGTCCTGGAGTGAAAGGTGAGATTGGAATAAGATAACTGAGAAGGAGATGGACAAGGGATGAGCACTGAATTTTGGGTTGGATTCTACTTTTTTTGGAAAGGTTTTGTTTTTAATTCTTAAAAGGGACATTTTTTTTCTTCATAAACATGAATTGCTGTCTTTTGTTTACACAAAACCCAAATAAAACATGACAGGAATTTCAGGAATGTGAAAGGTGCGATGGGTGAAAACGTTGAATTTTAACATAGTGACATGTATGTATCGATTCGATACGAGGATATACGAGAAAGTTGACAACGTCTATTCGTTTTTCATGCGAAAACAAATCAGGGGGAAAACTAAAACAAAAAATCCAATGGTCAAAAAATGGATCATATCACATCTTCTTTTGCAAGAATCCAGTCTTAGTTTTACCAACCAAAGCCTTTGAATTCATGTCCCATATTTCACTGAACATTTACCAATTTCAAGGCATCACGTAAAGCCAATATGGGGGTGGGACGGGGTAATCTTGTTTATGTGTCATCATTAAAGAAGAATAAAGGAAGACAGCATAGCAACATTCCTTGTCAAACGTCGGAATGAGATTGCTCATTCCAACGACTAGGCGGTGAAAAGTCTGACGGTTTTGCTCATTAGATAGTACCACCAACTTCTCTCTCTGTCTCTTTGCCTCTCTCTTCATTTTCTGTTGTTGTTTTTTTTTTTCTACGCAATCCTCTAACACTTATGAAAACTATAAAAACACATAAATAGACACTTTCTTGGAAACATCACCGTACACGAGCTCGCAAAACTGTCTACCTATTACCTAATAACAGAATTCTTCGAAAGAAAGGTTATTCAGACGATGTATGCCACGTATGTAGAAATTGGTTCACCTTTATATAAATGTATGACCTTGAATTAGGGGCATTGATATAGTGCAATTGCTAGTTTGAAACATAATTGTCTGAGCTTCGGGTGCCGACAACATCAGAGTAATAAATTAGTGGTACTCAGATCGTGATGAAGTGATGAAATCATTTGAGTCAATACGGATAACAGTTTACATATTAGTTTCAGGCGCATACTCTGAGTGCAGGACAACAAGGCAAAGTATATGAAATGCTTGATATAACGTGTCATCAGAACTAAAAGCGTGTTCAAAAGCCGTCTTTTTTTTTTCATTGTAAACATAAAAGTATTCGCCCCATTTTCAAGTCAGACGAATTCCTGCCTGACGTCATGTGAAGATATTCGGTATCCTACGCATTTCAGTCTAAATGACGCTCTCATTTCTGTTGTTTGTGATGTGCTTCTTCTTCAAATGCGCACTTCTCTTTTGATATGAGGATGTGACTTAATATGAAAAATTATTGCATAGTTAAGTAAGAACATAATTCAACTGTGTGTGCGACATAAATTGCTATTTCAAGCTACCATGACCACGACTAATAGTCCATGGGCCAAGAGGCGAAAAATTGGTTATTGGTACCATCTCAGGTGGCAATACCTTTTTGGTGTCATTTTGTTTGTTGGGCATAGATATGCTTATCAAGCTATGATAGCATTTCCAAATGAGTAGCTTAGTCCTAATAAGTGAATTTTTAACCAATTTGGTCTCGTTTTTATATCCCGATACTTCTGAATCGAGGCTAACCGCTATAGAAACAAGAGCACGGTTTTCTGAATGTCCATGGAGCTCATGGTATGTCCACAGGTGTTCTGTTGTAAACGCGGTGCACTTAGTATTTATTCAAGGCGGTGAAGGGAATATCCAAAGGGTGATGCTGTCCAGAGCTAAACGCGGTGCGTTTAGTCTTTATTCAAGACGGCGAAGGGAATATCCAAAGCCTATGATACAGTGTATATCCCTTTATCTAAAAAACAAACAAAAAAGCATCTTGTGGATTTTGCCGTATTTTTTATTATTCATCATTTTCCGGTGAAAACGCCGAGGTGAAAACACTAATGCCACGCCAATGTAGCTTTATTTCCATCAAACAATGAACCGGTACACTACAATACGTAATAATAAATAATATTGTAAATGAGCAGAGTGATTTTTGTTTAAAACTGATGTATTTGTTGAGAGGGTAGTATAGAAACAGTATAGATAATTCCTTTTATTAGTAACTTTAGATATAATAACGGTACATTGTTTTGTTTTGTTTTGTTTTGTTTTTTGTTGTTGTTGCAGTGTTTACCAGAACTGATATTGTTGTTAATCAGACAAACACACACACACACACACACACACACACACACACACGGAAACAATTGTCACACAATTAGTCCATGGGCCAAGACCCGAATAATGGGTTACTGGTACCACCTGAGGTGGCACCGCGTTTACAACAGAACACCTGTGGACATACAGAAGACAGTGCTCTTCTTTATATAGCGGTTAGTTTCGATTCAGAAGTAAAGGGATATAACAGCGAAACCAAACGGGTTGAAAATTCATTTATTAGGACTAAGCTACTCATTTGGAAATGCTATCATAGCTTGATAAGCATATCTATGCCCGACAAACAAAATGACACCAAAAGGTTTTGCCACCTCAGATGGTACCAATATCTGGCCTGGCCCATGGACTATAACATCTGGTATAAGGACTTTCAGCAGTGATACAAGGCAAAGTTCAAAAAAGTATGGCGTCATCATTGAGAACATCACCATGCAGGTCTGTCCGTGTTGCTGTGTTTGTCTTCTTCATTGTTATTATCGTAGAAACGCTCTTCTTCAGCTTTATCTTTTATCCCTATGCTGGCACCATCGTTCTTGTAACTTGTACAGCCTGTATGCTACTTCTAAATGATGAGCAGGGTGACCGACTTTGAATTATGCAATCTTTCAGAGCAAATGAGGTGCAGTCTTTACCTTACTACCGCTTGACCGTTCGTTGTTAAGCTTGAGGTAAAGACAATGTTTGTTTTATATTTGCTTAATTATAGGCGTATCTCAAGATAATCTGTAGAGTTAGCCCGACTATTCGATTTAAGATGTCATCGCCTATCTACTCTCAAACCGTGTTGAAATCACTCCGTACGCCAAGAGCGTCGGGGTCTCGGTAAATATCAAACATTTACAGCATCCCCTTTGGCGTTTGAAAGATCCGTCAACAGCCATGGAAATGAAAAGACAACAGGATCTCCAAATTATGTTTGTCCTCGCGTTCATGTATCTCTCATCTCGCTCGGCTGAACATGGAACATTGTGATATCATACTGGCGATCATGACCAACTTACAATACATTATTTCCCACGTTTATCGACCTCTTCCCCACATCGTCATATCGGATACACAAAGTACACGGGCAGTGACGGGTATGACATTCCATCTTTTATGGATATTATGCGGAAATTATGTGCGGTTGGCCCCGAAATGTTCCGGGCCCGAAAGGGAATAAAAAACAACAACTAACTAATGATGATAACCTTCGGAACCCATCGCACTGAAATAATGTAGAGCATACTCATACACCACCCTTCATGCACATTAACGTGCCTGTGTTTACATACGATGATTGGATTATGGCGCACGCACATCCACGTCACATTCTTGAAGGGGGTGTGCTGAATGCGGCGTTGTATGCTTTTAAATCAGGTGGCGCCGTGATGAGAATTGTGCAATTTACACACACAAACAGATAGACAGACGGTGAGACACACAAACACACACACCCACATATATACACACAAACATACATACATATGCACGCACACACCATCACACACATACACACACAGACGCCAGTAGAAATAGAAACACAGGGACCTTCACATTACTAGATCAACAAGATCGAGCACGTAAAGGCCACCGCACACTACAGTACACGATCAGACTGGTCTTAAAGTCTTAAGCCAAGCTGGGTCTTAAGACCAGTCGTACGACCAGACACCGCACACTATACGACCGAACCTTACGAGTAGGCTTACGACTGTAAAGCGCGCGCAGTGCGCACTGCGTTTTACTGCATTGTGAATGGCTGAAAGCCTACGACCGGTCGTAGAAATTCAACATGTCAAATCTCTACGACTTCCGCTAAGACCCAGTCGTACGACTAGAAAGTGGCAAGACTGTGACGCCACACTTCTAGTCTTAAGGTCTTAAGACCGGTGAATCGGGGCAAAATCGTGTAGTGTGCGGTGGGCTTAAGTCATATTTAAATGCAACTGTCACGAAACAGTGATATCACCTGCAATCACGATCATGCAGTAAAGCAAATGAGACCCCGTTTACAGTGCGAGGCTCGGCTGCGGCTGAGCCCGCCTTCATTTCAGTGTAAACGCGCAAAAGTTCAAATGCGGGGCCAAAATTGGCCGCGCATTTGGCCACGCTCTGAAGGTGGTCTCGGCCGCGGCTCGGCCGCGGCCGAGCCCGGCCTTTTCTCAGTGTAAACGCAAGCTGGGCCAAATGCGCGGCCAATTTTAGTCTGGCTTCCAAACCCTCTGCCCGTACGATTTCGCTATTCAGGATATTAACCCCCTCAACGTCGAAAACTAGTATAGTTTAAGGTGGTTTTGTCCTGCAAAGGATATTTTTTCCTTCGGCAAAGGCCTTTGCCCGAACGGCGACTTCGTCGCCACCAGACTATACCAAATTGCGTTTGTTTGCAAGCAGAGCGCCACTACGACAAAATAATGAAAGGTTTGAATTAAAAGTGCGGCCGAGCCCGGCAGTATAAACGGACAAAATTGCGGGGCTCGGCCCCGCAATTGAGGCTGGGCTCGGCCGCGGCTCGGCCCAGCCCCGCACTGTAAACGGGGTCTTATACCATCTATTCACCACACTCCCACTGGCTTGCTGGCATAATATCGTGAAACTCGTGCTTTTGGTGGATGACTTTGATTAGCAACTGCTATACACATAGACCCCGTTTACAGTGCGGGGCTGGGCCGAGCCGCGGCCGAGCCGCGGCCGAGCCCAGCCTCAACCTCCAGAGCGTGGCCAAATGCGGGGCCAATTTTGGCCCCGCATTTGGCCTTTTGCGCGTTTACACTGAAATGAAGGCGGGCTCGGCCGCGGCCGAGCCCCGCACTGTAAACGGGTTCTAATAGTCACCCTGTGCAGCTTCACTACATGGATTGTGATTGCGAGACCGACATGACCATTTTTTTTTTTTGTGAAATCAGGTACAATTCATAAAATCCATAACTTTCTTGTTTGAAGTCCGATTTCAGTGACATTTTGTCAGATTATTCTCTTATCTACATCAATATTAACATTGTGTGGAACTGCACGTCAAACGTATGCTCCCTTCCTTGCCCCGGGTTCATGGATTATCCTGCCTCGTGGTTCTGAATGACAAAAGGTTATTACATTACGGGACGAGGCTTTAAATCCTGACGTCAAACACCGATAACTTTAAGCAATATGATATTATACTTTCCCTACCTCCAGGCTTTACGAATGGATACTATTCCTTGCTCTCAAGTTTCTATTTTCTTTGCCTCCTTTTGGAAACAGTCATAGTTAATACTCAAATAGCGATGATCATGATCAGAAGAAAGAAACATACCCTGAAAGGACGCCTGGTATATACTTCTCTCTCTGCTCTAAGGTCCAAAGAATACGCGGTACTCAAAAACAAGCATCATTCTGAAACGGCAAAACTGATTTTCCTGTCAGTAGTGTGTGAACATTCAATTCCGCTCCATTTTCATATCTTTCCGATTGAATAATAGTTATCACCAAAGTGGTAAGTCTAATTACATTATCATAAACCTTACCCTATCGCACTTTAGAGAACCAGACCTAACTCTTGCACATTCTTGGTTAAAGTTGGCCTTCTGTGAGTAGATATAGGCCTATTCCCAAAAAATTCACTTCAAATTTTGAAAGCAGCATTTATTAATGTGGTATAGTCTACATGACGAAACAAAAAAAAAAAGTTGTGTTTGCCAGCATTTTATTTTGGTATCAAATATATAAAAAAAAAAAGTTATTCATCAAACGCTTTAATGTTGTGGCACTTGTTCTTCTTACAACCTGCGTATGCCTAAAAATTGCACTGTGTAACACTAAACTTGCATATGTTTCAATCTCTAATTTAAGGAAATCTGTCATTTATTCAGAGCTTGGCACAATAAAGAGACACATTGATGAATTGAAGGGGCCCAAGTACCAATGTTTGTCGAAAACCAAGACAGGCACTACATCTCAGCCAACAGTAGATCTTGGCATGTGTCGTTCTGCTCCCTAAAAGCCATTGATTCGTGAGGCGAGCGATACCTAGCAGGAAGAGGGCGAGAGCAGGCCACGTCTGGAGTACCATAATGCATCGTGGTTCCGGCGAGTCTTTCAGATAAGAAAAAATAAAAGCAAAATGCCAAAGCACGTTCCCTTATCCAGCATGCGGCTTCACAAAACAGAATGGCCCGCCAAAACACACACGTACAAGACAGCTAGAGTACAAGCACCAACATTCAGGCAGAATTTGATCGCGTGCCACAATTCGTGCGCGATAACTTTTGATGCAAACCTCTCATACACGACACGGGCACACAGACGAACGCAAACACACACGCAAACTACACACACACACACACACACACACACACACACACACACACACACATGTACATGAATGATAGATCCTAATTATTTGTTCTTTCATTATGTTTTCTCATATCATAAACAAAAATTATGTTCTTCTTTGCCAGGCGCCCGAGTAAATCGAATATTGTATAAAAGATGCAATTACCCCACCGGTGGTAAGAGTTTTGTTCACCCAATCAAGTAGATATGACTGATTTTTAATTACTCTATATTGCGCTATATCTATTATGTCTTTGATGTGTTTTAAAGATCACTATGAAAACAACAAAGTGTTTGATTTTTTTATGACAACACAACCATGTAAATATACAAAATAGAAGTGAGTACGCCCACATTTATCTACTATGCATATAAAAAATTATCACCCCCCCCCCCCCAAAAAAAAAAAAAAAATATGAAGACAAAATGCCATAGAGGAAATATCAACGATGACACTTGTGTTTACGTATGTGGAATCATCTTGAAAACTCCTTTATCGCAGTAAACTGTTTTTGGCTTCATTGAAAAGAACAGATTGCAAACCATCGTGAAATGTCAGCGTCGAGATTTATAGTATACGTGTAGCCTACAGATAAAGTTCTCGCCGAATTGCAAACTGTATTACGCCGCGAAAACAAAAGAATAGACGTTATGCATTCTTCATGATACTTAAAGGGATTGTATAGTTTTGGTTGAGACCTAATTTCAGGTTTCTAGCATTATTGGTGAGATAATGAGAAACCTCTTATGAAATATGAAAGAGCATGTAATTCTATGAGGAATTCAACATTAATTTGATGAAAAATGGTTTTGAAATGGCTGAGATATCCAAAAAAGAGCAGTTCTAATAAAGTGTGGGACCCACACTTTATTACGATGACTTTGTTTTACTTTGTTTTTCGGATGTTTCAGTCATTCCAAACCCGATCTTCATCAAATAAAATTTGATTTCCTCTTAAAATAGTATGCTCTGTACTATAAAATAAGTGTTTTCTTGGTATCTCGCAAAAACTTAAAAGCCCAATTCTCGTACCATCCCTTTAAACTCAAGCGATGCCCATGGATGCGAGAAATGAGAGACAAGAGTCTCGATCATTAACCGCCTCCTCCAAAAATTCTCTCCTCCTTAACCCCATGATCAATGAGTCATCAACCAATCTTTACTCACATCCACTTTCCCACCGGAGAATAATTTCGTTCCCAGCTGTCGAATATTGCATTACGCTCACCGACTGTTGCCAATGGTGTGCCTTTAATAGCGTACCCCTCGAACAACATTCGCATTTACGATGATTTTTTTTTTCTCTCTTGCTTAACCCTTTCTGTGTTTTGAGTGTCAATTTGACCTCATAGCGTTGAACACGCTGTCCATAATTCCAGACAAGGAAAGGGTTAATCACACTCCCTGCATCGCTTTAACTCGTAGCTTCCGAGTTGTGAGAATTCCCGTAGATTTACCACACTGCACATTCGGTTCCCGCCAGCAATGGCTGACGCCATTCAATATCTTGTGCTATGTGTCCATATCCACGGCGGATGTCTTTAGTGATCTCATGGACGAATCCTATAATACCTCCCTGCAACCTGGTATACCTCGGCTTTTCCACAGATTTTTTTTTTTTGCACATTATTTGTAGCCATTATGTTCCACAGGCATTGTTCATAGAAACTCTCAAAGAAATTGACCCGCCTTTGCTTTGCCATCTTCTCCAATGGTTTAACATTCATTTGACACATCGAATATTATAATACAGGAATCCATAGATATGCACGTCATCAATCCAACCTCCGGCTACGTGATCTGCGTCGTTGAGAGTTTCATGTTTCAAGCGACATATTGAGAGACGCGCTGCATTCGATGCATCGATTTTTATTGTCGAAGTAATTTGCATTGTGAACGTCAACACAAGGAAAAGAACGAAACTGACCACAGTATTGTAAACTTCACAAGTCTTTTATTTTACCCGAGAGGTAGTCAATATCATTTGGTTTCCTGTTTTGTATGTCTTTTTCTTTTTTTTGTGAATGTTTATGTATGTATGTATATATATATATATATATATATATATATATATATATATATATCTATATACATAATTATAATTATATTACACATGTCTACATGTTTATAATCATATATTAGGCCTACATATGCCTATTATATATACATATATGTTTATTTATGTATTTATATTTGCAAGATTATACGACAGCGAAGAAACACTCTGCGTTTTACTTTATTTACATTGATTACCCGTGCGTGATACTGCAACAAATTTAGTACTGTAGTTGTAAACGATATAGAACTGTACATACACGATAATGACGCAACCTGCGGGTGCACAATGTGAAAAGCCATATCATATTTGTAGTGCGTGATCTGCAATGTACTGTACGAGACTTATACGCGAGATTAATGCATATTGTCAATACACCAAGTGCAGTTTTATTTCACCACGGCGGGGGGCTGATCGTGCAAGTAGGGTACATGAAGTACAGAATCGTACGTGGCAGCGCAAGTTGCAATCGTTACAATAAAAGAAGGGCATTTTTTGTATTGCTCATGCGAAAATTCACAATCATAATTATTGCATGATGGTTCAGAAATAAGCGGTATGAATTCACCCATCCACAAGTCATGTTCTTAATCTACTCTGTATATTGTTCTCAGTTATTAAGTCATGTAGTCAGTTTTTCATCCGTTTCCACAATAATCATACCTACTCTAAAATAGGAAATATAAAGAGATGAATATTGAATCGATTGCTAGTAAAGCAACGAATATTAGCAGACCTATAGCAAGTCAGAGTGTTGTGATTGTGTAGCACTTACACTGTGATCATGCGGAAATATGCGATAAAAACTGATATATTTAGCCGGCGATATTGATACACATAAATGGATTTGCAAAGTGTATCCAGCAATCTTCAAACTCCCCCCTCCTCCCTTTAAATGAATGCTAAGGACTTGCAATTAAAACAGATCAATATTTGGCCTGGCGGCCTATCGCAACCTGATGAAACTTGACGCGTTAATGGTTAATGACGCAACCTCTCGACATTTTTAACGCCATATGGGATTACAGGTTTTGATGGGGGGAAAGAAAGTGCATACACGGTCTGCCGCTGCAGAAAAGAGGCGCCTAGCTACAATTTAACCCTCTAATACTCGCTACCCCTACCTGTCCAATGGATCTCAGCGTGGTGTAGTTGCCAGTGACGATGAAAGACTTAATGAACTTTTTTTTTCCACAGTTCATCGCAAAGTAGATTATGTACTATATCACACAGGATATTATCATTTCCGCCTCCTAAAATCCTTTTAAGCTGGATACCAGATCAGAGGGGATGTTGGTGTCTTAAAATAACATTACCAGTGTAATACTGAAATTAAAACCATGCAAGTTTATTAAAGTCGTTTAAGTTGACATCCGATCTTGTCATTTTGAATTGAACAGCTAAACGCTTTCTGCTTTAGATTTTCTTCTCTCGCTCTCGCAGAGGCAGCAGAATATGACTTTGATGGTATGGTATTCTTGCATAATTTAATGATAAAAGTTGCATACAATCCTAGGTTTCTCTTCTTTATTGCTGCATGATCACTCTTGCGACCTCGTCAAGTATGAAGAATAATAACCTTTGAGTATGATATCATCTATTACGTGTTGGTGATGATATTGGTGGAAAGCAGGCCACGTGACACCATGAGGAAACGCAGCCACTTGCTCCAAATAGAGCATTCCATAGTATTGAAAACCCTGACCATACCTTTCATGTGTCTGTACAATCGGGAAGGTGAGAGGAAACCTCCCTGGCACAGTCATGTCTCATCATAATCTTTGCACCCACTCTATCACTCTGCGCTACCTGGCCTTCAATTGTCAACAAACGATGTCCTTCTTTCGTGTTTACTGCCCAAACCATCCAGAGCATAATATGATATGTAATATACAATATATGATACATCATACATCATCGTATCATTTTTATCGTTACTGTTATCATTTCTATTTTCGTTATCATCAAAGATGAAGTCGTGAAACTGCACCTAGAATAAAATAATCACAGGAAGGCAAAGAAAAAAAAAATCGTTTATTGTAGTTAATCCCAGGGGTTTGTTCAGAGAGATTGCGCGATAAGGAGGTTTTTGTAGGGCGACAGTAATATATAAAGTAGCGCGCGGAATTCTCTTATATGACACAGTAAACAAAAGTTGGTTCCTGGTCATTTCGTCCGTTCTTTGTATAGATATTCAAATGGTTTCCTGAACTGTGCGTCCGTCTACGTACGCCCACGCCTTCCATTTCCATGAAATTGAATCTTTAAGTCCGCCATCATCAATCTGGGCCAATTTCGTCGACAACTGCAAGATGGGGATCGTGTAGGAGGATTTTATTTGTAAGTCAAAGTGCCCCTCGGACCTCTTTTTGTCAAAAAAAAAAAAAAAGACAGCCGAATTGTCTTGAAGGGGATACAATTAAGTAGACCAAGACCAAGCAACTTGAGTGTCACAGACACAACAGGATCGACGTGACGCGTTTGGTTGAATTAGTTCCCTTTGTTATGACAAACAATAATTGCTTTAGATTCAGCTTGAGATTTTACGATAAAAACGTTCGAGTCGTGTTGCTGTTATTGTTGTTGTTGTTGTTGTTGTTGTTGTTGTTTATTTACAACATCGTCACTATTTCTATTACAACAGGGATTATTGGGGGCATACTAAAAATCATGGTCGGTCAAATTTCGTCGCGCCACTATCATGCGCAATATCATAATAATTAGTAGGTGACATCAAACCACTTCAAGCAGTTGTCAAGATACATTACACACATGACAATACGAAAATTTATAATTTACCCAGAAATGTATAATTACGATGGTTATAGTGCACAGTCATACTCTTTGATATTAGTAATCAAGTGCAAATTCGTCAATTAACTTTTGTGTGTCGTCTTATCTATCCTTCTTTTTTTTTTCCGGGGGATCGAGGTCCTGAGCATCAAACACCGATATGACAATATCCATACAAGAAGATGGCAATGAGGATTTTTTCTTATGATACGAGAGTTTCTTAAACCCTTTAATTCTCGTTGACAGATGCTATAAATGCATATTTACCTAACAGTCTACAACATCTTAATCACTATTGCTTACACTGTCTTTTCGCCATCTTGGGACTCTCCTCATTCATATTGCATGTGTGCATATTGTACGGACTAAGTATATAAATGTCATGATTCCACGGCATGCATGGCTGATGCACAGTTCACGGAACCATGATATATTTATGAGGAAAGGCTCCTTTCTCAAGTACCATGAAGCTGAAATCTTTACCGCTCTCCAAAAACAAAATACAAATAAAAAGTAAACATGAAAAACAAAAAATGAAGACTAATGAGCCAGTCAAACGAGATCATGCGTGAAGTGTGTGCTCAAGATGCTTCCACGTACGAGTGATATTTTCTGAAAAATATGTCATCGTCAGTCGGAAATGCCAGGCCGATATATCACGAAACACGCCACACCGGATCGCCCCAAAGAGTCAGATGCATATTAAAGTCACGACCACCAGGAAACATGGGAGGAGAACAAGGGACAGAGAGAGGGGGAAAAGAGAATAGACTGAGAGAAAGATAAAAGAAGAGAGAAAGGAAGAAGGAACATCCCATACATTTCGCGAGCTCGACGGAAGCCAAGCCCTGTTTTCAACGTTCACGAACCATGGACTGGGAGAGTATCCAATCTTTCTTGGGGGGAAAACTCTCATTGGTTTCATGGAACGACATCGATGAAATAGCTATTCTTACCTGGAGCCGTGGGTGGGAGTTTATGGCACACTGTCTCCACACGACCAAGAAAGCCCAAATTCATTCAAAGAATTTCATTTTCATTTTTTTTTCGAGTGCCTAAGAAACATTCTACTCAGACGATGCTGTAAATGTTATAAACGATGATAAATAATAAAAGTTCAGGCGACATCGTTAACTTGACGCTTATGTGTTTAGGTTTGCTTTTCGTCTGCGTTAATATGTTAAAGGGACTGTGCAGTACTGGTTGAGGTGGGGATTTATGTTTTGAACATTCCTAAGTGAGATAATGAGAAACCTCTTATGAAATATGAAAGAGCATGTAATTTTAAGAAGGATTCACAGTTTATTTGATGAAAATTGGTTTTCAAATGGCTGAAATATCCAAAAAAGTGATAAAAACAAAGGGCAACAGGCCACGCCTTTTATTAGGATCTCTTTGTTTCACCTTATTTTTGGATATCTCAGCCATTTCACAACCGATTTTCATCAAATAAACTTTTGATACCGCTTAGAATTGCATGCTCTTTGATATCTCATAGAGTGGTTTCTGAATATCTCGCAAAACGGTAAAATGCTAAATCCTCACCTCAACCAGAACTGTACACACCCTTTAATCTTGATATTATATCTATTTGTTTTTGTTTTGTTTTGTTCACTCGCCTGTCTGATGTTTGTAATCTCTGGTGTGTTTGTGCTCGCGTAAATATTCTAACAACTACTCTTTTCAACACGTTTCGACCCGTGGCAACGTACTTTCTGTTCTTGTGTTTGTTTTTCTGCTGTCAAGTGTATGACATTTTGAAAGAGCTCCCGCATACTAGAAAACCCAAAACACGCGCATTTTCAAAAGATCGCAGTGTACTTTTCGAGGACAGTGCGTTGAAAATCCTGCACAGATTCCGTAATGTCTTTGACAGGGCTTGTAAGAATCCTACGGTCTTTTCCGTCATCTTTTGATGCATTCTTTTTTTTTTTTTTTTTCGAATAGAAGCACACCCAATTAATAGGCCTTTTGAGATCTTTTTAAAAGCAAGATCGGCTTGTCTGGCTTACAACAGTTATCAACAGAAATTCATTACAGCTGGAAAAAAAAATGGAAAGACAGCCGTAGCGCAATATGTAAAGTTGTCTTTTTTTTTAAGCCGTAGTGGATGTAAAGATTGCTTTTTTCAGGACCGATTTCCTCTCTAAATTTAGGACGGCCAACCACAATTATATACATTGATCTCTTCCGTGTATACATAGTAACTCTTTATACCTTGAAAAGTTCCAGAAGACTTTGCTTTCAAGAGCCTAAGCAATTAAAATATTATATGCTTCAATACATTTTTCACATCACCATGACCCCTCATGACCAATTACAGTAAATATATATACGACTTACATATCAAAATGCATCGTAAACCTTCAAATGTTGTAATTCATAATACAGTCAAACCTGCCTTAGCGGCCACCTGTCTGCGTACAGTGGCGACCTGCCGTATACGGCCACTCAAAACAATTCCCCAAAAGCCATGGTAAAGACCCTGTATAATGATCGTGGCTACCTTCTTCATTTTTGAAGGACTTCAGCGCTTCATAAGAGGCCACTATCTTTATTATTACCTGTCTATAACAGCCACTTTTTTCGTCTCCTTTGGGTGGACGCTATAGACAGGTTTTACAGTATTATGATTCCCATATGTGTAGAATGCCATACGTACACAGAGATGCCATGCACACACACATAATATTATACACACAACTCGAGCATAGTCCCTATGCAGATTCGAGCAGACATTCCGAGGGTTGTTTTTTCCCCAGTGCTTACTTGCACTGTTACGGTGGAATGGTGTTAGGTTCAATCGGATAAACATTGGCAGTGTCCTTTTTTTTTTTCGTTATTTTTTAGGCATTAGCATGATTTTGTTTTCAACCTAGGGGAACTGGAACCTACATCGACATTACTGAGCTTGGAAATAATGGGTTAGGTGAAACTGGTCACATGACAGCTGCACCATCCACATGATAATAATTACTTTCTTTACCCTTCACTTCGCACATTCACGCAAACTGAATGAACGTTCATAACAACATCATTTTATTACCATCATGATAATTGCAACAATTGTCATAGCCCAAATGTCTTACTGTGGGAAGAAGGGAGAAAAGTAACAGGGCGTTTTCAAGACAAAACTACCAGCCGATCAAGTATGATAAATCATGCGCACGTCTGAAATTTGTTCAGATTGACGAAGAAAGTCCCCAATCCACCGTCCATGATGGTAAAGTGAACTCCATGGGAAAGTTGAGAACTGAAACACTTATTCCCTTCAATTCTATCAAAAGGGCAGTTGAAGCAGTTTCATGATGTTAAAAACAACCATCACTGGTAAACGTTTAAAAATAAAAATAAAAAAGGAGGGCAACTTCCATTGGCATTGACAATGGGTCCACATACCCCCCCCCCCCCCCCCCACACACACACACACACACAAATACACGTAGACGTCATTTTCTGAGGTCTGATTTCTTTCATTAAAGTGACGGTCAAAAGAATTTGAATTTAGATGAAAAACTCTTGTAAAACTTACCCAAATCTTTGGAACCAGAGAGTCCCCTCAGTCTGTGTGTATTCCCGTTTCTCACGTAGATCCGACGATTGTGAGTAATGTACAAGAAAACCAACGCGCAACGTCTGTGTCGCTGATATATTTTTTTTCCTCTGAAGAGAACGTTTATACTTCCTTACTGGACAGATTCTAGCACACTTTAGTCCCAAATGCACTGTCTATGCACTGTACAATGACACCAAGGCGCCAGAATAAACTCGTCACAATTTCTGGTGATATTGAATAATCATCACTTGCTTCCAAACCGCCTGCTTGTTCGAGGTTCACAGGACGTGGTGGTGTACCATACGCAGGTTCATTGCTTCGCTCATGGCAACCAGACAGCCGAATCGGCTTTGATAAGGAGTAAATCGGTCTCGATCGTCAAATGTGGCCGTTGCTCCGAGCAAATGTTATCTCCCCAATCCCACTCTAGTGTGGTGGTGGCTTTTGGCGGTTAAATTAACCGAGCCAGTGCTGATTGCATTGTTTGCTGTATCTCCGATGTAGTATTTGCCGTGTCCAAGTGCGGAAACCGTCTGCTGCGAGCCCAGAAGCGGGGTGCACGAATCGCCGTATGGTGCACCTCAACATCAAAATTGGAATGAACTTGACATTACTCCAGCAACATGGGTACCGACGCTAGTGTAATGAAAGTTTGTCTGTTGTTGTTGTTGTTGTTGTTGTTGTTACCTTTTATATCTTACCGAATCGTCTGACTGAAAGTTTTGTCGTGCATTTCAATTATCAAAACTTAAGCCTTCCAATTTTACGTGACGCTTTTCGCTACCTTATACCTCTAAATCCATACTGACGTAGACACGCTTGATCGAATTTCTTTCCAATATGGCGCATGCGCATGTTACTCTTTCGTAGCTACTCCACTTCCAAAAGTTCCAGTAGCAAACAATATGAGAATAATGATTTAAACCGAAAGGACTGCGTAATGTGAAGAACATCCTTATTTCATTTTCCAAAATGTCTGTAACATTCTTGTATCTCTTTTTGATACCATTTTGTCTCTTTAGCTTACCAGTTTGTATTGTTCATTCGTTTATAATTCCAAGTCTTCTCTCCCTTCCCCCTGTCCCCTTCCATCTCATTTTCCTGTTCTCCTTTGTATATTCTAATCAGCACTTTTTTTTTTAGATTTAAGTAATTTACGGTCTATCATCATGTCGAGGGATTCTTTTTACTTTATTTTTCTTTTGTCTGGTTCTCGTGTGGTTTTCATGGTAGCGCTTGAGACAAAATGTCTCAGGCGTCACCATGAAAACCGCAAATGAAATTTGAACCTCTTTAAATGTACTGACAAAGCTTTTCTTTAACTTTCTATCTTTTTCCATTTTTTTTTCATTTTTCCCCACCATAAGTAGCCCCTGTCCATACTGTACTGGCACTGTTCATGGCAAGATAATCAAACAAGTGTATGTGTATCTTCGCGCTGTGTGTGCTTCGCAATTATTGCGTCGTCTCAACTGTCACTCTCAACATCAACTCTCTGTCGTTGTCGTCTGCTTTTTTTTTCCCGCCCGAACATAGGTGTCAATATAAGGCGCCTCTCCGGCCCTTTCCACCTCTCCCCCCTTAAACTCTCACGCGCTCGCTTCCTCAGTACCTCTGACAGGCGACTGTGTAATGTTGAACAAGACGTGCGAAAGGGTAGGGACGGGATGAAGACACGATAACCCCCCCCCCCCCCCCAATAGAAAGAAGAAGAAGAAGAAGATAGAAGTCTCATATGAGAACCGGACTTGAATGATACGGAGGAGACTCGTGCCCAGTGCAAATGTCACTCAATGAGCTGACTTCAAACAGAGCTCACCCCTCGCCTCGGCCCACGGGGGAATATTGACGTAGCGATGTGTTGTTCGAGAAGACACATCGTCTGCGTAGTGATTTTATTCTACTTTATTTTCTCTCCTTTTTTTTCACCGTCTTTTCTTTGACAAGGTTGCTTGACAGTGAGAAGGGAGGTGGAGGGTGGTGTCGACGTATGGCTCTCAGAGGAGGTTGGTAAGAAGATGAAGGTGCTGATGTCACATATACACAAACAAAGGACACACGCGTAACAATATCTTTCTTTCACTCCCCTGTATATATATATATAAATATATATATATATATATATATATATATATATATATATATATATACATGCATAATACTGTTTTATGTGATGATACAATTTTGTGTGTGCGTGTGGGATCTTGAATGTATTCATTGTCTTTCTATTGCCTTCCTCTGTCTGTTTCTTTTTCCCCCATTTTTTTTTAACCATTGTCGTGCCTCTGTGGTTGTTGTCTCAACAACAACAAAAGTTTGTAGTAGTATAGTTTACTGCGAAGTTGTTACTTTCAGATTCGTTTGCTTCCTCCAACTCGTTTAAACAATTCGTTGTTGTTGATTTTTTATTTAGTGCCTTTTTAACACCTTATTCGCACGGACAGTCGATTTCAATGACGGCGTTGGGTACAAAGTGTCACGACCTAAAAAAGACGTGCTTGGAACGACCACAGTAGCTCTGCGTTGTAAATGTTGACATGGCAACCCCCGGACCTTAATACGAATATAACACTATTTAAGAACCGAATTACTCTTTTTTTCAAGTTTTTCTTAAATACCGCACGATCTGGCACATTCGTTAGATCATCACGTAGTCAATTCCAAAAGCTTGACCCAGTATATCATAGTCTGTGCGAGAATATCGTATTTTGTGCGACGACATTGCAAACTGCTATTCTATTGACAACGAATTTTAACAATTTACATACTCTACATTTTGTCTCGTGTCATATAATTTATTCTCTATTGTCATCTAGATATTGTCAATGATGAAAGACTGCTTTGTCATGACGGGAACACTATTGAAGGTAGTTGGTGGTATAGCCTTCGCGCCATCACATTCACCGGGGCTGTTGTAATTTTTTTTTTCTAAATGCAGTTGTCACATCAAAAGACCTGGTATGATTAAACCGTTATGATGCGAATTCGAATTCATTAACGTTTCTGTACCACCTAATGGACTATTTATTCCAAGGTCATCTTCCAATTTAATTTGAATAAGTGGTATTTACAACGTGTGGAGCCAACGCTGGAGTTGCAAAAGTGATTAATTTTAAGTAAGCCTGCATGAAGCCTTTCGGTTATGATTTTCCCTATAATTTCTATACAAAGGATTTTGAACGGTAAATTTAAATACATTGGGAAAGTTATTGAGTTAAGAATGTTTTGGAGGTGCGTAATACGTGAAAGCATTAATTTGTTATTTCGTTGTTGTTTTCAACTGTATTTCAACTGGTGACACGACATTTTGCTCCTGCGATATTGCTCCGGTCTTATTTTTCTCCAAGGGCTTAGGGTTAAGTTTGATGTGAGGATTAGGGTTACGGTTAGGATTATGTTTGTGGGTAGAATTTATGTTTGGCTTAGAGGGCATATATTTCCTGAAAGCATATACTATGCAACCATTTCATCTGCCTGTTCGTCATTCCAAATACTTTGGTTTTGATTTATAATTTACAGCTCAACCACGGCAGGTATCACTTCGTTGCATACGACATTGTCATGAATTTGTTTATCGGATTACACACACACACCAAAAAAAAAAAAAAAAAAAAAAAAACACGAATGTCAAGGAAAGTGACAGTTTCATCAGACTAATTCAACTAAGTAATACTGTGAGTGCGTCTGAATTGATATTTTTGGATACTCTGCTGGTAAGTCTGAAAAAAAGTGTGTATGTTTGTATTTTAGATTGGAAACACATAATGTTTGTCTGTTATAGTTTCTTTGTGTCTTGTGCTCCTACAGAAATCTTTCATCATCAGTTTAACCTTCATCATCCCTTTTGCGTTATTTGATGTCCCTCCCATACACGTGAAAGATGAAAATAGCATCTGGCATTTCTAAGGTTAAGGGCATACAAGGTCGGCGAATGATTGGATCAATAACAAACAGATCAATCTGCAAATGAAGACCCGGGGAGTCACAAGGGCAAAGGGTCCCATGCATTTGTCATAGGAAATCAAGTATGCTCTCTGAAATCCGGAAAATACCGAATAAGCGTGACGACTGTTTGTTTCTATATTCGTCCAAGAAGTTAGCATAAACATTGAATATCCATGTAAGCATACTAAGACAGACATAGAGAGGCATGATGGCCGAAGAGCACAATGTTTAGTTCTTTGCAGGGAATATGAAGCTGTTGGTCCCTTGGTACCTTGCTCATAAGCATTTAAGAGCTTCCTGGGTGAAAACGTCATAAGATTTAAAAAAAAAAAAAAAAGAAGTAGACCCCGCACCGAAAAGGATTATGCGCATGCAACAATGTTGTAGTTTAACATTTTCCAAAGAAATGTCCCCGCTGTTTCAGTCTATTTTAGACGCCCTGCTTCTCAGCCAGTTGGCCGCAAATAGAATAAGACTTGTATTCAGTCTTACTGGACCTCACAAGAAAGATAGGAGTCAAAGTGAGCCTTGTGTTAAAAAAAAACAACAACTTTAGAACAAGGACGACATCTTTTAAAGAGACATAAAAGAAAAAAAAGCAAAGAAACCAAATTTACCAACGCTGTATAAATTGCCGCAGAGTGTACAATGTATAATACAAATTGTTTAAAAATTCTGTGGCGTCATCACTCCTCCCTCATCCTCCTCCTCTTAATCGCTCACACAAACACACACACACACACACACACACACACACACACACACGCACACACACTCACACACACGTCTATATATATCGCACTCCAGAATCCAACGCATATCTGTCATCGACCCCTGTCAGTGGAATTTTCCTATTTCATCAGGAAAGTAGGAGCTTTCCTAAACTAGTATTTGTGACCACCTTCCGATAGCGACGTATGGAAGATGGAAAATTAGTATAAATTTTGATATTTATTGTTATTCTTATTTATCGAATATGGGGACCGGCAGGCATGTCATCATACGAAGGCATACTGTCACACACATAATACTGCGGCTTTCAATACTGATCATTTAGTTAAAGACATTTTGAATCACATGTTTGTTCATTTGCTGACAACCAACGTTGCATTAGTTTTGACTGCATGCCAAGGAATAATAGCAAAAAGTGTCAGACATTATTCCCCCTTTTCTGCAGTACATCCTTAGACAAGGACTTTTAGCTATCCAAAGAGAGAAGAGAGACATGTTCTCGTTGATGTCTGCAGGGGAAACAAAAAAATCGTCGTATAATTCACCCTTCAATATCTATCTATTTTCCCCGATGAGATGACTTCATTTTTTGTTTCTGGAAGAAAAACAACACATACATCATAATTCAGACAACGTATGAATGTTTTCTGCAAAAAGCAATGCATTTCCTTAATTTCTGTTGCCTTGTTTGGTTGTTTCTTAAATTGCCTCGAGCATATTCGCAACACTTCAGAACACAGAGCAGTCAAAATTCATGGCAATACATAAACTTCTTGGTTTTGTTTAATTTCCATCAGAGAAGATGGCTAGATAGCCCATATTATTCTGCTACAATAGCAAGTCTTCCCTTGGGTGCAGTTGGATGTTAAACGGGACCACTTCACTTCTGTTTGCATGTCATCGTAACGACTCTGTGCTAGGCGAGGTACAATTTTTCAGCTATCCAGGGTACGCAAATTTCTTGCAGGCTGCTATAATTATATACATTTTGAGGAGGCAACCGATTGCGATCAGCAACATTTCTCTTCGAGTTCCCCAAACGACAACATGGAAATAAGGGGTGCTCCATCTTTTTAGGACAAAAAAGAAAGAGAAACGAAAGAGGTATTCTTCGTGCCTGGTAGGATAAATCTGTCCCCCCAGAGAGATTGGGAATCTGAGGTTTTCTGCTTCGACGTTTCATTATTCACACATCTCGAAACCGCTATGATTTTTCTACGAGTTCATGACATCAATTTGAGCTCTCTCTTCAGTTTTCCCTCTTTCCACCTCTCCTTCGCTGTATCTTTCTGCCATTTCTCTCCCCCTCACTCCCCTTCTTTTCTCCTCTCTCCCCTCTCTCTCTCCCTCCCCCTCCCCCTCCCCCTCTCTCTCTCAATTTTCCTTTGTCTCTCTTCAACCAGCTTCCCGCGTCGTTACATCTTCAAAAATCTCCTTCCGCCAAATTGACCGATGGTTATAGATAGCGTGTTCCCTGTCGTATTGAGGCTAGCGAAATTAAAGTTTCATCACACAAATATCTGTAACAATTGAATCTTACTGGGAATTCTACGTGTGATCCATAACAGACGTGATTTCACTGGGGAAAGAAGAATTGAGCCCCATAATTTAAATTATCACTCTGAATATTTTGTTTCATTTAGGAGGCCTAGTTGAAGTTTGTTTCATTTCCTGCAGGGAAATGGCTGTTTTTGAGACTTTGCTCTCTTATTGTTTAGTTAAAACAACAACGGCAACAATGCTTTGTGCGTTTCGATTTGAATGTCTTCTTATTTTTTCAGTCTTCGTGTTCCTTTTTTTCTCATCGATTTCTCCTTTACACACATTTCAATGCTTTCTCCCATTTTCTCTGAATTATTGATTAGAGAACATAAATAAGAACATAAACATTTGTCTTTATCATTGTTTGTAATATCATAAAATAGCATAAACATTTGTTTGTTTGTTTGTTTTATTGTTGTTGGTTTTGGTTTTTGTTTTTTTTTTTTTGGGGGGGGGAGATAATTGTCTTGTCCCTTTCCTAGTTTTCCTCTCGTTTTCTCTCCAGATTTCAGCACTATGACATTTTATGACCCACCAGACTCTGATCGAGATTTGGGAAGAGAATTGTGGTAGTCCATCCAATTCTAATTCAAATCCAATGCGTGTATGGGACTGGATGCCCCTAGCGGTATTCTAAAATACCACAGTGCATTCGTTGCTGCAAGAATTTCCCTCCATGAGCAAGCTGACATGGTAAATCCATTTGAACAAGCGAGTATTACAAGTGTCAACGAAATCGGACATTGGAGGTAATTTAGACAACTCTGTCAAAGTTAATCGGACATCGTCAATGTCAGTGAATTTCACTGATTTCGAGATTGTTCTCCCACAGGACGGCTTCTTGTATTATGTTCATCTCGAATGATAGCCTTACTAGCTCCGAGGTAGAACTTTAAAGTAGACCTTAGGCAATTTATCGATAATAATACCTCAGAGCCCATGAGATGATATTTTAGAGAAAGGGGAAAATGCCAAGACTCACCCCTTGAAATCAAAAAGCCCTCACCATATACCGACCTTCCAAGAATGGGCCATCGTATTACCACAGAAAGGCCTTATCAAACAGTGCCTAAGTTTCTTGGTCGCTGGGCCGAGATGGCGCCCTACCCGCTTTATATGGTGATCTATCACTAGTTGTTCCATGACGTCATGGAGGCAAGCAAGGCGCGAAGCCGAAATTTCCATGCCGTCTACCGCGTGATGATGCACGCTGTAGACGAACAGACTAGACGTAGCAAAGCATTCGTAAGTGACTTTCATGTATTATACAACGTCCAAGTAGATCCTTGTAATTTGATTGGAGGATTGTTGGCGACGTGATATTCAATAAGTACTCTATTCAACGCGCCGTGCAATTTTGGTTTTATTTTTGCGTGCAACCTGGGGGGTGTTTCATAAAGCTGTTCGTAAAGTTACGAACGACTTACGAGCGACTGGTGATCAGTACTTGTGCTGAATTATGGAAATTCTGCTAAGTATAGCACATCAGAACTGATCACCAGTCGCTCGTAAGTTGTTCGTAACTTTACGAACAGCTTTATGAAACGGGGCCCAGGTTCGATTTTTTTCGTTCTATTCCACGGTCCGAGAAATTGTGCGGTGTACTGTATGTATACTGTGTGTTGCATATTGAGGATCGCATGCAGCTAGCGCAGTGTATGTGTGCGGTTCATGCATGCGCGTATACGTAGGCCTACACTGTACGTAGTGCTATTGTACGTGTATGAGCGCTAGCTGTGACCTGTATCTACACTGATTGCACAAGCCAGAAAGAGAATCGCAGTGGATCCACATGTAGGTATGGCTATTTTTTTCATACATAAATAGACTTCTAGGCCTACTTAGATCTACTTGGACGTTGTATAAAACAAATAGTGTATGGTCTTTACTCATAGAGCGCCTCTATCTTTCACCTCGTGCGAAATCTCGTACCATTGCACTCGTGACCATTCACTATTTGAATACTGCTGAATCGAATGCGCGATACGGCATCCCCGGCCTGTCTAGCCCTGCATTCCTTATTGTCCGTGCCGCTCACCTTGAACACTGTGACGTCAGCTGTGCTATCTGCCCAGTAAGCTTTAAGCTTTGTTGGGCTGAATTGGTATCATATCCATTCTACTTCGATTTTCATTTCTTAAGCGATTCCTGACGATGGCGGCTGGGAAGGAAAATAAGTTTTCCGCCGGCTAGCAAGCATTCTGCATAGAAATACTCACGTCTGCTGTATGGCTTTCAAAGTTCAACGTACTTTGATACACTTGCGTGGGGTGTTTCCCGTCCGGTGATGCACGCTCTGTCTACGACTTACAAAACTTGTGGAGCCAGTCTCGAATGGCATATATTTTTCCTAAACAGATCAGTCAAATTGTGAGCATATTTTTTCTACTTCATTCCTTCCTTCCTGGAGAATGCAGGTTCTCGTTATTCTATCGATTCACTCATCAGGATTTAAAAAAAACCCACGACAAATGTGTTGAAAATAACGCAACTACAGTGGGGTGTCACGGCATGCTCTTGTCTATTTTGTGACCTGCTATTCTGTCCCAAATGTCGTCTAGTTCTAGATGGTAAACACCTTTTTTTTTTTTTTTTGTCTATATGTCGGTTGCGAAAGCAGTCTGCACAGTACCCAGCACTCGTATTTGTGTGATAAAGTGCGATATTGAAAATCAGCCACGGTTAACACCTAGGAGTGACGACTTTTCTTCCTCCATTATTATTCATGCAAAAGGTGACAGAGAGTTTCGTCCGTTTTCACATCTCCCCAAAGGTCATCATCTTGCACTTTGATGAGGGAACGTGCTAGCTGGAAATGTCAGAGTCCCTGTCCCTTTCAATATTGCTGCATCCGTTGCTTCGATGTAAAATTGGCACATTTTTTTCTCTCTTTTAGCATTGGCACCAGGCCACCGAGATGAACACAACCCCTTTTTCTATTCTTAGCCATTTGTATTCATTCTCTCTCAAATTGTCGATTTACCCCTTAGACAGGTTTAAAGGCATGATTTACTATTTGCAGATGAAACAAAGGCCCAGTTTTAGTGCTTCAAAATAGTTCTTAAATGTTAGGTAGGGATAGAAACAAGCAATGTAAAATGTTAATCAGTGTAATCTATGTTAAATATGGTTAAACATACAAAAAGTGAACAATACTTGTATTAAAATAAAATTGTTTGTAGAGTAAATCGTTTTAGTTATTGTTTATTGAAAAAAAGTGGGATATATCCTTATATTTAAGGATGTTTTGTGAAACACAAAACCTACACATGCGCAGGAAATGTGTTAACTCGAACATTTTTTAATCACTGCTCCCAATCTAGACAACACTGTCAAAGTTAAACAGACATTGTCAATGTCATTGTCGAGTTAACGTGAACAATACCTTTAAGAATGCATTTTTTTTTTTCTAGATCAAGTGAATTCAGGATAAATGTTCGAAGTTCAGTGAGTTTATTCTAGGCACAGTGTAGAATTTGAAATGATCTTGCGTTGATCTCGAGTAAACGTAATGCTGTCGTAAATTTCTCATGTCCTGCACACTATAAGTTACAACGCATCAATGGATGTATCGCGCTCACAGATTATAGCCGCGATGCGTCGCCACTTGTAAACAGAGCAAACAAAAAACAAAATCAAAGTATGTGATGGATATGAAATATGAGTATTATATGAACATAATATCATGACATCACTCGTGAAATTTTAAGGAACCGAATCATCGAAATATAAGTAAGACTAGACGCTGATGTGATTTTCTTACAAATTATAATTCTCTGGGCATATCATCTCTCAAAACACGTGTGTTTCGTTTGCTTGCGCGTAGAATGCCTTGACCTCAAAATAATAATCTTATCCATGCATCACTGAGAATACTCTTGAGCGCGTGCAGTCGTCGAGCAGCGGGGCTAGTGAAGCAACTGTCACACCTTCCATCTTTGGAGAAAGTGATTTTAGAAGGAAATTCAGCGGTACATTAACGGTGGCTTTCGACAAGCGGGAAAGCCCGCAAATAATGAGACTATTGTAACTGAACCTGTAGTTAGTTCATCGCAGTGACATCGATTCAGAACAAAACAAAACAAAACAAAACAACCTGATCACCGATGTATAGTAGAACAAAACACTTCAAGAGACAACGTTTACATTGCATCTGCACACCTGTTGCTTCTACATGTATTTTACATTTTGGATTCTGCGCAGAAAGAGGTATTTGAATCTTTATTCTCTCTGCTTGTGTGTAAGCCGTTTGGTTTGTTTTTGTTTTGTTTTTTGGTCACAGTTGTTTTTTTCTTCTCTCTCTGCTTTCACCTCTTCTACAAATGATCCACTTTTGCTTTTTTTTTTGTGCTTGAAGGAAATGAGGAAGACGAGGCAACTTTATCTTTCTTGTTTACTGATTTTTTGTTTATTTATCTTCTTTGCCGTAGTTATTCTTGTACCTCCTCTTTTCATCATCAGCTTTTTCTGATTTGTCTGTCTTCTCTTCCGCTTTCATTTATTTTTTTTTCTTCCCTTCACCGCTTCTTCCGCTGAGCACGGGGATTCACGCTTTTTTTTTTCAACCCGGTCTTGACACAATTTTGTCTACTTGCTAACCCAAATGGGCGAAATGTCATGTTCGTGACTTTTCCCGACTTCAACGTGTCTTGGATCACATGCGTGTCACTTCCACGACGTGCGCTGGGGAAAAATAGAAAGAAGGGGACGAGACAAGAAGAAAAACCAGCACAGAGA
The DNA here is from genome assembly GCA_033980235.1 of Diadema setosum. Lineage (NCBI taxonomy): Eukaryota > Metazoa > Echinodermata > Echinoidea > Diadematoida > Diadematidae > Diadema > Diadema setosum. Next base: position 10,469,029 of record CM067061.1, read on the forward strand.
AAGGGCTTTCCATTATCGGGTTTTACATTATACAACAGCAAAAGGGGAAAAAAGAAGCGTTGAAATAAAAAAAAAAAAACGAACAAAAAAGTAAACCGACCAAAACGCCATTTGAATGCACAATAGGGCCTCACACCAAGAGGTATAAGAATGCCTATAGTAACACAACAAGAGGAACGCAGTATAAACCACGTGATGTATTCCAACAGTTATCGAGACTAATACTGGTTATCGAGAACAAGAAATACAACACTCAGACTCAATTCATTATGAGGAGTACATATACAAGACTCTCAAAGAGCAGGAACATCGCAGGATGTCATTACATTACTTGAACATGAGCAAAGCATCGCTATTTCTACTTTCTCCCATAAATGGATGTGACGCATGAACGCCAACAGTTAGCTGAACATTACAAATGGGCGGGAACCGTGTGAGAATTCTCTTTTATTTCTCCGGCGCGTGTTCATCATCAATGCTATCACTTTTCAACCGCTATGGTTTTGTTTTGTTTTGTTTCTGTTTTTGTTTTCTCCTGCTGTATATACACTCAACGAAGACTCAGCTAAATGACTGATAAAAAGTCCACCCAATGCTGGCAGGTGCCCTTTATATACTGCTCTTGTTTTCATCATGGCAACTTGCCCTTACATACATGACAAAGGTTAACATGAATGATTTCATGAACCATCTAGAAATATCTCTATAGCGTCAAACCTTGGAAACATGATGACGTATTCCTTTTTGCTGCTTCCACATTCTGCCATTATTTTGGTAGAATGTTCCATAAGTTTACATGACATAGATTTTGGTCCCATCCCCCCCCCCCCTCCTTCTCCTCTCCTCACCTTCCTGCATCAGCTCTTTCTCAAGTCGTTCCTTCTCCCAAACCTGTACAAGGCCTCCATCCTCACAGTCTCTTCTCTGCCTCTTGCATTTCTCCTCGCTTTCTCTTATCTTTACGGTGTTCCGTTTTAATGAAGAGGCAAGGGAGTAATGCTGGTAGGTTGTTGTTTGTTTGTTTGTTTTTTTGTCTAGGAAAATACATTTAAAAATCTCTGGGTAATGAAATTAGGTACAGATAAACTAAGCTGTTAATTCATTCACTTCCTCACACTGCTATAAGACAGATGTAGCATTGCACTTGATATCGTCATCCTGATTTTCCACTTTGACTGACTGACATGGAGAATGTGGCTTTAAGCGGCTTCATGTAGAGGTAGTGGGCTTTATTTTTGCTTTTCTGACTAGCATTTGACTAGTCTGAAACAGTGCCGTGAGACCCGTGACCGTTGTATTATAGTCCTACCTCATCCACAACTTCTGCTACATTATGTTGCACACGCCTAAAGGTTTAAAACATCTTTGCGCAAACCACTAGACAACATTCCTTCACTTACGCGTTTATATGCAATGATAGCACTGTTCCAGAGTTTATTGTAAAATATAGCATGTTGTTTCAGCATGGTATCTGAGTGAAACTAGCTAAAAGGATGAGTAGCGGAAATCTTCAAGGGGGGGGGGGAGTGACAAAATAAGAAAAAAAAGCGAAAGGTGAAGGAGACGGTGTTGAAAAGAAAAGTGGCGATGTCAGGGACAGTGTAATTAGATGAGTGCAAAGCTGTCACGGCGGCGTGAGGGGCCCAGATGCAGCGAAAAGAAAGAAGAGGATGCGGGGGATCCGAAAGAGGCAAGAAGTTATCTGTACGGCCCATCTAGCTCACTCCGAGCGTATCTTAAAGGCCCACGCAGTCTTCGCTCAATCTCCATTCCCTCTTGGTCTTCATCAAATTTCCTCCGAGCTATCCCAGCATCACATCCACCGGAACGCCATGTTTGAATCTCAACCAAGATTATCGTAGCATCAGTGGCAAAGAGGTGTGACATTTGTCTTTGAACATTTACATTTCCTTCTCTGAGATGTTCTCTAATGTATTTCTTTTCTGTAGGGGCACTGTAGCATATTCCATCAGACTCCTGACTTTCAATCGGGGGTTCCAAGTTCAAATGCCGTCAAGTGTCTTCGTCCTTGGACAAGATTTTTTTTTTTTTTTTTTTTTTGGTCATTCACCATCTCTCTCTCTCGACCCAGGGGTATAAATGGATACCTGACAACGCTGGGGTAATAATAACGGCACGGCCCTCTGGTAGAGCAGTGGCAACACTGAAGAGGCTAACCCGGATTAGGAAGACCATATTATTGTGATTTTTTTTTTGATTGCCATGGAATCGTGTCTAATATTATGTATGACTGCTAAAAGCAGGAATTTTGTTCAATTTCCTTCATGTGAAGCATTATTATTCTTTTTTTATGAATATATCATTTTATGTTGCAGTTTTGTCGATAACGAGCTAGTGTAGGAAACCTTATTGATTCATTTCCTCTTTCATTTGATTAGGTATATTTCTTCATACTTCCACATCCTTTTTTTTCAATGAAGACAAGAAACCGTTGCATTAACAGTCCGCAATTACTAAAGAGGAAATATATACCCATGATCAAAACAGCAAAATAATGGAGGAGGAGTCCATATCCGAAGATTATTATAGTCGGTGGTTATTTCCATCACGTTAGATTCTCGTATGACAGCTGTCAGTTACACAGATAAAACAGTATTCGTAAAATATATTCATCGTTTTCCTGTAGGCCGTATGGCTCAGGAAATATCTTTCTTTAGTTTGTTTTCCTGCCTGTTCCGTTCCTGCTTTCGTTCTTGTTCTTGTTCTTGTAATTGTTCTTGTCATTGTCATAGTCCTTTCTTTCTGTTTGTTTCGCCTGACATCATGATAATCAAAATGTTCATACATGGAGTCCTTGACGGATCTTGAGATGCCCTCATCTTCTAGAGTAATTCACAAAATGTACCTATTTACATGCTATGCCTTTCTTGTGAATTCCTCTTTTCCAAATAGAGTTACAAAATAAAATTGTATTTCTTACATGTCTATTTTATCTGAAAACAAAGTTGATATTATTATGATTGTATCCATGTTTTGTTGAAACTTATATGATTCAAAGTTTCTTGAAATATTATGTACTCATGTAAGCGTTATGTATATTGCTTTGTATTACTTTATGTGGAAATAAAATCACTTTAATTGAATAAAAAAAAAACTTGTATATGGACCATAGTGTGAAGGGAATGGTAGAGAGACCACGAAGAGGGGAAAGTAAATAAATTGCCTTTCGATTATATCATAATGTCGGCAAAATTTAGGCGAGTAGGGTGTAGAAGACGCATATCTCTGTACATTAAACGTCCTGTTTACATTTGGGAACAGTGATCTAAAAACATTCAAGATATCACATTTTATACATTATGTGTAGGTCTGTTGTATCACAAAACATCATACTATAACATAGTTTGATAAAATATCACTATAATATAATTTTGTATTATAAAATTTTCGAATTAAAGCCTAAAATATAAGAAGATATCGGTATTTATCTTATCAAACCATACTGTAGACGGTTTAGTCAGGCAACATTTGTATTAGAACTATTGTTCTTTTTTGCCTATTTAACAATACTTAACATTGATTATACGCATTGAAATTTTTAGAGTGGTTGATTCTATCCCAAACTCACATTTTGGAACTGTTTTAAAGCACTAATGCTGGGTTTTGTTTCATACTCCAATTGTAAATTATGCCTTTAATTGTCTTGAACAAATTGCTACTGAAATGCGTGGGAAATTCTAGGCGTAAAAATGGGTACAACGTGATTATCTTGTGGGAGATATATCGAAATGGGTAGAAGGCTTTTGATGACGAGTCTAGCGTCCGTATGGCAAGCCGTTTTAACATTTAATCCTATTTCTTGATATCAAAAATTCGACTTCTTGATGTCAAGAATTCATTTCTTGATATCAAGAAATGCCATTGGTTAACAACACCAAATCTTTTCTTGATATCAAGAAATCGACTTCTTGATATCAAGAAATTTAATTCTTGATATCAAGAAATTTAATTCTTGATATCAAGAAGTCGATTTCTTGATATCAAGTAGTCGAATTTTTTATATCAAGAAAAGATTTTGTGTTGTTAACTAATGGCAATTCTTGATATCAAGAAGTCGATTTCTTGATATCAAGAATTCGACTTTTTGATATCAAGAATTCATTTCTTGATATCAAGAAATTTAATTCTTGATATCAAGAAGTCAATTTCTTGATATCAAGAAGTCGATTTCTTGATTTCAAGAAGTCGATTTCTTGATTTCAAGAAGTCGAATTCTTGATATCAAGAAAAGATTTTGTGTTGTTAACTAATGGCAATTCTTGATATCAAGAAGTCGAATTCTTGATATCAAGAAATAGGATTAAATGTTAAAATGGCTTGCCATACGTCCGAACCCGGCCATTATTTTTTTTTTTCCATAAGTAAGTATGCCAGCCTCTTGATGGTACTCCTTCACACTCGATACAAAATTAGCCACTTGTTGTATGATGGACAGGTTATCATCGTTTCTAGCGCTAAAGACTTTTGCAAGATAGGTAAATGATGACAGCCTGCCTGGGAAGCTAAATTCAGTTTCATTTCATTGAAGCTAGATTATCAACTACATCATGTTATATAAATACAGGACTCGTCATTATACATTGCCGTGACCACTTTGAAATCACAAAACAGACAGCAGATTAAAATTCATAATTGTAATTCTCTCTTATTTTTATGTTTCTTATCATGTTGACCTTTTGGAGAATCTAATAAAATGTAATCCACATTCAGTCTATTGCTATCTCCTTCATTGCTGCGTTAACTTGTTTACTCATTTTGTTCTGCTGAAACAACAAATATAAAGTTACCAAGACTTTTAATTCCAACAAGATAATCACAATATGAAAACAGATTTGAAGGTCTAGCAGAAAAGCAACTCTCTTTAACTAGTCTATGGTTACTACAACAACAAAACAGCAGGTGCTTGATTATGAAGTTAAAGTATACATGACGAGAAGGGATAGGAGATAGGGGAAATAATGTGATGACATGGCATCATTGCAAGGCCATACCAACTGCCGAAACTACTCAAATCTAACAAGAACCGTATAATAAAGCACCTCTGCTTTTCTTCATTTCTTTTATTTTTCTCTCCGCTGAGTGAGTGGTGAAGCGAGTGTCCCTTTAATTTGTCGTATTGTCTAGACAACTATATTTCTGGGGCCATTATCTCGTCAAGCGTTTGCTTGATTGTCTCCTGTTTATCTGTGATAATTAGAGTGGTTTGATTTGACCTTTAAGCACCAGGTACATGTTCAGTTTGTATTATCATAGAATAATGTCGAATACGTGAATTAATCACTTAGCCTTTTCAACTTAACTTAGATTCAAACAACATTGTTCTCAATTGTTTTTTCAATTGACTCGTATGTATGTAAAAAATGAAATGCAGAAATAAAACCAATCAATCAAGCAATGAATCAATCATACAAGAAAATGCTAAAAGTTGCTTGACGTATCTCCTTTTATTCTTGCTAGAAGGAATTTTGTGAGTGATTAAGTGTAACTCTGTCCTATGTTGAGGTCATAGGAAGATTATACTTTGTTTTCGTGTAACTGCCCTCTATCTAATCCATTGCTTGGGAACCAGGGTACCACATTCTAAGCCTGTGGGGATCACGGTAACTCGGAGAGAGCGGATTAATAATAATGATAATAAAAATAATATGTCTTATCCGCTCAGGAGGATTACAACGTGCACTGATATTAGGGAAGACGTAACACCCTGCCTCATTAGAGTAATATCAGACCCGGAGGGAAGGAGGATATTAGCTCGAATTAGATTTGCCTGTAATATGGATGCCGCCATATTTTCTGCCCTTCTCAATTCGATCACCTATCCCCCGTTCCCCCGTGCAGGCAGAGAGGGAGAGAGGGTATATGCAGGTTTCGCAGGAGGCCGAGGAGCAGGTTATGGGCGACGAGACTTTTGGCGGGATCAGACACCAGCGGGGCATCGGTGGATAGACAAGTGAATGGATATCAATTCCGCATCATGTCTTGACCTATGGGTGTTGCGGTTCAGGGGAAACGGACGGGACTAGCTGAAAAAGGAAGAGTGTTGGGGGCTGCTTTGTGACGAAACGAAAGGTTTCTAAACCAGTCTGCAGACGAAGGATATAATAATAAGAGTGAGGAGAAAAAGGGGATCGGGCTTTCAGTATCTTCCTCCTTCCTCTCCTTCCTCTCCCCCCCCCCCCCCCCCCCTCTCTTTTTCTCGTCATGTGGATGGGTAATATCGAGTTGGCAATCCCTCAACCCCTGCAAAAGCCCCGCAAAAAAAAAAAGAAGAAGACGCAAAATGTCAAACGACCACGTTTTCTCGGTTATGATCTCCCGCCGAATAATTACCGGGGATTGGGACGTTATGGTTTGCACGGATATAACCAAAACCTCTTCTTCCTCCTCCTTCTCCTCCTCTGCCTTCTTCTCCTCCTTCGGTTCTTCCTTCTTCTTTCTTTTCTTCCTTGTCTGGGCCTCTTCCTTCTCCTTCTTTTTCCTTTTCATCTACTTATACTACTTTGTCTCCTTTTATTTCTTCTTCTCTTTTCTTTTTTTCTCTTTTCTTCATCGTCATGTCATATTCTGTCTCTCGGGTTTTTGTTTGTTGTCGTCGTTTTTTGTTTTTTGGGTGAGGGTTCTCTTATCATTTTAGCTATACTCAGCATGCCATGTGCGTGGAGTGTTTAGTCCATTCCTCGTCGTGCCAGGTCGAGATGTCTAAAGGGTCATGGTCAAGGGCGCCGGTGCGGGGGGGGCAGGGGTGGCACTTGCCCCCCCCCCCCCCCCCCCCCCCAATAAAATTTTTGGGAGGCAAAACGAGTTTTTGCCCCCCCCCCCCCAACAAAGTGCCCCCTATAACAAATAATTATTAAATTATTTAAAGACCAAAATGAACACTTTTCTTGTCTAAAAGTTGTCAATTTCATAACTGAAAATCATAATTCATTATTGATATACATTATAATATCTATACACTAATATTTACTTATGAGTAAATTTAGTGTATAGATGGTAGCCTCGCGTCCTCGAGTGTGCCCCCTGAAAAATACCTTTAGTAAACCTTACATTTTTCCTTTCTTCTATGCTTTTTAGCAACATAAGAATAATCTTTATTGCTCGAACAATGCGATCACGTTTAAGCTTCTAATGAATACATTTTAGACGAATGGCAAAGTGAAAGTGGTTCGCTCGGTCTGCCTGTACAAATAGTAAAATGAACAGTTTTCATAAGTTATGATGATAGTCCTTCGCAGTGATGTTTGTTTTACCACGTTTAATTCCCTAGAAATTTGAATTAAAATGTTCTGTAAACGTTTACACTCTGTTTTGTTTCTTTTCTTCTTCTTTCTTTTTACAAAAAGTCCCTACCGTGATACCCACTATTTTTTCGCCATTTTTATTTCCCTAGAAATTTGCTTTTAAATGCTCTCTATAGTGGATTATATAAACGCTATATATAAACAACGTCACATAAATGTACCCCCGTATGTCATCATCATAGTCCTTCGCACTAATTTTTTTCCACTATGTGTAATTTCCTAGAAATTTGCTTTTAAATGCTCTATAAACGCCACTTTTATACTCTGTTTCTACAAAAATTCCTTACCGTGGTACCCTCGCAGAGGATTTCACACACCGTCACATACTAATGTGCCCCCGTCAAGTTTTTTGCCCCCCAAAACCAAAAGTGTTCCGGCGCACTTGGTCATGGTCATCGATGGCCCTCATGTCTTGCCATTCCGTTCCCCTTGTCCTACTATAGTACAATTTTTTTTTGTATTCCTTTTTCAATCAATCATCCTCGCTTCACTTAGATTCAGTGAATTGGTAGCAGTTTAATAGTCGCGACGCGAGAAGAGGTGGTCACCATTGTCCGAGTAATAATGTCGGTGCTTCATTTTTTCTGCAGTATGGCAATCAGATGGCATCTTATACGAGATGATTTTTCTTTAAGTCGTTTGCTGAATGCTGACCAATTGTGACCCTGCACCTCAAAACAAACAAAAAGTCGCCAGACATGAATTTTTAGTTAAGACCATATTCTGAAAGAGCAGACTTTAAGCTTTAAAATAATGTATAGCTCAAATCAAATGGACTCTCCTAACCTATCTAAATATTGGAAAGAAAGCACAAACTCGGGAAAAGTGTAAACTGAGAAAAGAGGCTTTGAAGTACAGTGTCTATTCAAGCGCTTAATCTTTACCAAACCGTGCCGGCTGTGCCATGAATGGGACAAAAAACAGGAAGTAAACCACCAGAGTAACAACAATGAAGAGATTATCAGATTAAACTGAAATTAATCATGCCTCATTAACACATTATGTTCATAATTAATGCCAACTTTCAAAGCAGTAGCACTATCCTTTCAAAAGTTATTAGAGTTGAAAGTGAAGAGTGTGGACAACGTTTTTCAGAAATGAAAAAGGGATTCTAAAGACACACCTAATCACACTATTCTACCAAAAATGTTCGAGATAAACTGCTAAAAAAACACACTTTCCTGCCCTTTTTATGATACCAAATTTTAGCATAATGTAAAAGAAGACCCGCTCTTTCAGAAAATCTGAAAAAGTCAAGTTCGGCTAGGTTGACCCATTTCACTTATTTTCAGTCCTCAAGCAAAGTCAGTGTGTGCGACTTTATGTTCGTTTTGAGGTGCACGGTCACAATTGCGTTTTGTCAATGTCTTTTCATTTTCTTCGTAGCTCCTCTTCACACTCTATTTTCGTTTTCTTTGGAATATGCGTGGTGATGTGCAAACTCTGTTGGAATATAACCAAGACAACGGGGTTACTTGTGCTTTCTTGTTTTTGCTCCGCAAATTATAAATTTTTTTGCATGTGTGTGAGTGTGTGTATGTGCGTGCTTGCGTAATGCGCATATCGTCGTTCCTACCATGTCTGCAGGTAGTTTGATCTTTTTATCGCATCCATGTTTTGTCTATCACGTTCCCTACCTCATATTTCCCTCATCCCTGTAAGGAGTTTGCCAATTAAGCTCATAATTATTTGATGTTCCACGCCAATTTTCCCTTTGCGATTTAGAGTCTCTGTGCTATTACGCCAGTTAGCACGGTGTCATTTCGATACTCTGAAGGTTTGTTAATCCGATGGTTTGTAATTCCGAAAGTGAGATAAAGTTCGTTATTCCGAAGGTTCGTTAATACGAAAATGAAAAAAAAAAAATCGTTATTCCGAAGGTTCGTTAGTATGCGCTTTTTTCATTTACACATTAATGTTGAGGTTATCATCATGCTTGTGGTATTCCACTGTTGACACTACTATACGATTGAAGATATGGCAAAACAAACACTTTGATAACGCAAAACTGTCATCGTGTAAGCTTTACAATATGCCTACTACGATAACCATACTGTGTGCACAAATTCCTGGACACAGCCCCCACTGCACAGAGGATGGTCTGTAGAATCCAGATTCTTCCAAATGCAGCCTAAACGCCTCCCCTCCCACCCCACCCCGCCTTTCCCTCACTACAACAACCCATCTTTCCAGTTCTTCTGCAGCCAGTGATGCGATCGATTTCGAAACCAAGTGTCTTTGGCCGAGATCTGAGATGAGCCGTTGAGTGGAGTATCTTCATTTCGTCTCCTCACAGACAATAACAACAACATCATCAAAATGAGAGAGAGAGAGAAAAAAAAGATAGACAAGCAAGTAAGACATCTCTGTTGAAGAAATTATGCAGACGGGTGAGCATGCAGCCCGCGCTTAGTTTGACGAAATTTGAGGCATTCACAGTGCTCTCACGCCTGACTGAGGGGCGCTTCGTTGCCCCGGGCCATATGGCGAGACACAGTCATGCGCTGATCATACTGCCGATGAAGAAGGCTTTGGTTACACCATCATCATATTCATCTTAAACAGTCAGAGAATGGTGCTCCTGTATCACATTGTTTAGTGACGATTATGATATCAATTTTGATTGATATGAATATATCTCAAGCAAAAAGAAATATAAAGATAGGACTTTCTTAAGTTTATTCATTGCTTATTTCTAAAGACCTAGTGCACATACATACACATACACACACACACACTCACACATTCACAGACAAGCTGATGGACATCATGACTGCAAGACTGACCATTAACTGACCATGCACGTTAAGATTTGGCATCAGAGATAAAAACGTCATCCGAGTTCATGAAATAAAGTCCAAAATGATGCATATTAGGAAATGTATGTTTTATGTGTGTAATAGCATTCTTCCTCGTCAGTTAATTTATGTTGTTCTGTCTGTCTGGAATTCTGTAAGTACTCCCTTTGAGGAAGAATATTACTGTATATTATTGTAAATCCGTTGTAAATCTAATAGAGATAAAAATTACTTTGTAAGCAACTCATTTCAACGTATGCTGCGAACAATTTGTGAACATGCACAATGATAATGTAAAAACCAATAACGCTCGTCAAAATCAAATCAAATCAAAATCAGTAGTTAAACAGACAAGAAGACTGCAGAGAAACGCAGAAGATGGGGAAGATGACGAAGGGTTCCGTGCAAGATAAATAAATAGATGTAATAACAAACAAATAGATACAAATGTGTGTGTGTGTGTGTGTGTGTGTGTGTGTGTGTGTGTGTGTGTGTGTGTGTTTATTTTTTCACCTTATTTTCTAGGTACACATACGGTTCAGCGAATAGTGCAGGTTGTAACATTGTTAGCTTAATCAGAATTTGTATTTTTTTGTACTTTAAAGTAGTTACTGTTTATAATGGATGATGTTATAGTTTCTTGCTGTATTTTAGTTTTACATGTACAGATTTGGGATGACATACTTAGTTACATATTACTTTTTGGTGATCCACGTTTTATAAGCCCTGCTTTTCAATAGACCATTCTTTTTATTACTTAGTTTTCTGTCAACCATGCAAAGCATTTTTTTATGTTCTTGGTTATTCTACTTAATTAGGTGATCCGAGTATCCTCTCGGATCACCTTCTGTATCTGTACGGATTCTTTCTTCTTCTTCTTCTTCTTCTTTCTCCTCAAAAGTTGTGCACAGGTTAGCTCAGAAAGTGCTATGCCTATCAAGTTCAAACTTATATCATGTATGTATCGTGTCCCAAAGACGGCAATCGAACTAAAATCAAAGTGATCAGTCGACCGTGACGTCACTATGACGTCATTATATGGAAACACATTCTCAAACATATCTCATTAATGGAATAGAATTTTTCAATGAAATTTACGTCACATATAGTTCAAGTCAAACGCATTCTACTCATATTCTCAAAATTTATCTATACCTTAATACGTGCGCGTACGCGTGCGTTGAAATATTTGTATGCTCAAATCGAGCTCAAAATTTCTTTGCACACGTTTCAGACAATTTGGAGCATTTTTTGAAAAATTAAAAAAATCGGACGGACGCGTACGCGCGCGCACATATACGCACGTACAGCTCATATGCAATAAAAATTTCCCGTTTTTTCACTTATATCTGATTTCTGAAATGTCAGGGAATATTTCTACCAAGTTTCAAGTCAATCCCACTCAATATGACGTCATACAGGCCAGTCAAAGTTGAAATTCCGCGCGCGCGTCAATGGCGATATACAGTGCAACTATGCCAAAAAATCGCCAATTTTAAATCTGATTTTACTTTTTTATAACAACATATAATAATATATATAACAACATATAATAACAACATTTTGATTGGATGACGGCATCACCTCGTAAAAAGGGATTGAAAGTAACATTGTCAAATTTGACCAGTTTACGTGTTATCTCTATGGGAGTACAGTTTTTCTGGAAATGAAAACTGACATGACTATCTTTATCGAGCACTAGCTCACTTATGCTTCGGTGAATTTCTCCCATATTTTAGTATGTTGTAGCTGAGACTTTGGGCTATCGTCAGTGTGCCCTTCGTTTTTTCTTACGGAGTCGGCATCACGTCAAAAAACTTGGTTGAAATTAAAGCTTATCTTCGATGTACTGAAATATTTCTTTCTTTCTGCAACTTTCTTTGCAATAACTCAAGAAAAACATACCCTATCACCACCATATTTTGCACATGTTTAGTTCATGTCACGTACATTATTTCATAAAATAACAACTACTTCATCAGACGCCATCTTGGGTATGTAAATTAGGGTGAAAGGTCAAAAATGTTTCATCCTGTATCTTGGTAAATACATGTCCTATCTTTCCCATATTTTGCACACGTAAAGACTATGTTACAAGGGTCATTTCACAAAATAACCACTTTTTGCTCAGATGTCATCTTCTCTGTGCAAAGTGGGGTCAAAGGTCATATGTACTTCTTTCTTTATCTTCGTTGTGACGTGCTATGTCTATGGGAGGGGATTTCTCTAGATGTGAAAATTGACATGATTGTCTTTATCGAGCACTAACTCACTTACCCTTCGGTGAATTCCTCCCAGATTTTAATATGTTGTAGCTGAAACTTTGCGCTATCGTACGAGAGCCCTTTTTCTTCAAATGGTGTCGGGATCATGTCCAAAAACGTGGTTGAAATTCAAGCTTATCTTCGATGTATTTTCATATTTCTTTCTTTTTCCAACTTTCTTCGCAATAACTCAAGAAAAACAGCCCCTATGACCCCCATATTTTGCACATATCTAGTTCATGTTACGTACATTAGTTCATAAAATAACAACTACTTGATCGGACACCATCTTGTGTATATAAATTAGGGTCAAAGGTCATAAATGTTTCATCCTGTATCTTGGTGAATACATGTCTTATCTTTCCCATATTTTGCACACGCAAAGACCATGTTACAAGAATCATTTCACAAATATCTACTTTTTGCTCAGATGCCATTTTGTCTGTGCAAAGTGGGGTCAAAGGTCAAATATACTTCATTCTGTATCTTCGATAGTGTATACGGAATTCGGTACCCAAGATGGCAGGTCTGACTCCCTTTTCTAAATGAGAATCCAAATATCACACGGCCAATGTCTCTAAACACAGATGAAACCTATATGGTCATGCCTATTGCGATCAGGACTCGAATCATTGATTAAAAAAAAAAAATCGGATCACCTAATTTGTCAGTCTTGACAAATTCCGAGTCTAGTTGTACTTGTATTTTCTTTTTGGATATGATTTACGATCTACATTTCATTTTGCATTTCTTGCAAATTGGTAAAAGAAAAGCTATGATTTGTGTAATGAATGATTTGCATTTTGTTTTACTCTTTGGTTGAACTGAAATAAGTGATAATTGAATTGGATAGATACAATTACTAAGAGAGAGAGAAAGGAAGAAAGCGGGGAGGGAAGGGGGCATGGAGACAGATAGAAATGTTGGACGATAACAGAGATAAAGGATGAACAAAAGCTGGGAGATTGTTTCTTCTTTCCACACTGTTATGGCTCCTGCGATCACTCTCTTCCAGACACTATCCACAGAGCAAGCTGTCGATTTGTAACGCGAGTGTCTTCAGCTGCAATCTTCGGAGATCGAGCCACAAAATGCTAATGGTTGCGCGGCATCTCCTACCCCTCCTTTCTCTCCACCCCCCCCCCATCCCATCCTCAGACCTATCCCCATACCCCATCCCCCACCCCATCCCTCATCTCCCCCCCCCCCCCCCCCACCATACCGCCAGAAAAAGGAAGCATGAAGGGCGGGCAACGCCATCCGGTGGTACGACGAATTGAAACTCAATGGCGTCTTGCAGTTTTGCGTTCCAAGCCCTTACAGCTCTCCCTCCCTCTCCCATTTTATCTCTCCGACTCCATTCACTATTTTTATATTTTTGTCTTCCTTATTAGTGTGTTTCTGTCTATTAGTAAGAGGATTTGTGGAATGTTGTGGTTTTAATTCTGTTAAGTGTCACAGACTTGGAGTCCTAATGCTGCCGGTTTTACGATATTGTTGCTAAAATGCTTTAAAACACCCGCATCATACCTCTCGACGATGAAAGCACTGCCAAATGTGTGTGTGTGTGTGTGTGTGTGTGTGTGTGTGTGTGTGTGTGTGTGTGTGTGTGTGTGTGTTTGTACGTATATGTCTTCATACATGTATATATATATATATATATATATATATATATATATATATATATATATAACGTGTATATATTTATATATATGAGAGAGAGAGAGAGAGATGCTATTTATGCACGTGTTTTGTTGTATGATATTTATATATGTTATATCATAAGCGTATGCTTGTAATAATAGTATTGATAGGATCCGAAAATTCATTGTGTTGATGTCCACGAGTGGACAAATGAGATTAAATATCACTATAAACATACACACTCTCACACACCAATATCTTGAGAACCGCATCTTTTTAAAGGAATAGGCTGAAATATGGTTGAAAACAATTTTGAGAGCACAGAAGACACACACACACACACACACACACATACAAATAATTTATTTAGGTTTCATTCACTATAATACATCTTACGTAGAATCAAATCGGGTATTTTGATCATCTCTGTCTGAGTCATGACTTGGGGTTTATTTCTGTTTCTTTTAATGGGGCTTATTTCTTTAGATAACAACTTGGTCATTGGTATTACGGCTAATTACCACCCTTCCAAAGGAAAATGAAACCAATATCATGGTATTTCTATTTAATTTACTTTCAAGGTTTTGCACTTTGTACTTTAATTGATTGTTGCCACGAGAGAGAGAGAGAGAGAGAGAGAGAGAGAGGAATGTGAGTGTAAAATAAGTGTATCCCTTAACCTTTTGCCACTGTTTATCAGAGAGAAAATTTGAAGGTCACTTCTGTACTAGCGATTTCGGCAAATACTTTCAATGTCTGGAAGCTAAACTTGCAAGAACTGCTATTCTTTCCCCTAAATATTCTGCTCTTTGCTTTATGCATGGCAGCGACTTATTGATTGCTTGTGCACATTTAGGACGGTCGCGAAAAATTACACGACAGATTGATTTTGCCCGATGGGTTACGGAGCGGCGGAGAATTTAGCGTAAAGGAATCTTCAATGACGTCACTGGATGTAAATGGGATCTCTAAATAGACCGTTTCTGTTGCTTTTTGCGAGGGCCAATTGTGGATTCCAGGAGTCATGACAAATCGCTTCTAGTTTTGAGACTGATCAGTGGCGTTTTTCACTATTGAAACATGCCATCACTGCCCTTACTGTCAAACATCAGCTTCTCCTCTTTCACGGGTTCTCTGTGGCCCAGATAATTGATGGTTTATAGAAGCTGAACCGGTGACTCAATCGAACGATTCTGATAAAATGGGCAAGAAATACGCAGGTTCGAAGTCATAAAGGCTATATTAAGAATGAAGATGAATATTGATTTACAAATAACAGAAAGAATTCTAGCAATGCCGTGGGAAGTTTATGTCACAGACAACCGAAAATAACGCCGCATGAGACGCGAATGGATATTGTTCAACGATGAAGATTTCTTCTTAGCGCTTAATGACTATTTCCCATTTATTTCGCTCTCATATTATAGCTGTGGGCAATAATGTTCTCATCTATCGAATGAATCTGAACAAAACCATGCATGTAGATAAACTACTTGTACGGAGTCTTACATGACAAAACCTGTCTTTCGCCTTTGCTTATGTGCAGAGAAAATATCGTTACAGCGGCATCACATCAAAGCCTTCCAATTTCATGAATGACGTCTGTAGTCAAGCGGCTACTGTGAGATGCATTCTGAGTCGTTACCTCACCCGTATTTGTGATAAAAACCTTAAATGGCAATAGATCTAAAAACAACTAGTATTACCTCACCCGTATATATATATATATATATATATATATATATATATATATATATATATATATATATATATCACCAGCTGTGAAATATGTTCAGAACAGAAATATAGCTAGGAATTGGTTTTTCTTTTTATTTCCCCATTTTTGCCATCACGATCTTCCCTGCTTTTGAGAAGCCCCTTACAGTCAACTCCAGCATTAGATTTATGAGACAATTATATAGATAGATATATTCACCTTTGTATGTGTAAGGTGGTGGGAAATAATGTATTGATCGCTGGAGCGACTTTTCCGAATTGACCTTTTGATTGCCGACCGCGAAATGCGCGAAATGCGCGAAATGTATACGTTCCAGGCACGGGTAATTGAAATGTAAGTGTCACTGAGAGTAATAGAATCGCATGTCGCCATTTTCAAACAAAAGAGTATTATCATCTGTCACCTCAAGCGGGCAATGCATGTTCGTATATCTCACCGTGATTTGTAATTAGTAATGTATGTGTTAGCGTAGAGGTGGGGGTAGTTAATATCAAGTCCGTTCTACCGTCGATTTTTTACAGAGCATGTAGATATATTGGTATGGTATGGTATGGTAATTTATTTCCGTAAATATAAAAATCAACATTACAAATCATGTGATACAAAAACTCATAAATAATACGGCTGAATAGCCTCACTCAGCGAAGAGGACCATTTTTGTCCTGCTGTTTTACAGGAGGGTCCAGTATAAATTAAAGTAATACAGTTTCTTCAATTAAACAACAAATCAAAATATATACAATGAGAAGAAAAAAAAAAACACAAGAAAAGAAAAGAAAAGGAAAAAGAAAGAAAATGAAAAATATACATTTCCCATTAATTTATGCATTTGTAATCTGTCATGTACTGAGTTATATCAAACATAAGAAGAGATGTGCTCTTGCAGTGATCGCTTGAAAATATCTATACTGGTTGCCTTTTTTATTGACAAAGGGAGTGAATTGAACTCCCTACTACCTCTGTATGAAACCATTCTCTTACAATAATTTGTTCTTGGAATATTAAGGTGTAAATTGAAATTAGACCGCAATGAATACGAATTTTCTCTGGGTTCAAATTTATCAGTCAAATAAGGCGGTGTCATGTCATGTAATGCCTTAAACTAATTGCAGTAGATGCTGTTTACGTCGAGAGACAAGATAATCCCATTGGAGAGTTTGGTGCACTTGATGCATGTACTGATGGATGTGTTGATAGATTCAACAATTGCTAATGAATGCTTGCTGAAGCGACACCTGCTCACTTGAATTACGATGTTAACGTCTTGAAATGACAATGCGTTGGTTATCTGTCGTCTGCCGAACGAGTAAATCATTGCGAGAAGAGTGACCAAATGATGGCGCTGTACCATCTGCGGCGATGGTGTCCATTGACGAGTGATTAGCGATTGCTTCTTTGTGGTATCTTCAAACATTTTGATTTTGATTTGAAATTGATTTATTGTTGTTTAACATCAATATCAACATCATAATAAGCATAAATAATAACATAATCGATAGAACATTAGACAAGATATATAATCGTAATCAAGAGAAAAGACAATTTTACAATCACAAAATGTGCGGAACCTACTAAAAATCAAAGCTTGTATTATATTAGGTCCCTAGATCGTCAACACAACCTATCGTTTGTGTGGATTAACAATATAATATACTGGGGTAAGACCTTATTTAATGAATGATATTTTCTTACACGATAATGTTCGTCTGTCATTCTTGTCAGAACAGCTGTTCAACGTTCAATACGTTTTCTAGTTGTTATCATCAAAAGGCAATTTTACATGATATATTATAAATTTTGTTCGAGTGATGCTTCTTGAGACTCTGAAAATATATTATATATATATATATATATATGTATATATATATATATATATATTTATATAGATATATAGATATATAGATAGATAGATAGAAAGATACGAGAGTAAAGAAGAGGCGGTAGACCTAGCTTTTGAATCCTCACAATTTGATTTTACTTCTCGATATATATATATATATATATATATATATATATATATATATATATATATATATACATTTCATTTATTTGCACAATTTGCATCATTCCCAATGCAATATGCAGATTCTCTCTTTCTTTCTCACTCTCTACGCCACTCCAAGACAGGACCTGGTCACATGTTTCGAGAGCTGGACAAAATGAATTACGCATAGACGAACGCAAGCTATGATCATAGAAAGTTTATTAAGTTAGCCAGATAAAGGTATATCAAGATACAGAATAAAGTCATTTACATCGTGACCAAAACTTTCACCCTTAAGGGATGAGCAGCCGAATCATTGCACATTTTAAGCAAAATATGTTATACCATTAGTAATAAGAGTCAATTTTCATGTCAGCATACAGGTAATCTGAAGCGTATAGACGATACTGATAAAATGAATGTATGCTTTGGTTCCCCAATTCTCATTATGATACCTATGTGATAGTGGAATGCCAACTTGTGGCATGCATATAGGAGTATTTGCATGTATCTTTTGATTCGCAATGTGCTAGACATCTATCATGTTAACATGCAAGGGTACATGTACAATTTAGAGATTCACTAGAGGCATATAATCTTATAGGACAGTTGGTATGTCTCAGGTGTTTGTCCGACAGAAATGCGACAAAAATGATAATACAATGGAATGTAATATAAAGGATGATACATGTTCTTTATGAAAGTCGTTGCATACTCTTAGCCTGTTTGATGAGAGAAATATTACGGAAATGGGCAAGTGCCACGAGAGAAGAGAATAATCTTTCCACTTTGTCTTATTGTCACAACTCACAAAAGTTACAACCTCATGTTAAAACATTATCCAAATTGGCACTGCATTAAGTAAGGAAAACTTTTCAGCATCATCGATTATGACGTAATATTGTGCTAAAAAAATATCATACTACCAGATACATGTCAAGTAACCTAAACTTATGGTGATCACACAGTAAATGCCAGGGATAGTTAAAATAATAGCAACAATAGCAAAATCTGCTTCTGTTCCTCTTGTCTGTTCCAGCAACGAAGATCTTGAAGATGATAGGCATGGCGTATCTCAGCGGAAGACAAGATGACGTCAAAGTGTCTTCATTCCATGACCAGGGCTAGGTTATTAAAAATAGTACCAACATGTCATTCATAAACTGTAGAGTTTATAATATAAACATATTATGTTATATGCATATTTTCATAGGGGGCAGAATAGGAGAAAACTTTCAAATAAGTGCGCGTAAATGATATATGTGCGTATGAGCGTATATGGGCAAGCATTTGTTTTGTATTAACAACGAAACGGAAAATGACATTATACAGAAGTTTGTAATTGCATTAATTTTGACAGGACGGTAATATCATCTCTGACGAAAAGAAAAAGAGAAGGAATTTGGAAGACAGTGAGTCTAGATTATCACAGAGCGATCAAAGATATAGCGAAGTGCATCTAGTACAGGAATGCAAACCACTCACTGTCGTATGTTTATTCATTACGTATGATAATTAAATTGCAAAACCAAATCAAAACTTCATCTTTGTTTGACATATTGGGGGATGAAAGAAATCATCGGAAACACCAAGACTGCCTCCGAACGCTAAAGATGTTGAGCATTCCTCCATTTTGCAGTAGCTATTGAAGGGGGGGGGGGGTCAAATTACGTTATAGCTCACGTCACGAAACTTAGTTGATTGTTAAGACCGTTTTGAATGATGCTGATATTTCCTGCATGTAGACAGTTGATTTTCTCATCGGGAAAAGAACGCTAAGGTTTTGACGTATTTCCTTGGTGTGTTGTTTTCGATTTTTTTTTTCTAACATCGATCATGCTACTCATGCTGGTTTGCGATGACTCCAGATAGGGTCTGCACAGTTACCAGGGTAATTAGGTGACTCTCTTACGTTCCATCTTAATATCAAATGGATGAAATAGTATGGACAAAAGATTAAAACCCACCATCGCATTCCAGAACGGTGAAAGTGTCGGTGGGGTAGTAGTACTCGGCCTCACATTGGCCGCAGTAGTTCCGGCGGCACAAGGCGTCAGGATGCGCTGGGCAGTCAGACACGGAGCACGGATCGGCGACGCAATACACTACACCTTCACCAGACTTGCAGTCGATGGCTAATTAGTCAGGATTAACCACAAATGTCATAACGCAACACAGGGGCGGATCCAGGAATTCCGTAGGGGGGGGGGGGGGCGCCTGTACAAAATCAAAGGCTGGCGCGACTCCCCTTTTCTTATTTTTGTTTCTGTTGGTTTAACCTAATATAGTGAGGGTGCACGAGAGGGGGAAGCGCCCCCTCGCGATCCATCATTGCTTCAACCACATAATACAATGGAAAAGCTCATTGCTTGCATTACAGGGGCGGATCCGGAAATTTTGTAAAGGGGAGGCGTCTTTACAAAGTCAAAGACTGGCGCGACCTTCCCCCTCCCCATTTTCTTCTTTTTAGTTCTGTTGTTTTGACCAAATAAAGAGATGGGCACTAAATGGGGATGCGCCCCCTCTAATTCCACGATTGCATCAACAACAAGTCAAAATCGGGCATTAATCACAAATGGAAACACGTCGACCACAAATGTCATAACGCGTCACAGGGGTGGATCCAGGAATTCCGTACGGGGGGGGGGGGGGGCGCCTTTACAAGATCAAAGGCTGGCGAGACACCCCCCCCCCCCATTTCTTATTTTTATTTCTGTTGTTTTTAACCTAATAATGATAGTGAGGGTGCACCATAGGGGATGCGCCCCCTCTCGATCCATCATTGCGTCAACCACAAATGACTAAACTCATTGCTCTCATTACAGGGGCGGATCCAGGAATTTCGTAAAGGGGAGGCGTCTTTACAAAGTCAAAGTCTGGTGCGACCCTCCTCCCTCCCCCATTTCGTTCTTTTTATTTCTGTTGTCTTGATGAAATAAAGAGAGGAGGCACTGAAGGGAGATGCGCCCCCTCTCAATCCGCGATTGCGTCAACCGAAAATGTCAAAATCGGAGATTAACCATAAATGTCATAACACGTCGACCACATACAAATGTCAAAATTTTCAAACTAATTGCAAATGTCATAATGCGTCAGAGGGGTGGATCCAGGAATTCCGTAAAGGGGATGGCCGCCTTTAAAAAATCAAAGGCTTTTACCAAATATAGTGAGGGGGCACCAGAGGGGGACGCGCCCCCTCTCGTTCCTGCTTGATTGCGTCAACCACAAAAATCAAAACTCATTGCTTGCATTACAGGGGCGGATCCAGGAATTCCGTAAAGGGGAGTCACCTTTACAAAATCAAAGGCTGGCGAGACCCCACCCCATTTTCTTATATTTATTTCTGTTGCGTTAACAAAACATAGCGAGGGGGCACCAGAGGGGGATGCGCCCCCTCTCGATCAGCGTTTGCGCCAACCGCAAATGCCAAAATTGGATTAACCACAAAATGTCATAAGACGTCGACCACAAAAATGTCGAAATTTCCAAATGTACTGCAAATGTCATAACGCGTCACAGGGGCGGATCCAGGAATTTCGTAAAGGGGAGCCACCTTTACAAAATTAGAACAGCCGCACCCCTTTTTTTTTCCTTTTTATTTCTGTTGTTTAAAAAATGAAAGAAGGCAGCAGAGACGAATGCGCCCCCTTTCGATCCGCGATTGCACTATAGGGGCGGGTCCAGGAATTCCGTAAAGGGGAGACGCCATTAAAAAAATCAAATGCCTGCGCAAGCCACCTCTCCTTTTTCTTAATTCAATTTCTTTCGTGTTTACAAAAGTAGAGACGGGGAGGGGGTATACCGCCCCCCTCTCGACCCGCGACTGCGTCAACCACAAGTTTTTGGCAAATCTCGTTGTTTGCATTGCATGGGGCGGAACCAGGAATTCCGTAAAGGGGAGGCCCCTTCACAAAATTAAAGATTGCCGCACCCCAATTCTTTTTTTTTTCTTTTTTTAACGTTTAAACAAAAGAAATAAAAAGAAAAATAAGGGGGAGGGGGATTTCGCAAGCCTTTCATTTTGAAAAGACGTCTCCTCTTTGCGCTTTAAGGAATTCTTGGACCTGCCCCCGTAATGCAAGCAATGAGTTTTGACATTTGTGGTTGACGTACGCGATTGTGGATCGAGGGGGGAGGGGAGCATCCCCCTCTGGTACCCCCTCTCTATTTTTTGTTTTTGTTTTGTTTTTGTTGGTAAAACAACAGAAATGAAATAAAAAAAGGGGATGCGGCATAACGCGTTACAGGGGCGGATCAAGGAGTTTCGTAAAGGGGGGGGGGGGGCGTCTTTACAAAACTAGAACTGCCGCACCCCAACCCTCCATTTTTTCCATTTTTCTATTGTTTTAACTAAAGAAAAAGAAAGAGAGGGGAGCGCCAGAGGGGGATGCTCTCCCTTCTCGATCCGCGATTCGGTCAACCACAAAATGTCAAAACTCATTTTTGCTTGCATGATAGGGGCGGACACAGGAATTCCGTTAAGGGGAGGCGCCCTTACAAAATCAAAGCTGCTGCATCGTTTGCATTACAGGGGTGGATCCAGGAATTCCGTAAAAAGTAGACACCTTTACAAAATTAAAGGCTTCCACCCCCCTATTTTATTTTTTTTTTTGTTTTAACAAAAAAAGGGGGGCACCAGAGATGTACCAGTCTCCTCCCAATCCATGATTACGTCAACCCCAAATGTCAAAACTCATTGCTTGCATTAAGGGCGGATCCAGGAATTCAGTAAACGGGAGGCGCCTTTACAAGTTATAATGGCTGCCGCATCCCCATATTTTATTATTGTTTTAAAAAAAGAGAGGTGGCATCAGAGGGGGATGCGCCTCCTTCTCGATCCGCGATTGCGTTAACCATAATATCAAAACTAATTTCTTACCGTACAGGGACGGATCCAGGAATTCCGTAAAGGGGAAGCGCCTTTACAAAATGTAAATCTACCGCACCCCCCCCCCCCCATTTTTTCTTTTAATTTTTCTATTGTTTAAAAAAAAATGAAGGAGTCACCATAGAGGTATGAGCCCCCTCTCGATCCGCGATTGGGTTAACACAAAATGTCAACACTCATTGCTTGCATTAGAGGGGCGGTCCATATTCCGTAAAGGAGAGAAGCGTTTATAAAATCAAAAAGTTGCGCAAACTGCCTCGCCTTTTTTTTTTTCATTTAATTTCTTTTGTGTTAACAAAAATAGAGACGGGGAGGGGGTACCGTGTCCCCCTCTAGATCCGCGACTGCGTCAACCACAAGTTAATGGCAAAACCCATTGTTTCCATTACAGGGGGCGGAACCAGGAATTCCGTAAAGTGATGGAGGCTCCTTTACACAATTAAAGACTGCAGCTTTAACTGTCGTTTAAACAAAAGAAATAAAACGATATTGATAAGGGGGAGGGGGATTGCGTCAACCTTTCATTTTGAGAAGACGTCTCCCCTTTACGCTTTACGGAATTCCTGGACCCGCTCTTGTAATACAAGCAATGAGCAAGTATTTCTGTTGTTGTTAAAACAACAGAAATGAAAAATAGGGGTGCGGCAGGTTTTAAATTTGTCAAGGCTCCTCCCCTTTACAGAATTCCTGGATCCGCCCCTGTAATGCAAGCAATGAGTTTTGACATTTTGTGGTTGACGCAATCGCGGATCGAGACGGGCGCATCCCCCTCTGATGCCCCCTCTATTTTTTTTTTTGGCTTCAAAACAACATAAATGATAAAAAGATGGGGTGATGCGTCAGGCTTTAATTATGCAAAGGTGCACCTCCTCCCCTTTACGGAATTCATGGACCCGCCCCTGTAATGGAAGCAATGAGTTTGGTCATTGTGGTTGACGCAATCATGGATCGAGAGGGGGCGCATCCCCCATGGTGCCCCCTCTATATATTTTGTTAAAACAAGAGAAAATGAAAAGAAGAAAATGGGGCGGTGTCGCGTGAGCCTTTGATTTTGTAAAGGCGCCTCCCCTTCACGGAATTCCCGGATACGCCCCTGTCCTGCAAGCAATGAGTTTTGACATTTTGTGGTTGACGCAATCGCGGATCGAGACGGGCGCATCCCCCTCGGATGCTCCCTCTATTTTTTTTTTCTTCAAAACAACATGAATGATAAAAAGATGGGGTGATGCGTCAGGCTTTAATTATGCAAAGGTGCACCCCCTCCCCTTTAAGGAATTCCTGGACCCGCCCCTGTAATGGAAGCAATAAGTTTGGTCATTGTGGTTGACGCAATCATGGATTGAGAGGGGGCGCATCCCCCATGGTGCCCCTCTATATATTTGTTAAAACAAGAGAAAATGAAAAGAAGAAAATGGGGTGGTGTCGCGTGAGCCTTTGATTTTGTAAAGGCGCCTCCCCTTCACGGAATTCCTGGATACGCCCCTGTAATGTAAGCAATGGGTTTAGTCATTTGTGGTTGACGCAATCCTGGATCGAGAGGGGGCGCATCCCCCATGGTGCCCGAAAAGAAGAAAATGGGGTGGCGTCTCGCGAGCCTTTGATTTTGTAAAGGCACCTCCCCTTCACGGAATTCTTGGATACGCCCCTGTAATGCAAGCAATGAGTTTTTCCATTTGTGGTTGACGCAATGATGGATCGAGAGGGGGCGCTTCCCCCTCTGGTGCACCCTCACTATATTAGGTTAAAACAACAGAAAAAAAATAAGACAAGGGGGTCGCGCCAGCCCCCTCCCCCTTTATGGAATTACTTGATCCGCCCATGTGACGCGTTATGACATTATTTTGTGTTCGAAGTGTTATGACATTTGTGGTTAATCCAATATTGACATTTGCGGTTGACGCAATCGCGGATTTAGAGGAGGTGCACCCCCCCCCCCCTTAGTGCCCCTGTCTTTATTTTGTCAACAGAACAGAAATAAAAAGAAGAAAAGTGAGGAGGGTTGCGCCAGCCTTTCATTTTGTAAAGGCGCCCCTCCCCTTTGTGGAATTCCTGGATCCGCCCCTGTAATGCAAGCAATGAGTTTTTCCATTTGTGGTTGACGCAATGATGGATCGAGAGGGGCCGCATCCCCCTCTGGTGCACCCTCACTATAATTATTCGGTTAAAACAACAGAAAAAAAAAAGGAATGGGGGGGGGGGGTGGGGACAGAGTGTCGCGCCAGCCTTTGAAATTGTAAAGGCGCCCCCCCCCCCCCCCTTTCCGGAATTCCTGCATCCGCCCCTGTGACGCGATATGACATTTGTGGTCGACGTGTTATGACATTTGTGGTTAATTCCCGATTTTGACTTTTGGTTGACGCAATCGCGGATTATGAGGGGGCGCATCCCCCTTCAGTGCCCCTCTCTTTATTTTGTCAACACAACAGAAATAAGAAGAAAATGGGGGAGGGGGAAGGTCACGCCAGCCCTTGACTTTCTTGTGAAGACGTACCCCTCCCCTTTACAAAATTCCTGGATCCCCCCCCCCCCCATAATTTCAAGCAATGAGTTTTCGAGAGGGGGGGGGGGGGGCTTCTCTCTCTGGTGCACCCTAACTATAGTATGTTAAACCAACGGAAACAAAAATAAGAAAAGGGGGGTCGTGCCAGCCTTTGATTTTGTAAAGCCTTCCCCCTTTTTTTATGGAATTCCTGAATCCGCCCTTGTGACGCAATCGCGGATTTAGAGGAGGCGCACCCCCCTCCTAAGTGCCCCCTCTCTTTATTTCGTCAACACAACAGAAATAAAAAGAAGAAAAGGGGGAGGGTCGGGCCAGCCTTTCATTTTGTATAGGCGCCCCTCCCCTTTACGGAATTCCTGGATCCGCCTTCGTAATGCAAGCAATGAGTTTTGATATTTGTGGTTGACGCAATCATGATTCGAGAGGGGGCTCTTCCACCTCTGGCTCCCTCTCACTATATTATGTTAAAACAACAGAAATAAAGATGAAAATTAGGGGGGGGGTGTCACGCCAGCCTTTGATTTTTTTAAGGCGCCCCTCCGCTTTACGGAATTCCTGGATCCACCCCCTGTGACGCGTTATGGCATTTGCAGTTAGTTTGAAAATTTTGACACCTGTGGTCGACGCGTTATGACATTTGTAGTTAAAGGGTGTGTACAGTTCTGGTCGAGGTGAGGATTTAGCTTTTAACGTTTTGCGAGATATTCAGAAACCACTCCATGAGATGTCAAAGAGCATGCAGTTCTAAAGGGTATCAAAAGTTTATTCGATGAAAATCGGTTTTGAAATGGCTGATATATTCAAAAACAAGGTGAAACAAAGAGATCCTAATAAAGTTGTGGCATGTCGCCTTTTATTATTAGCACTTTTTTGGATATCTCAGCTATTTGAAAACCAATTTTCATCAAATAAACGTTGAATCCTTCTTAAAATTACATGCTCTTTCATATTTCATAAGAGGCTTTTCATTATCTCACTTAGGAATGTTCAAAACATGAATACCCACCTCAACCAGTACTGTACAGTCCCTTTAATCCCCGATTTTGACATTTGCGGTTGACGCAATCGCGGATTGAGAGGGGGCGCATCCCCCATTAGTGCCCAATCTCTTTATTTCGTCAACACGACAGAAATAAAAAGAAGAAAATAGGGGAGGGGAGGGTCGCGCAAGACTTTTACTTTGCAAAGACGCCTCCCCTTAACGAAATTCCTGGATCAGACCCTGTAATGCAAGCAATGAGTTTGGTCATTTGTGCTTGACGCAATGATGGATCAGGAGGGGGCGCATCCCCCTCTGGTGCCCCCTTTCTTTTCTTTTTTTTTTTTTTTTTTGGTTAAAACAACATAGATAAAAAGAAAAATATGGGAGGGGTGCGGTAGCCTTTAATTTTGTAAAGCCGCCTCCCCTTTACGAAATTTCTGGATCCGCCCCGTAATGCAAGCAATGAGTTTTGATATTTGCGTTTGACGCAATGATGGGTCGAGAGGGGGCTCATCCCCTTGGTGCACCCGCCAGTGTTGCGCCAGCCTTTGATTTTGTAAAGGCGCCCCCCCCCCCCCCTTTACGGAATTCCTGGATCCCCCCCCCCCTGTGACGCGTTATGACATTTGTGGTCGACGTGTTATTGCATTAGTGGTTAATCCCCGATTTTGACTTTTGATTGTTGATACAATCGTGGATTGAGAGGGGGCGCATTCCCCTTTAGTGCCCCTCTCTTTATTTCGTCAACACAAGAAAATGGGGAGGGGGGAAGGTCGCGCAAGCCTTTGACTTTGTAAAGACGCCTCCCCTTTACAAAATTCCTGTATCCGCCCCTGTAATGCAAGCACTGAGTTTTTCCATGTGGTTGACGCAATGATAGATCGAAAGGGGGCGCTTCCCCCTCTCGTGCACCGTCACTAACAGAAACAAAAATAAGAAAAGGGGGTCGCGCCAGCCTTTGACTTTGTAAAGCCCCCCTTTACGGAATTCATGGATCCGCCCCTGTGTCGCGTTATGACATTTGTGGTCTACGTGTTATGACATTTGTGGTAAATCCAATATTGATATTTGTGGTTGACGCAATCGCGGATTTAGAGGGGGCGCATCTCCCTTTAGTGCCCCCTCTCTTTATTTTGTGAACACAGCAGAAATAAGAATAAGAAAAGGGGGGGGGCGAGGGTCGTGCGAACCTTTGATTTTGTAAAGGCGCCTCCCCTTTATGGCATTCCTCGATCCGCCCTTGTGACGCGTCATGACATTTTGCAGAAAATTTGGAAATTTTGACATTTGTCGTCGACGTGTTATGACATTAGTGTTTAATCCGATTTTGACATTTGTCGTCGACGTGTTATGACATTTGCAGTAAAAATGGAAATTTTGACATTTGTCGTCGACGTGTTATGACATTAGTGGTTGATCCGATTTTGACATTTTTCGTCGACGTGTTATGACATTAGTGGTTGTTTTGACATTTGTCGTCGACGTGTTATGACATTAGTGGTTGTTTTGACATTAGTGGGCGATTTTGACATTAGTGGGCTCTACAGGGGCATTTCATGAATCGTTTTGGTCGGATATTTTTCGAACAAACTGTTACAAGCTCCTGAAATCCTTTACATCTGATTGCCTGAAAGCAAAGTTGTCCGACAACTTTGTCGGACAAAATGCTTCATGAAATGCCCCAGTTCTCATCTGAATCAAACCGACAATACAAATGTTTTTAAATTGAAGTTAATGTGTTTTTAAAACAGTCGTTTTAGTTGGAACCATTTTTACAAAATATTTGATTATGATTCAGTAAAAAATCGTGAAATTTTGCAAATCGTTAGTGGTTTTTTTTTCGTCTTTGTCAGATTTCCCTAGAATTATGCCATTTTGTTTACCTGATTTCACTTATATTCTTAACGTCAACTTTAATGATATAGTTGGTATGGGATTACCCTTTACTGGAAGTTTGTATAAATTACTTTTTAAAGGACGTTGAATAATAACTTCTTCAACCCATGATAGCCAAATGCTCCTCCGCCAGTCCTCCGTGTAGAGAAACGTAAGGGAATGGAGTGAGCATCCTATGTACTACTCAGTATCTTCTTTAAAGTAGAATAACACTCTTTGGTTGAAGAACAAGATGCCCGCATGAATGAGAAGTCGTCATAACACGAATGCTCACACGTGGGACTTACGGTCACACTGAACGGCGGTTGACGGGTCGGCGGGATTGTAGAACTCAGCGATGCAGCCTTGCTCGTAGTTTGTGCGACATATAGCGGTCGGGTGTGCCATGCAGGAAGCCTCCAAACAGGGGTCCACAACGCAGGTAGGGACTATACGAAAGTACATGTAGGTGAATATAATTATAGTCTTGTCCTCGTCTGCTCACAAAGGCTTGCGAAAATGTAGTAATGAAAAAAAAAAGTCAAGAAAATTCCAAGCAGAATTCTGCTTAAGAGAATATCTCCTGTAAATAAGTGAAAGACACACTTGACATAGCTGAGAGTATCTGTCTCAGTTTTACTTTACTCACCTTTAGTTGATACGCAGTATATTCTCTGACAGCTTTTACAATTTGAATTCAATTAATTAAATTTCAGTGCAATTTTGTTTCCTTGCTTCGAAAGTCATCTTATATTACGTTTAATAAGATTCTATGACTTGAACAGATGGAAAGGATTTTGCTGATAACTAAAGATAAGTGGACCCGAAAGATATACAGACAGGTTTGACCAAAAATATGACAAAAAAACAAATATGAAAAAATACGTCAAGGTCGTTTTCTTCATTTGATATCAATAGATGAATAGAGCCATGCAGACGGAATAATTGGCACAAAATCATTATGTTAGCATTTTGAGTTTTTTGATGACGAAATGTGACAACTATCATTGCGACGAGGCTTTTAAGCTCGATGTCCGGTATATGAAGAACCGACCGAATGACGGGTCAGCTATCTTATTTAACAAATAGCGGTGTAGATATCCTTAATAATACCAGCCATTACCTTAAGCTCTCCAATACAAAGATGTACAAGAGGATTTATACTTTTAAGCCTACCATTGCACTCTAGAACAGTGAAAGTGTCGAGGGGATAGTAGTACTCAGCCAGGCAACCGCCGCAGTAGTTTCGGCGGCACAAAGCGTCAGGGTGCGCTGGGCAGCCAGACGCGGAGCATGGATCACGGCCACACATCACAACACCTTCACCGGACTTGCAGTCAATGGCTAATTAATCAGAGTTAAGGTTCGTAAACAGGGTTGCAAGTTATTTCTATAACCCGATTCTTGAAAAAATATCAAAATTGAAATAGCACATGTCGGTAATTGTAGGAAGTGGTTGTTGGAATCGACTGTAGGTATATGGAAAACTTGAATTATGTTTCTGGGGCAGATTGTCAATTAAAGTATAATTCCCTTTTATTAAAAGCCATTATTACTAATTTCTTGCAGTAGTAATTACACACAAAGGATACAAATGACACATTATGCTTTCTTCCAAGATCATGCCGTGAACAGTTATTTCAATAACAGCACTGAATAATCTGCATCGATTTGTGTCAATCACAAAATACAATGAAATGTTAATAGATATTTCTCAAGCAAGCTGTTCATTCGTATATTGCTGTGATGAATTATTTCAGCATAAGCTTAACTTGAAGATACAAAATCGGCTAGTTTAACTCAACTAAGGTTAATGAAATAATGAAGTGCTTGGCTGAATGTGAAGGCTATAAGACACGAAGGTTCACATGTGGGACTTACGGTCACACTGAACGGCGGCTGATGGGTCGGCTGGGTTGTAGAACTCAGCGGTACAGCCTTGCTCGTAGTTTGTGCGACAGAGCGCAGTCGGGTGTGCCATGCAGGAAGCTTCCAAACAGGGATCCACAACGCAGGTAGGGACTATACGAAAGTACATGTAGGTGAATAAAATTACAGTCTTGTCCTCGTCTGCTCACAAAGGCTTGCGAAAATGCAGTAATGAAAGAAAGTCAAAAAATTTCGGTTGGCTAGTCGCACAGTTGATCTTTTCCTTTTTTTTTTCATTTTAATCAATCAATTCGAAGCAGAATACTTTTTAAGAGAAAAATGTATCTCCTGTAAATGAGTGAAAGGCACACTTGACAGAGCAAAGAGCATCTGTCTCAGTTTTACTTTACTCACCTTTAGTTTATATGCATTATCATTCTCTGTCAGCGTTTACAATTTGAATTCAGTTGGTTAGATTTCAGTGCAGTTTTGTTTCCTTGCTTTGAAAATAATTATATTATTACGTTCAATTATATGACTTGAACAGATGGATAGAGTTTGCGGATAACTGAAGATGAGTTGACCCGACAGATATACAGACAGGTTTGACCAAAAATATGACAAAAACACAAATATGAAAAAAATACGTCAAGGTCGTTTTCTTCATTTGATATCAATAGATTTTATAGAGCCATGCAGACAGAATAGTTGATACAAAATCATTATGTTAGCATTTTGAGTTTTTTGATGACTAAATGTGACAAGTAGCATTGCGACGAGGGCACTCTAGAACAGTGAAAGTGTCGATGGGATAGTAGTACTCAGCCAGGCAACCGCCGCAGTAGTTTCGGCGGCACAAAGCGTCAGGGTGCGATGGGCAGCCAGACGCGGAGCATGGATCACGGCCACACATCACAACACCTTCACCGGACTTGCAGTCAATGGCTAATTAATCAGAGTTAAGGTTCGAAAACAGAGTTGAAAGTTATTTCTTTTATCCGATTCTTGAAAAAAAAATATCAAAATTGAAACAGCACATGTCGGTAATTGTGGGAAGTGGCTGTTGGAATTGACTGTAGGTATATGGAAAACTGTAATTATATTTCTGGGGTAGGTTGTCAATGAAAGTTTAATTGAAAGCCATTATTGCTAATTCCTTGCAGTAGTAATTACATGCAAAGGATACAAATAATACATTATGTTTCATATCCAAAATCATGCCGTGCACCGTTATTTCAATTACAGCACTGAATAATCTACATCGATTTGTGTCAATCACAAAGTATAATGAAATGTTAATGAATATCTCTCAAGCAAGCTGTTCATTCGTATATTGCTGTAATGAATTATTTCAACATGAGCTAAACTTGAAGATACAAAATCGGCTTGCTTAACTCAGCTAAGGTTAATGAAATAATGACTTGCTTGACTGAGTGTGAAGGCTACAAGACACGAATGTTCACATGTGGGACTTACGGTCACACTGAACGGCGGTTGACGGGTCGGCGGGGTTGTAGAACTCAGCGGTGCAGCCTTGCTCGTAGTTTGTGCGACAGACTGCAGTTGGGTGTGCCCAGCAGGATGCCTCCAAACAGGGGTCCACAACACCAGGAGGACACGCAGGGACTAGGAAAAGATAAATACATGTCTGTGAGTATTAACTCGTCTTTTTCCTCGTCTGTTCACAGAGGCTTGCGAAAATGCAGTAACAAAAGGAAGTAGACAACCATTGGTTGACCAATCGCACAGCGGCCTTTTTCCTTTTGTTTTAAATCAACCAATTCCGAGTGGAATTCTGTTTAAGAGAATATCTCCTGTAAATGAGTGAAAGACACACTTGACAGAGCAGAGAGCATCCGTCTCAGTTTTTAATCCGCTTTAGTTCATAATAAACTTCATACATATAAGATTGCTCCAATTTAATTCAATGAAATACAATTAATGTCAGGTCCTCCATGGGTCTTCACGGAGTATTTACAATCAGCGCTTGCAGCACATAAGAAAACAGTTTGATCGAAGTAATTCTAGCTCTACGGTATATGGCCAGCGTGTTATTCAACTCGTTGAATTGAACAGATAAGGAACGAAGAAAATAGTGGATAATTGTACTGTTGTGTGTAGTCGTATCGAATAAACACGATATCATGAAGAGCCCATCTACTGGTTAGTTGTTTGACGTAGCACACGTCGATTTTTTTCATTCCATTTTTTTTCAAGTCAGTGTCTACCACTAGTTTCTTTTAAAGGTTTATACGCTGTCTTTATTGACCATACCATCGCAATCCAGAACAGTGAAAGTGTCAGTGGGATAATAGTACTCGGCATGACAACCGTCGCAGTAGTTCTGGCGGCACAAAGCGTCAGGGTGCGCTGGGCAGTCAGACACGGAGCACGGATCCGCAAAGCAATTCGCCACATCCTCACCAGACCTGCAGTCAATGGCTACATAGCACAGAAAAAGAAAAGAAGAAGAAAACATACATGTACTTATCGAAGCAGTGGCTGGATATATATATATATATATATATATATATATATATATATATATATATTTATCTGCAGAGATCTTTGTTGTTTTCTGAAAATCATTATCCATTCAGTTTTCCCTTCCTACCAAAACATTATATAACACAACTGCCATGGCCATCTTAAGGCCCGGTCACACCGCCCGAACTTTGTTGGAGCGTTCCTTGAACGGCAGGGAGAGGGGGCCGAATTTCGACAACACTCGTCACCGCGCACAAAATGGGGGAAAAAAATCGAAAACACGGGCGTTGCCTTAGCGGTGCACCGCTGAAGCTGGCGTTGCTTTAGCGTTGGTTTAACGGTAGCGAGCGGTAGCGAGCGTTGGTTTAGCGGTGACGCGAGCGTTGATAGAGCGGCGTTCTGCGCATGCGGGCGTTGGCTCTGCGGGGGTTTAAAGTTGGTTTAGCGGCATACCGCTTTTGACTACGGAGCTGAACGGATCGCTTTGATAGAAGTTCTGATAGATTTTTGATAGAAGTCGATAGTTGAAGTTCATCATGCCACGTGGACAAAAGAAGAGGAAGGCTGGAGAAGGAAAGGCAGCAGCCTCCAAGAAGATTCTGCTGCTGGACTAGTGCACCAATCATAGCAAGTCTCTCAGCATCCATGGTATCACAGTTTTACTGTAACTTTGAGCAAATTCGATTTAAATGAGGTCTGCACTCAACGGCAGTTCGATTCCAAATAGGCTCCTGGTCCATTTCTCCCCGTATTTATAGCCAAATTCTGGTCCCGCTCCGACACCTCCATACCAACGCCAAACCAAAGATCATCACCGCAATGGATCGCTGCTTCAACGCCCGACACCGTTCCAGCAATACCGTGTCCGCTCGTAAAACGCTTACAACCGCTCCACCAAAGTTTGTGCAACGTTTAATCACCGCCCGGGCAAAGCTGGCGAAGCAGCGGTGGTCCAGCGTCCAAGATTTCTGCGTTGGCCTAGCGGACCCAAGCGTCCACGAACTTGCGTCTAGCGGTGCCAAACTTTGACTGGGCGTTGTTGGAGCGGTGGTGAACTTTGCCGGAGCGGAAAATTGTCCGCTCCACACCGCTCGCAATATTTTGTGCAGCTCAAAACTTTCGGAGCGGTAGGAGGGACCATCAGCGGTGGCCGAGCGTATACGGCGTTGCCTTAACGGAGGCCAACTTCTGTTAAACGGTGGTGAACGGTTACGAGCGGTGATGAATTTTTTTCACCGCTCCAGGAACGCTCCAGCAAAGTTCTGGCGGTGTGACCGGGCCTTAATACGATGAACTTACATTGATGACAATATCAATTTATCAACAATTCAATAACCTTTAATCTTTGAACTTCAGGAATCTTGACAAAACTCTTCTCAGCGCACGGTAGCGTGCCTGGACCAGGTTAAAAAAAAAATCCACAGTGAGACTGTTCTCTTTTTTATTTCTATTATTATTATTATTATTATTATTATTATTATTATTAATACTATTAATTGTTATCATTATTATTTCTATTATCATTATTATCATTATCATTATTATTATTATAATTATCATCATCATCATCATTGTTATTATCATCATTAAATTGTGATAACGAGATGTTGGACAGCTTTTCAATGTCTTCTTTTGAATAGAACCATGACTAAAAAGTAAGCATTAGAATAGTAATCTAAATGTATGGTATAGGTGTGTGAGTGTGTGATGTCTGTGACAGTAAGGGTGCGTGAGTATGAGTGGATTTAGTGTGAGTGTCTGTCTGCTTGTCTGTCTGTCTGTCTGTGTTTGTCTGTCTGTCTGAGTTTGTGTGCGTCTGTCTGTCTATGTGTGCGTCACAAAACGTACGGTCACACTGAACGGCAACGGACGGATCTGCCGGATTGAAGAACTCAACGGAGCGTTCCACTGTGCGGCATTCGGCCGTTGGGTGCGCATAACAGGTGGCTTGAGAACAGAGGTCTTCCTCACCGGGCAACGTCGGGCTAGGTGTTGAGCGTCCGGCTGGTTCAACAAGATAAAAGTATATACATTCGTTATTATGTTTGACTATGAAAGAGCCAAATCTGTACGTCTCATCTCGTTTTTTCGAAATTAAAATTCAATCAATCAAAATTACAAGGGCTTAAACCTTTATCTGTATAAAGGTTAGTGATCAAAGGACATATCATGACAAGTAATTATGTTTCCCTGCGTGGGATTTTTTCCGCGTTCTTTTTAATCATGCTGCACTGAAGAAAGCAGTTTGACCGAAGTCATTTTGGTTTTACGGTATATGGCTCGCGTGTTGTCTAACTCGTTGAATTGAACAAATGAGGAACAAACAAATTCGTGGATAATTGTACTGTAGTTGAATAAACACGATATTATGAAGAGCCCGTCCACTGGTTAGTTTGAGGTAGTACACGTCGATTTTTTTTAATGATATTCTGTTTCAAGTCAGTGTCTGCCACTAGCTTCATTTAAAGGTTTAGAGATTTATTAGGGATGCGCTGTGTTTATTGACCATACCATTGCAATCAAGAACCGTGAACGTGTCGGTGGGATAATAGTACTCGGCATGACAACCGACGCAGTAGTTCTGGCGGCACAAAGCGTCAGGGTGCGCTGGGCAGTCAGACACGGAGCACGGATCCGCGAAGCAATGCGCCACACTCTCACCAGACCTGCAGTCAATGGCTACAGAGCACAGAAAAAAAAAAGAAAGAAAACATACTTATCGAAGCAGTAGCTGGAAATAACTTTTTTTTTTTTTTTTTGCAAACGTGCAGAGATCTTTGGCCTTGATCTCTAACCGTTTAACGCTATCACTTCATGAAAACTATCATCCATTCAGTTTTCCCTTCCTACCAAAATATTATACTATCAATGGACAGGACATCTCTAGATGAATTTACACTGATCACAGTTCGATGACCTTTGATCCTTGACCTTCAGGAATTCTTGACAAAACTCTTCTCAGCGCACGGTAGCGTGCCTGGACTAGGTTAAAACAATCCATAGAAAGACTGTTATCATTATCATTATTATTATCATTACTACTACTACTTCTACTATCAGCATCATCATTGTTATTATCATCATTGAATCGCGATAACGAAATGTTGGAGAGCTTTTCAATGTCTTCTTTCCTATAGAACCCTTTTATAAAAAATGAACATTAGAATGTTAATCTAAATGTATAGTAGGTGTGCGAGTGTGTAATGTCTGTGACGGTGTGGTGCGTGAGTATGCGTGGATTTAGTGTGTCTGTCTGTCTGTCTGTGCGTTGCAAATCACAAAACGTACGGTCACACTGAACGGCGACGGACGGATCGGCTGGATTGAAGAACTCAACGGAGCATCCCACTGTGCGGCATTCGGCCGTTGGGTGCGCATAACAGGTGGCTTGAGGACAGAGGCCTTCCTCACAGGGCAACGTCGGGCTAGGTGTTGAGCGTCCAGCTGGTTCAACAAGATAAAAGTATATACATTCGTTATATGTTTGACTATGAAAGAGCCAAATCTGTACGTCTCATCTAGTTTTTTCGAAATTAAAATTCAATCAATCAAAATTACAAGGGATTAAACCTTTATCTGTATAACGGTTAGTGATCAAAGGGCATATCATGACAAGTAATTATGTTTCCCTCCGTGGGATTTTTTCCGCGTTCTTTTTAATCACCTGCAAAATTACTTTTGATTCTGTCTGTAAAATGGGAATACAAATATTTATTGGCAGTTGCCCCCCTCCCCAAAAAACAAACAAACAAACAAACAAGCAAACAACGAAACAACAACGAAAAATCAATATCTAACTTCAGAAAAAAAAAAGGAAAATGAGCCGGGACACAATATAGAAAGGATTTATAAAATGCAGATATGCTCTGCAGAAATAATTTACTTGTAAATGCTCATCAAACTCGTAAACTCCGTAAAACCCTACGGATTATTGACATGTAAAAAAATAAAACTACAACAACAACAAAAGTACATCAATATTGACATTCTTTTAAAGCTTTTGGGAGCTTTTATGGTCAGTCGTCATGCATAATTAAGTTTTGCATATAGAAATTATCTCAGTAACTTATGTATATATATATATATATATATATATATATATATATATATACTAACTCTTTTTTATTCATGACAAACTACTAATAGATTGTGGTTAGCATTTTTACACAAGAGAAAATCACAAGGGCAACAAACCAGATGCTGGTTTCGAACATCTAAAATGTTCAGTTTTTGAAGCGAAGTATAGGTATTTTTTTTTTTTTTTTTTTTTTTTTTGGTGTGCGCCTCCATAGGTAGCCCCACTCATTTAGGGCTCTGATTATATTGTCTCTTTTACCTGGTTTTTGCTGCATTTTTGCAGTATGGTTGTTTATATTGTATTCTGTTTGTGTCAAGGATCTTGCTAGACCATTTCCAGTCAATTTGTTGGTAAGTTAGCTGTATATTTAAGCAGATGAATTTTGCATCTTGATACTGTTGCCTACTCTGTATTGCCATTTTCAGTGTCCAGCCCAGTGTTGCACACTTGCTTCATGCATCTTGTGTGTGTACTTGGTTTGTACTTTCAATAGCACCTTTTGTTGTCACACCGTTCACATGACGGATTGTGTATGTCAATAGCATCACCTCCACAGCAATGGAGGGGATTAAGATCTGGCGTCTCTGGCATCTCTTCTTTTGTATACCTCTGATTGTATCTCTCTTGAACGTGAACCATGTATTCATGCTGCCAACTGATGCTTGTAACTGTAATCACAGTCTACTTTCTCCTGTTCACAGGCTTGTCAGACACTGTGGTAAACCTGTTGCATACTATAGCAACACATGTGCATGTTTTCAGTTGGCCATTCTACTGTCCGGTGACATTCAAACAAACCCAGGTCCATGTACTGAAGTCGATGTAATGCAACATGCTAATGAGTATTGCAGTAGTTTTCAACCGAATCGTATTACATATGATGTACATGCCCTCCATCAGTTTAATGGGAAGCCCAGTCATCTACTTCCTTTGACTGTTTGGAGAAGGGTATGTGATCTTGGGATTGCGCAGCAGCGGCGTACTCACAGGGGACGCCGTAGGCGAAGGATTCCAAGGTCACAATCCCTTTGTGATGCTTCCAGTGGGTCTCAATTTGGTTTATGGAACGCAAGATCCTTGACGAATAAAGTCGATGCAGTGTCAACTCTGATCATAGATAATGATATTGATGTGTTAGTCATCACTGAGTCATGGCTTTCAGGTGACCAGAGGGATGAGCCTACCCTTGCTGAATTGAAATTATCCCTTCCAAATTTCAATATTATCAATCATCCCAGAAAGACATCTAGAGGAGGTGGTATCTGCGTCCTGTATAGGTCTGCTGCGCGTTGTGTTGTCAATGACGCACACAAATTTATGTCTTTTGAACTGCTAGATTTCACGATTCATCTCACTTCTTCATCTACTGTTCGGGTTTATTGCATTTATCGCCCACCCCATTCCTCTCGTCACACCTTTACCAGCAACGACTTTCTTGATGAGTTTTTAACTCTCCTCGAGAGTGCTGCTGTTGATGCTCATCCAACCATTCTTCTTGGTGACTTTAATATACATGTAGATGATTCTGCTGATAGTTTCGCTCAGTCTTTTCTCAATGCCGTCGAAGCCTTTGGGTTTCATCAACATGTTAAGGGTGCCACTCACCAAGCAGGCCACACACTTGATTTAGTCTTTAGTAGGAAATCTGAAGATATTATTTCCCATATCACTGTATTGCCATCTTTGCCATCTGATCACTCCGCCATTCTTTCCGCCATTAATCTTAAAGGCCCACCAAATCCTAGAAGGAAAGTAAGCTTTAGAAAGCTTCGCAATATTGACACCAACTCTTTCCGCCAGGATATTAAACAGGCTTTGTTGACTTCCCAGTGTACATCTTGTCCTACAGAAGCAATTTCAATGTATAATGACATGCTGAGTAATCTGTTGGACAAGCATGCCCCTGTTAAAACCGTGACTGTGACAATTAGACCCAATGCCCCTTGGTTCTCTGATGAGGTTAGGGAGGCCAGGAGGCGTCGGCGTCGTGCAGAACGTCGCATGTTGAAGTCCGGCATGCAGACTGACATGGACCTGTATCGTCAAGAATGTGAGCTGTACTACAGTCTGATTACTGATGCAAAGTCCCAGTACCTGAGAAAAGAGATCGCCAATGCTGACTCGAAACGACTATTCAATCTCGTGAAGAAACTGTCCACCCCTTCTGACTCTGCTATTTATCCTGAACACTCATCTGACTCAGAACTGGCGCACAGGTTCAGTATATTCTTCATGAAGAAAATCGATGATATTGTGTCTTCCTTTGTATCTGACGTGAACCATTTGGAGTTATCCGTCCAGGCTCCTGAAAACTCTTTGAGCTGCAACCTGAGCGAGTTTAATCCAGTCACTGATGAACAGCTTCGACGTCTCATCATGCTATCTCCACCAAAATCTTGCAGTCTGGACCCTCTTCCAACTTGGCTGCTCAAAGAGTGCCTTGATGAGCTGCTTCCGGTTCTAAAAAACATCATTAACACATCATTGTCATCGGGTATAGTTCCAATACCTTTCAAGACATCTCTTGTTTCCCCTCTGTTGAAGAAACCGAACCTAGATCCCGATGTCCTGAGCAATTACCGACCAATTGCCAATCTGCCATTTGTGAGTAAGCTTCTTGAAAGGATTGTGTCTACACAGTTAATGTCTTATGTTGACAGTAATCATCTGCTTCCTACAAACCAGTCAGCGTACCGCAACCTTCACTCAACAGAAACTGCCTTGTTGAAAGTGCTCAACGATCTCCTTCTTGCTGTCGACAAGGGCAATGAGGCTGCTCTTCTTCTTCTTGACTATTCGGCTGCGTTTGACACGCTCGACCACACGTTGCTACTACAACGACTTAGTAATGACTATTCCATCACAGGCACTGCCATCCAATGGATCAAGTCATATCTTCAAGATCGCAGACAGAGGGTGATAATCAATGGGACCTGGTCACGTCCTAGTCCTATCAGCTGCGGAGTTCCGCAAGGATCCGTTGCCGGCCCCCTTCTTTTTCTCCTCTATACAGGTCCACTCACCAGAATCATCAATTGTCATCATGGAGTCAACTACGCTATGTATGCTGACGACACTCAAATTTACATAACTATGTCACCTGGCGATAGGATTACTGCTGTTAATTCACTGAGAGAATGTCTCAACGACATCAAAATCTGGTCCACTGCCAACAGACTCCGTCTGAACGAAGACAAGTCTGAACTCATCCATTTCTCTTCACAGTTTAGGAGCACAGTTCCTCTACCAGATCTAACTACTCGGGATGGGATTATTAAGGTCTCTGACTGTGTTAGAGACCTTGGCTTTACTTTGGACAAACACTTAACTCTTAAACACCATATCACAAACATTTGTAAGTCTGCATCATGGGGTATTTTCAAAATAGGGAAGATCAGGCGTCTGCTTGATCAATCATCAGCTGAGCGGCTCGTCCATGCCTTCGTCTCCTCCTATCTGGACTACTGCAACTCCCTCCTTGCCGGCCTCCCTCTTTCTCACATATCCCCTCTCCAACGTATCCAAAATTCAGCCGCTAGATTAGTCTCCCTTAGTAGGAGACATGACCATATATCTCCTGTTCTCCGCTCACTCCATTGGCTTCCAGTACATTCCCGTATTACTTTCAAGATCCTACTTCTGACGTACAAAATCACACGTAATCTTGCACCCATATATCTTCAAAACCTAGTCTCTCTCCGCTCCTCCTCTTCTGCCAGACCCCTCCGTTCATCTTCCTCTCTCCAATTACTTCATGGCCCACGTACAAAAACCCGTTATGGTGACCGAGCCTTCTCTTCCATTGCTCCCACTCTTTGGAATAAACTTCCTCTTTATATTCAGAATGCCTCATCTGTCGAATCATTTAAAATTCTTCTTAAAACTCACCTGTTTAATCAGCTGTAATATATATATATTTTTTTTTTCTGGAGGCGCACACAGTTATCAATTATTGTACCATTGTATCACATGTATTTTTCTTTTCTTTTCTTTTCTTTCTTCTTCTTTTGTTACTGTTAACGTTAATTTTGTTAATGTTATTGTGTTTTCTAGTCTATTTGTATGAGTAGCAAAGTGCGCTTAGAAACGTCAGTATGAAGCGCCATATAAATGCAATTATTATTATTATTATTATTATTTTCTAAGATGAAATCACTCTGCAGTAAAAATACCATATAAATGATTCGTGTAATATCACGTTTATTCGGTGATTAGGCATATTGCACATTATCGTGGCAAAATGTATGGGAAAATTATATGAAAAATAGAGCAATGTCAACCTAGGTGTGTTTAGTATTCCCGAAATAGTATTTGCCTTTCTTGCTATGTCATTTTCATGACCTTTCATTGTAAATTGATCTAAAGTTTTGATCCTAAAGAGTGAACTAGTTTTTTTTTTTCTCCAAGTTCATGGTGTTTGTAAGTTTGTTATAAATGCAATATAACTATGTCATATGGCCTATCTTATTCAAGTGATTATTTTTGTGTAATTCCATTTCTTCATAAAAGGGGGAAAGTTCTAGAGTTCCTTATCTGGCATTCATAGTCTAAGCATAATCATATAAAACGACTACTTAGCTTGTCGTGATAAGTCATATTTAAGAAGTACTTTGCAGGTTTGCTTTAGCAAAACCCAGAAATGTCTTCTCTATTTGAGAGGAGATGACAAAAATCAAATAACGATAATGTCTTTAAACTCGATAAGATTTGAACGAACTTCATCGTTTAAAAAAAAGGGCTTAATATCATAAAGATACTGAGTGACCTTGATTGTTTGTTTGTTTGTTTGTTTGGTTTATTTTTGCATTTTCTTTCTCAGAATACAATTGCAAATGAAAACAGAATGATACAGATAACATACAAATCAATACACAAAAAATATCATTTGCGTAACAACATTAGTCTGAAGTGACATATGAATCAAAATAACATATTAAGGCATACTGTATCTATTAACAAAGGAGAAATCAATACAGGGGACCGTCATCATAAGCAGAGCTTGACGTGGATGAGGCCCTATCTGAATATGTGATACCAATATAATACAACACCAATTATATATGTACTCATAAAACTCGTAATCTTAATACACGAAACACATTTTGCTAGAGAACAAAGAAAAAAAAAGAAAAGAAAAATAGTGACTTGGCGCTTTAAAACAAGAAAAAAAAAAACCAGCACGCTGCGCCATTGTAATTTAATACACTCGATTAAAATGCACGAAGCATGTCAAAGTGGTTGAAGCGCTGCATAATTATACCAAGGCGAGGTCTCTTGAGGACATGGTGAGATAGAACAGTAGATAATCATTATGCATCTATATAGTGCATATAATATACGATAGTCTATATAGAATGGGGGCAGCAGAGCGAGTGCCAATTGCTTTCTCATTATTACAGTGAAAGGCATAAAATGGGGGATTCATCAGAATTAAGAATTTATGACTGCTGACCAGTA
This sequence comes from Diadema setosum, assembly GCA_033980235.1. Lineage (NCBI taxonomy): Eukaryota > Metazoa > Echinodermata > Echinoidea > Diadematoida > Diadematidae > Diadema > Diadema setosum. The sequence continues at coordinate 10,510,915 of CM067061.1, forward strand.
AAATGATCAAAACAGTAAGCGTTACATGGTATCCCCTCCTCCAGTCAACAAATAAGTCGAAAATCCAAGTTTTTACCACAGTAAGTCGTGCAGTACATTTCCATTTTTATAATCATAGCATTTTTAAGTGTGACTGTAGTTTAAAAAAGGGAATTCTTACCTGACAGTGACAACAAAGAAAACATGAATAGAACAGGAACGATGGTAGAAGCCATCTTTGCTTTGAATGTATGCAGGTGCTGTAGCTCACTATTGCAAAACCAAGAAAGGTAACCAGTCAAAGTTGAACGGTGTTGTGCTAATGACAGTCTTGCTCATCGACGCTTTGCTTTTATTATGTTGGATAAGAATCGAAAACACCCACGCACAAACACGCACACACAAAGACACACACACAAAAAAAATACATACTCCACTATCTATTAAGTTCAATGTCTGGCCAAGGTCAAGTGGCCAAGGCCATGGGTGTCATTTTAGGAAACTAGTGGTCATTGAGACGGATGTGCGTCTGAAGGAAAGTGGGTTTTAAGTGTTCACAAATGAAGCTGATATGAATATGGGTCAATTTATTGTCTCATTCCCAATAAATGTGTCACTTTTTTGTTTCATTTTTTATATCAAGCATTCCTCCTCCTCCATCTTAACTCCCCCACTCTTTTGAATTTCTTATCACTTTCATACCCGGCATCATCAACGACTTTTTTAGTCAACGTTTCATTTGATATACCCTCTTTTTATAAACAACACTGTCGGTACTATTATTAATACTACAATCTTTACTACTACTTATAAAATGTTCTATTATTACCACAGCTACCAGTACTCTTACTACTAGCTCCACTAATTTTAGTACCAATCTGTCAGCCCTTATACGACTCACGAAGAGGTACCAGATGTTTCCATATCTATCTTGACCATCTTCTTTAGAGTGACGTAAGCTAATTATGAACTCCAGTTGTAACCAATTTAAATTCCTATCGGTGACTTCCCATCTCTGTATTCTGTCGTGAAACTCATATTCACATACATACACACACACACACACACACACACACCCACACACACACACACACACACACACATACACATACAAGCATACATATACTTATTTATATTGTATACTGTATTAAGATACTACCTTAGCTGAAATTAGCGGAAATTCATTGAGACTAAACAACTAACAATTTATTTGTTATTTCCATCTCCGTGCGCAGTAAAACCACTGTGTTATTCCGATCTTCTGCATGGTTATATTTGCTAATATAGACGTTTGTAGTACAGTGTAGACTTGAGGTCTAAGTCATTCTGAGAGAACAACTTGGACGAAAAAGCTTTGACTCACATTGCGAATGACAAGTCATGCTTTTCAAAATATCAAATGTTTTCTTCAGTTTCGTTTTACTTTTGTCTTTTTTCATCCTTTTTTTCATTCCCAGTAGCATTACGCTTTCCCGTTGGCATATTTACCTCTTATCACCATTGCAAGTACGCGCTGTTTCTCACATTTATTATAAATCATTGGTACATATATTTTGCATCATATTTCATGACTTGTACTTCTTACAAACTGGCATATTTTGTATTATGTATTACCTTTTGGTGGATGGAAATGAAATATGCTTGAAATGAGCTGAGATAATAAAATGTATTTGAAAGTATATTGTTATCCCCATCATCTTAGAGAGACATCATTGGTCTCTTTACACCTCAAGTTTCTGTACACACAAAATAATGTAACGCTGGTGATGAAACCGTGGTTTGAGATCACATGGGAAAATATGAAATCTTTGAAGGCTTCCGTGGCGGTAAAATGTTGGGTGGTAGAAGGCTTATTAGTGCACCACGTATTCTTTCTTGGGTATGTGTTTGGCCCTGAAAAGGGCCTACCCAGTCCCGACGTTTCGGCAAGCATGTTCTAATTCCCTGGAGAACGGCGAGAACATGCTTGCCGAAACGTCTAGACTGGGTGCAGGCCCTTTTCAGGGCCAAACACATACCCAAGAAAGAATACATGGTGCATCGTTGAGCCTTCTACTACCCAATGGGGGAAATAATTATAAGAAGTACTGCTATGCAAGGTTGGAACCAAGTTCGATTTGCATCTTCATGGCAATGCGCTTACAAGTTCCTACACCACGTGTAAGTGAAATAAGTTCTTCGAGTTCTCTGAGTAATTTTTAAAAAGTTTCTCATTTATTCTGTGTGTGTCCGTGCATTGTGTGTGTGCGTGTGTGTGTGTGTGTATGTGTGTGTATGAGAGAAGCTGTTGAGGTGACAGTCTGACAAATCATCCAATTGATGAAGAGAGAGCTTGATTTTCCTGCGACTGGTACTTGTTATGTTTACCAGTCTTTATCGGGATCTCTTAACCTATTAGATATTATGCTGGTATACAGGTTACGTATTAGGCGATGGTGATGCCAGCGTCATTCTCTATCACTTCCGAGCCACGTATGCTATAATTATTTCCTCACTTCCTCTTTTCGTCATTCACTCTCCATCCCTCTCTCTCCATCCCCTCTCTCTCTCTCTCTCTCTCCCTCTCTCTCTTTCTCTCCTCCTCCCTCTCCCTCTCTCTCTCTCTCTCTATTTCTCTTTCATTTCCCTTAGGTTGTCTTCTTATCACCCCTTACCTTCAAGTGAAATTCCTAATGTTGTTCTGTGACGACATGATCTCTACTGTTTCGGAAGGTACGTACAAAACAAAAAAGAAAGACAGGACTTTATTGTCAAAAAAAAAAGAAAGATTGTATTTCTACACCAATATTTATTCCGGAAGAGAACAGAAAGTAAAAATGATAGGCAACATGCATTAAGCCGTGGCTCTACGTTTATCAAATGTGTGTTTAATTTAACAATTTCATGTCTAGTATGATAAATGACTGCCAATGAGACTGAGAATGATCTTCCATATCATTATTCTATATGGATCATACGGTTACTGCATAATACTGACACTTGAACCCTTTTTTCTTCAGTTGCGCAGCTCGCAAAGTTGATTCATCCAGATGATTTTCGCACAAAAGACCAGTTTACCAATCCACACTGGTGAAAGTGACGTTGATAAAAAAAAAAAATCAAAGCTTGAATATGACCCGAAAACTCGTCAAACAATGAAAAAAAAAAAAAAAAAAACATTAAGCTTCTACGTCGGCCATCATCGGAAAATCCTAAGGAAACGGAAATACCGCCCCCTCTGGCCTAGTCTGCCGAGGGGAAGCGGAAGGATTGGATTACACCCCGTGACGTTGTGATTATGTTCCGATGATTTCTTTGTCTACTTCCCTATAATCATGATAGTGATAACTTTCTGCGCCGATTTCTAGATATCACACAGCTTGTGTACGACCAACTGCAAAAATAAATAAATAAATAAATAAATAAATAAATTAATTAATTAATTAAAAAAAATAATGAATTAATGTATAAATAAATAAATTGGTGTAAAAATAAATAAACCGAGTGTCACAAACTTTTTAAGTGAAAACATGTCTGCATTCTTCTCATGAGATAATGTCCTAAAATCGAATCTATCGACTCTGTTTTAAGAAGCTTCTAGAAGTATACTTAAATACAACGGACAATTAGTAGGAACTGGTTAGCCTGCTAACGTTGTCATGAAGATTAAACATTGGAAGAAAACAGTAATACAATAACAATGGGGAAAACAAAGATTTATGATGAGGATCTGACCAATACTACATGCGAGTGGGGAGATTCAAAGTGAGTTTTAAATATGTCGTAGATATAATTTTTGTGATTAACTTACTCAATTTCTTTTGTGATATATGAAATAAAAATTTTTGATATAGACAGGAACTAGTAGCCCCCAAAATAAAACACTATAAATAAACAAACACCTATCATCAGAATACAAGACCAACGTGCCCACACAGACGAGTGCTCTGAATATACACGACGATTAAACTCTTTGGAGTAATTCACGCCGATAGGTCATGACGTAGCTGTTACGTCACTTTGCTAAGTTGCCGTCACCTGCGGAAGTGAAGAAAGGAAGAAAGGCTTGCAGGTGACTATCGCGTAATTGATCGTATCTATAGAGATGTTCAGTTCCTGAGATAGTGGTAATACTGGTCTGAATGAAGTGGCTAGATCAGTCCTGGGCTAAGTAATGTACAATCAATGTAGCTTGAAAAGGGTTCGAATTAGGATCTTTTATTTGAAGTCAGTCGTTGCAATGACAATCGACGAAATAACCGTTATGCACACACAACTGTAATTATCACGACTAAAATGCGGAAATAAATTTGCACTATGTTACGTCTTGTAATATCGCAGCAAATCTGTTACACTGAATTATGAGATAAAATTACTTGTAGAATATATAATGGAAGTCTTTTATTTCAACCAATAATGAAAATAAGTAATTTGAATAATTAGTGATGTTTCCTCCCCTATTTCTTCTACTTTCTTTGAGCTCGCTGTCGACATGCACAAGCCAGCGACTAAAAGGGCCCACACTTACGAAGATTTATCATTTATGAATTTCGAGTATAAAATATGTCTGCTGTTTTGAACAAGAGAAGTCCAAAGTCTAGGCTTACCACGACAGCCGAGGACAACGTCTGGCGCTTCGTTGAAGAAGAACTCGGCCTTGCAGCTACCGCAGAAGTTTGGACGGCAAGAGGCGTCCGGGAAGGCGGGGCAAGTTGCCCCGTCACATGGATCAGACTCGCACGTTACCACTGCTACTCCCGGCGGACAATCAGGAACTAATTGGAAAGAGAGCGAAATTTAATAGATATCACTGTAAATAAGAGAGCGAAATTTAATAGATATCACTGTAAATTGGTTTACAGTTAACGCATGTCTTGTCCATTTGATAATCAAGTATCAAACGATGCATAGGAGCGTGCCATGTACGTATTACATGCACCCCGTCTTCTAAGACTCAATCGCCATTGTCAGTGTTTCTTTGTGACAGCACAAAAGAGCAACAGGATATGATACAGGTTATACATGCAAAAACAATTCATCTATTATTCACTTGCTATTTCCAAGAGTGGGCTGGATAAAAATACTCGAAATGTTTCGAACATACCGACGCAGTTCAGTACTGCATCAGGAGCATCGTTGAAGTAGAACTTGGCCGTGCAGCCACCGCAGAAGTTTGGACGACACGAGGCGTCTGGAAAGGCGGGGCAAATTCCTCTGTCACAAGGATTATACTCGCACATCACCACGGGTACTCCTGGCGGACAATCCGGTTCTAATTTGGAAAAGCAGGAAGTGGGACAAATAATTATTATGTTATTGTAAATGAGTCTTCAGTCAAATGTGCATGTTTGATCATGTATGAAAACATGCAGAGGTGCCGTGAGCGGATCACATAAACATCTTCCGCCAAGATTCAATTGTCATTTCAAAAGTTTATTTGTGAAAGCACCATCTACAAAGACACAACAGCATATGCATTTTCGCTTATTAGACAAGACAAAAAGATTGCATCTATCATTATTTTTTTGTCAAGATTAGGTTGAAAAAAAAAATACTCAAGACATTTCAAACATACCACCTCATTTTCATACGTATTTTCGCTTATGGGACAAGAAGATTGCATCTATCATTATAAATTTTTTTTGGCCAAGATTAGGTTGAAAAAAAAATCAAAACATTTCGAACATACCACCCAATTCCAATACATGTGATACAGCAAAGTCTTTGAAGTAAAACTCCGGCTTGCAGCCGCCGCAGTAGGTTGGACGACAGGAAGCGCTTGGATAGGAGAAACAGTACATGCAAAAACAATTCATCTATTATTCACTTGCTATTTCCAAGAGTGGGCTGGATAAAAATACTCGAAATGTTTCGAACATACCGACGCAGTTCAGTATTGCATCAGGAGCATCGTTGAAGTAGAACTCGGCCGTGCAGCCACCGCAGAAGTTTGGACGACACGAGGCGTCTGGAAAGGCGGGGCAAATTCCTCTGTCACAAGGATTATACTCGCACATCACCACGGGTACTCCTGGCGGACAATCCGGTTCTAATTTGGAAAAGCAGGAAGTGGGACAAATAATTATTAGGTGATCCGAGTATCCTCTCGGATCACCTATTGTATCTGTACGGATTCTTTCTTCTTCTTCTTCTTCTTTATTTCTTTCTCCTCAAATCTTGTGCAGAGGTTAACTCAAAAAGTCCCCTACCTATCACTTTCAAACTTATACCATATATGTATCATGTCATAAGGACGACAGATCTAGTGTATCAATGTGATCAGTTAACCGTGACGTCATTATGACGTCATTATCTGAAATCACGTTTACATCAATATCTCATTGATGGAACGGAATTTTTGAATGAAATTAACATATCATATAGTTCAAGTCAAGGTCTATTGATATATTTCATAAAATTTAGTCACGTTCATAGTAAACGAGCGCGTACGCGCGCGTTGAAATTTAAACATGCTCTAATTAACCTCAAAATTGTTTTGCACACGTTTCAGGTCATTTACAGCATTTCAAAAAAAATCGACGGACGCGTACGCGCGCGCGCATATACGCACGTACAGCTCATATTCAATAGAAATTTCCCGTTTCATTGCACGGATCGAATGTCTGAAATGTCAAGGAATACTTCTACCAAGTTTCAAGTCGATCCGACTCAATATGACGTCAGACGGGCCCATCAAAGTTGAAATTCCGCGCGCGCGTCAATGGCGATATACAGTGCAACTATGCCAAAAAACCGCCAATTTTAAGTCCGATTTTACTCGTCAGGATGGACGGTGACCCCCCATTTTCTTTACATATTTTGAAAGCTGATGAGTTGTACATGTCATTTCATGGGGTGACAATGCTGGCAAAATGATTAAAAGATATCTAATTTCTTAATAAAGTAAAAAAAAAGTAAATTTTCAAAATGACGTCATCAAATTTCAAGTTTACTCGAGCGTATCTCACTTATCCTTGGCCAATTTTCACCCAGATTTCAATATGTTGTAGCTTATTAAATGCTCTTTCATCAACATGCTAACAAAATTTTGATTAGATGACAGCATCACCTCGTAAAAATGGATTGAAAGTAATCTTGTCAAATTTGACCAGTTTACGTGTTATCTCTATGGGAGTGCAGTTTTTCTGGAAATGAAAATTGACATGACTATCTTTATCGAGCACTAGCTCACTTATGCTTCGGTGAATTTCTCCCAGATTTTAGTATGCTGTAGCTGAGACTTTGTGCTATCGGGAATGTGCCCTTCATTTTTTCATATGATGTCTGCATCACGTCAAAAAAATTGGTTGAAATTAAAGCTTATCTTCGATGTATTGAAATATTTCTTTCTTTCTGCAACTTTCTTTGCAATAACTCAAGAAAAACATATATTATCACCCCCATATTTTGCACATGTTTAGTTCATGTCACGTACATTATTTGATAAAATAACAACTACTTGATAAGACGCCATCTTGGGTATGTAAATTAGGGTCAAAGGTCATAAATGGTTCATCCTGTATCTAAGTGAATACATGTTCTATCTCTCCCATATTTTGCACACGCAAAGATCATGTTACAAGAATCATTTCACAAAATAACCACTCTTTGCTCAGATGCCATCTTGTCTGTGCAAAGTGGGGTCAAGAGGTCATATGTACTTCTTTCTGTTTCTTCGTTATGACGTGTTATCTCTATGGGAGGGAATTTTTCTAGATGTGAAAATTGACATGATTGTCTTTATCGAGCACTAGCTCACTTACCCTTCGGTGAATTTTTCTCAGATTTTAATATGTTAAACTGAGACTTTGCGCTATCTTTGAGTGCCCTTTGTTTTTTCATATGATGTCGGAATCATGTTAAAATACTTGGTTGAAATTAAAGCTTATCTTCGATATATTGAGATATTTCTATGTTTCTGCAACTTTCTTTGCAATAACTCAAGAAAAAAAGCCCCTATCACCCCCATATTTTGCACATGTTTAGTGCATGTCACGTACATTATTTCATAAAATAACAACTACTTGATCGGACAACATCTTGGGTATGTAAATTAGGGTCAAAGGTCACAAATGTTTCATCCTGTATCTTGGTGAATACATGTCTTATCTTTCCCATATTTTGCACACGCAAAGATCATGTTACAAGAATCATTTCACAAAATAACCACTTTTTGCTCAGATGCCATCTAGGTTGTGCAAAGTGGGGTCAAAGGTCATGTACTTCTTGTTGTATCTTCGTTATAGTGTATACAGATTTGGTACCAAAGATGGCAGATATGACTCCCTTTTCTAAATGAGAATCCAAACATCACAAGGCCAATGTCTCTGAACACAGATGAAACCTGCATGGTCATGCCTATTGCGATCAGGACTTGAATCATTGATTAAAAAAAAAAATCGGATCACCTTAATTTGTCAGTGATGACAAATTACAATCTCTAGTTATGTTATTGTAAATGAGTCTTCAGTCAAATGTGCATGTTTGATCATGTATGAAAACATGCAGAGGTGCCGTGAGCGGATCACATAAACATCTTCCGCCAAGATTCAATTGTCATTTCAAAAGTTTATTTGTGATAGCACCATCTACAAAGACACAACAGCATATGCATTTTCGCTTATTAGACAAGACAAAAAGATTGCATCTATCATTATTTTTTTGTCAAGATTAGGTTAAAAAAAAATACTCAAGACATCTCAAACATACCACCTCATTTTCATACGTATTTTCGCTTATAGGACAAGAAGATTGCATCTATCATTATAATTTTTTTTTTTTTTGGCCAAGATTAGGTTGAAAAAAAAATCAAAACATTTCGAACATACCACCGCATTCCAATACATGTGATACAGCAAAGTCTTTGAAGTAAAACTCCGGCTTGCAGCCGCCGCAGTAGGTTGGACGACAGGAAGCGCTTGGATAGGAGAAACAGTACGCCCCGTCGCAAGGGTTAGGATAACATTTACCCATCGACAACCCCGGTGGGCAATCTGGTTCTGATGTGGAGAGGATTGATAAATTAAAATGGTGATGTGTAGACTTTGTCTTTTTAATTCAATTCAATTAATTTCAATTCGATTTTGTTGTCCATTTATGGAATCTTGTTTTGTTTGCAGGCAAACTCATTGCATTGGTACATATATACATAGAGAGCAGAGGTATAGCATAAGTAGATAGACATAATAGACATATTATCTTTACAAAAGTTTACAATTCACATTACTATTAGTACCATCTTCCTGAATCAAATTACCAAAAAAATGCAATAATTTATATCCGAATTTCAAATTACAAATATTACTACACTACTATATCAAACTAAAAATGTAGCTTGTGGAGACTATATAGTATGCTCCCGCCATAATGCTAGTTCTCACAATAGTTCTAGAGTACACAGTACATCTTAGTGATATGCATTTTGCATCATGCTTAGAGATAATAATAATAGTGTGCTTATATAGCGCATATCACTAACGTAGTGTCTCTATGCGCTTTAAGGGAGAGGGATAAAAATAGAAATAGGATATATGTAGTGTACAATGTATGTACCGTAGATGCAAACCAAAACTCATTCATAATACTTTTATAAGATGTGTTGGCCCTTGTCCGTTTGCTACAACAGATATAATCAAGATTAATAAAAAAAAAGTGTAAAGAAAGTCATGAAAAAGAGTTTAGACTGCTGATATCATAACTTCTCCACACGATCCTTAAAAATCTGTGCCAGTACACATGTACTATCATCACATTAGCCGTGGTCTATTCGTTGTAGGTATACGCATTGTACAGTATAAGAGCAAATATCTACATGGCTACTTACATGTTTAACCACTGCATTTTTTTTTAATTCTGATAAAGTCTTAGCACATATGTACGTGCGTGAGTGCGTGTGGAGGCAAAATAAAAACTTCCATCAAAGCAGCTGCAAATAATTAACGCCAACCCTCCCAATCCGATACGTATTTGAATGCAAATCAATACATTTTTCAATACATAATGGCATGTACTTGCTAGGTCCTCAGATAAAAAAACAAACAAACATTCAACTCTAAACAGTTTTGTGAAGATCATGCAGAAGCACAAAATTTGTAGGTGTACAGATAAATATTGAATGTATTTATACACACGTGAATGCACAGTTATCATAAATTATATAAATAATATACAGTTAATGGTATTATAAACAGTACTTTTATATAGATGGACAATTTTTGTAGCTGTATATCTACAGGAAGACTGAATAACATATCGAATGGGAGCTCGAAAAAAGAAAAGATTGAACTTGAAGCATAACGGTTTCACTGAATATTGATTTTTTTTTTAAAAGAGAAAACGAAATTTCAAAGAATAATTCTGATTTCAGAAATTTAGCGATAATGATCACTGTCATAAATCCAAATAACAAATGAGGGACGAGAAATGAATGTGATTCTAACAGCACGTACAAAGCCGAACACAACATAATGATTTATAGAACATACCACCACAGTCCAATGTTACGTCAGGCGCGTCGTCGTAGTAGAACTCGGCCGCGCAGCCTCGGCACGGATTGATACGACATGAAGCATCTGTAAAGGCGTAGCATACTTCCCAATCGCATGGGTTTATATCATCACACATCATCAAATCTTCACCCGGGAGACATCCAGTAACTAATATGGGAGAGGAAAAATGGGGAAGATATTAATATCTTTACGCAAAAAAAAAAAAAATCTAATAGAATATGCTGTTGACTTCGCATCAATGGATGATGAGTATATGTCACACAATGGGTCACGATTATTAACATTCACATACCCTTCCAGTTAAATTTTCATTCTCATCACAAAATAGCTTTTAAAAGGCAGGGGAGAGAAGGATAATGAACGAATGAAGAAATGCGAAAGGAGAAGAAGACAGAAAAGTATATTCACATCATCAATTAATTATTATCATTTTCTCTATAAAAAGTGAACATTTAAGTCATACTAAAACACTGTGTGTACGTAATGTGATATACCGATATATACATAATGAAATGCATAATAAACTCTCCACATTAATAGATAATAATGATGTCAATATTATATGAATATATATGTGTATATAAATATATAAATTATATATATATGTATATAAATGTATATATAAATATATAATATATATAAATATATAAATACATATATACATATGTTTGTGTGTGTGTGTGTGTGTGTGTGTGTGTGTGTAAGTGTGTGTTTGTATCGTGTCACCATCTTACCCTTAGAAAGTCCAAGACCCTAGCGATGAGGAGCGGACATATAACGAGAATAATCCACATGATTTTTTTTTTTACCTGAATACAGTCCTTTTTTTTAAGTTTTGCAAACGCTTTAAATACAAAATACCTCGCCCTTTTGTCAAGATGTCACCACCAAAATTAAGAAATCAATCAAAGTTTCACTTTTCAAATTTCAAACATTGATATATTGTTTGTTAGCAACATCTTCTAATCACATTCTCTCACTTATGCTCAAATAAATGCGAGTCCACACTAAACTTGAAATGCTCTGGTTTCATGAAATGGTAATTCGGTTGAAACTAGTATACTTTGAAAACGTTACGAAGCTGTTCATACCATCACAATTGAGTGGAGAATCAGACACACTGCTGATGAAGAACTCAGCCGTACAGTCGCCGCATAAGTTTGGACGACACAGCGCGTTTGGGAAGGCGGGGCAAGTTGCCCCGTCACAAGGGTTAGTAATACACATCACTAGATGTTCTCCCGGCGGACAATCAGTAACTGATTGAGAAAAAGAAAGAAATTGGATAGACATATTCTTTAAATGACGTATCCACTGGATTTTTTCCAGAAAGACTGATAGATGTACGCCATTCATGTTGTAGACTGTTACAACCCACTAGGCTTCCACGCCGTTCCAATTTCGCAATTCATGAAGGAGAAAAATAGGAAGTAGGCTGATGATAAAATGATAAGAAAAGAGAGATCGCCAAATATTGTATATATGAAACTACTAAGAATATATGAATATATCTATACATACTTAAACAAAATTGTCAGTACGATTATCTCATTCATCAAAAGTGTAAAGAAAGAGTATATTTTGTGCCTAAACCTGAATACAGATACATAGGTGTACAATCAAAACGTTTGCGTTGATATTTATTATACGGATATGTGAACGGTCACTACCTTGTCGTAATAACGTCCGTTGCCTGTCAAGGCTATATTGAATGAATGATTATTCATAATCACAAGTTTTATATTCTACATGTCTTCTGTCGACATTTCTAGGTTTCAATACGTTTCAAAATAAGATGTTTCCGAAAATAATATTTGCTGAAGACTTTTGACACCCAAAGCCAGACATCATGTCATTTACAGCAGTCTTGGAATCATTGTAGGCAAATATTTTAGTTGCATTTTTACAGGAAGATCGATTTCAATCAAATACCTAATTATTGATCACAATTCAATGTGCCGTTTTCCCGATATACTTTAATACAATTATACTTTTATACTTGTTTTGTTAAAATATTTTTCCTTTCAGTGGTTAAGAAGTAACCTTTAATCGCAAATAATTTGCTTTTGTCAATGGTCATACATCTGTTATTCAAAGTGTTAAAGGGATGGTACAGATTCTGTTGAGATAGGGCTTCAGGTTTCCAATGCATTAAGATGATAATTTTTTTTTAGATAATGAGAAACCTCTTATCAAATAATTATGAAAGAGCATATAATTCTGAGAGAAATTCAAAGTTTGATTAATGAAACTTGGTTTTGAAATGGTTGAGATACTCAAAACGGAGCAATCCTAATGAAAGGTAGGACCCATCATTTATGAGGATTGCTTTTTATTCCTTTGTTTTTGGATATCCCATCGCTTTCAAAGCCGATTTTCATTAATGAACTTTGAATTCCTCTAGAATTGTATGCTCTTTCAACTCAGATAGTGGTTTCTACGTATCTCGCCTAAAAGTTAAAAGCTGAATCCTCACCTCAACCAGGACTATACCACCCTTTTAAGTTTAAAAACTTTTACATCAAATTTGAAGAATCTTTTTCACCAATTATTATATTCATCACTATTATACAGAATGAGTTGTATATTTATACGCTTTATTTTTTAAGTCCTTTTTTCATCTGATCAAAATTGTTTATGGTTTCAATACACAGTTTTTGTTGAATAGCCTCGGTGAAAAGTGTACCGGTATTGACCTTTCAACGCTTTTCCGTCGCTCATTTTCCTTGTCTTCCTGTCCTCCTTGGTCTGTTCTGTTATTCGTTCGGTTTCGTTTCTCTTTCACTCTGTTTATTTATCCATTTATCTATTTCATCTACCCCCATGTATACAAAATTAGTGAGTAATTATCCTCCCCCTTTTTTGTCATACTCTGAAAACATTACGTTAATTAGCGATACTCTTGCGGATCCAATCAAACACCACATCAAAAAATAGTGAAAATATTTTGAACATACCATCACAGTTTAGTGGAATGTTAGGCGCGTCGTTGAGGTAAAACTCGGCCGTGCAGCTACCGCAGAAGTTTGGACGACACAGGGAGTCTGGGAAGGCGGGGCAAATTGTCCTGTCACAGGGGTTAGAAGCACACCCCACCACGGGTACTCCTGGCGGACATTCAGCAACTACAGAATGCATGAGAGCAAGGAAATCATGTTCAATGCACTTTCATGTTCGTGTGATTACTTCCGTCACCGTTCTTTAGTTAGACATAGGACTTTTAACAGAAAGTTAATGATCGTTGATCATTGTGAATTATTGCTTTTTGATGAACATATAGGTCTATGCTTGCCGGTTGCTCCCAATGTGGGCTAGTTCAAACTGAATAATTTTCTTGTACTTGAAAAAAAAATTATAGACGCCAGTCAGTTTCGAGGCAGCATATGTCCTATTTCATATACCTCTTCAATTTGTTTGGCAATGAATTTTTGTGTATGCTTCCACTAAATCTGTGAAACGACGGGTTTTGTGTCAAAATTTCGACTCTTCGCCCCCCCCCCCCCCATGATACTAATATGGCATGAAATCATGCTCTGAATGGTGAATTTGCTAGAGAGTTAGCTTTTCGCAGATAGTGCACAAATATAGTGATTATAGACTAAGGGAGATGAAAAGATAGACACAAAAAAAATAAACAGACAAAAAAGACAGACCGAGAGAGAGAGATCAAATGGATTATATTATATCATATTATTGAGGGCGAACTGTCATGGTGTCATCAAAATGAATCATTAGAGATAATACGAAGAGGAGGGAAAAAAAGCTCACCTGCGAGTGGCGTTGTATAAAGAAGACCAAAAACAAGCACTTTGATACCAAACATCATGGCAGAACCCAATTCGCTCCCTTCACTTCCGAAGAAACAGCGCAGATCAAACCTGGAAGACCGCAAGCAGGACCAAGTGGCCAATCGCGTGATTCCAACTGCTTTTGTATTGTAAGTGCACCCATTATTTTCTTTATATTTTTTCTTCTTCTTCTTGTGTGTGTGTCTGTGTGTGTGAACGTGTGTTCCAGGAGTTTTTTTTTTCTTTTTATTATTATCATTTTTGTATGGGACTTCTTAAAGCCAAAGACCAAGGGTACTTGAAAAGTTTAACGAATACTTACCCACTAGTAAGAGGCAGGTATCGAATGAACAACCGCAAGGTCCGAGGTAACGATTGCAAGAGATTTTAGCAGGGTACCTGTTACGTAATCTGTTGTCATCTTTATTCCTTTTGATTTTTTATGCAATGAAGTTCTGTTTGTTTTTTTTTTCTTCTACATTTTGTTTTTATTTTCGTTTACTTCCTGAGTGAAAAGAGTGAATTAGCAGGTCTGTTCTGTTGAAAATAATCATAATTTGAAATCACCGTTGATCATGTCTGGATGTTGAGATTAGACTAAACACAGAAATCAGTTTAACTTCACTTGGATCAACATTGTCACATGCTTTGATTTTGTTAAATTCCGAGATTGATTATTTGTTATCTATTTATTTTTCCCCTTCTTTTTCGGTAAACTAACAAACGAAAGTGCTTGATATGATTGTGTGGAGATCACACTTCTCTAGAAAAGAATAGAATATGATATAGACGTGCTGCCATTTAATCACTTGATCTACATGTATTGAAACTTTCAAATACCAGTACCTCCAGGACAACTACCATTAACTTAATTGTCCACAAAAACCTTGTTAGTCCTTGATAAAGGCTACACCGGTTTCAGAGCCTCGCCGAGAACGAGATGCTAGGAACACGTATTGACGAGACTTGTTGGAGGTAAGGGGCAATGTCCTACTTCAGCGATATTGTCCAAAGGACAATTTATTTTCTTTATATTCACAATAAAATACTCTGAAATAAAAGGTTCTGATGAGCATGGAGTGGTCGACGTATCTTCTTTCCGGTCAAGAACAAATGGGCTAAAACAATAAAGCTATATGACGCCTGTTTGACCGATGCTTGAAAATATTCCCGGGTACGATGCTTTCTTTGTTCCAATACGTATGAAGCACTTTTCACTTCAGTGCGGTATAATAATTGTTTCATAGAAGTGCCCACCAAGTGATTGGCTCGATATTGCTGGTCAAGCGGTTGACGCCAGTAAGTATTCAATTACCCCTGTGGTCACTGTGAGTAGTTTAGATATTGTTTTATACTTTGTCTTCCAACAAGCCCATTCTCATTTTGTTGTTGTGTTGTTTTCTTTTCTTTTTCTGCAATTTGTCCAACTATATTTATTATTAAATCTTCACTGCTCAAAAGGTCAAGTGAAAAACCAAGCACATTTGACACCATGGAGTAATTAAAGTGTGTGAGAGTGCGACTCTTCCCATGTACCTGTGTGTGTGTGTGTGTGTGTGTGTTGTCTCCTTTGATTCTCTCATCTCTCCCTCTGTCATTCTGTATCTCCCCCTCTCTATCTGTACATATATATATGTGTATATATATATATATATATATATATATATATATATGTGTGTGTGTGTGTGTGTGTATATATATACAAGTATATATATATATATGTATATATATATATATATATATATATATATATATATATATATATGGGCGTGTGTGTGTGTGTGTGTGTGTTGAGTTGAGTTGAATTTATTTAACCACGGTAAAAAGCTTGCTATCAGCTATAAGCCGTTTTTCAGCATGGCCGTGAAATGATAACAAAACATAGAAATCATACAATGAAGAGAATGCACATTAAACTCAAAACACACAATAATCATTACAAACGAACGCAAAAAAAAATGAACAAAAAGTCACAGAGTATACAATGTGTAAGTACAGACAAAAAAGAAAAAATCAAACATGTGATTAGTTAGTGGGAGACGATAATTACATAAGCGTTGTGTACTTAGAGAAATTTGATATAATCAGGTAGAGTAATTAGCAAAGGAAATGTGCGAAATTGCTCTTGAGAATGCAGCAATTGAAGTTAAGGATCTTGTTTCTGTTGGTAATGTATTGAATAATCTTGATGCCGAATATATAGTGCTATTTTTAAGAATAGTTGATTCGGGCTTAGGGAGGTAAAGAATATTTTCATGATTACGTAGATCGTAGTGGCTTACTCTCTTCTCGAGACGTTCATATAAACTTTCTGATAGAATATCATTAAGCAGTTTGAAGATGAAAATTAATGCTTGCTTTTTCCAACGATCAATTAGACAGTCAACTTTAAGTGTACTATATAATGTTTGGCGGTTGAAACGGTTATCAACTTGCAACACGATTCTCAGCGTCCTGTTTTGTATTATCTGCAATCGCCTTTTATAAGGCGATCGCTTTTATAACTCCACAGATCCCAGTTATAGCAGAACAGGTATCATACTGTTGCGTTGTTGTTGTTGTCTTTGATAACCACGATAACGAGGGGTCACTTCAGGTAAGACCACGGCACAATCAAATTCAAGAAACAATATACAGTATGACGCAAACGCTCAGCTCCAGTCAAAAGACACATACAAACGTCGTCAAGAAACCGAAAATCCCAATTTTAATGTTATTTTAGATAGTCATGAAAGTATGAAAAGCTTCCCTCTCACGTCTACACGAAAAAATAAAAAAGGACCATATGAACAGTGTGTATTTATGAATAATCATCATACGTCTAAAATTTAATCTGATTCCAAGTGGACTATTGTCTTTCATAAACGCTGCCAGTAGCGAACTTTAGATCTGCCACGCGAAGGCTAATAAGACGCTAAGTTGTCAAAGGAGATAGTGTTCTGCATGCCAAAGAGATTTTATACGGTTAAATCTCTTTGTGTTCTGCACATGCGCAGGACGGCTGTTCCCATTCCCAACCCGGTATGCTGCGTCGTCTTAGCGTTCGCGTCACAGATCTAAAGCTCGTTATTACTAGCGAGAAGAGTCATACGATTTGATTATGATTGCACTTAATCAGGTTTAAGCTGAAGTTTCTTTTGTGTTCTCTCCATAGAACGCTTACGCTGATGTTTTCTATTTTGATGTTTTCTCATGACATAACCGTCTGGGGCTGTTTGCTATTCCGTAGAGCTCAAACATGATTTTCACTACTATCACTGCGGCGTCATCACCACGGAAAGGTGTACACGTATAAATGACACAATTTATTCATGTATGTGTTCAATCTACACATTTAACGTAAAACTGTTTGTACAATAATTTCGTCATTCCATCTTAGCCACGTGACCGTAGACTATAAAGGTCCAATAAAAGTAACATTCAAATGAACAAAATACATTCCTATTTTACAGTCGTTGCGGATTTCATGGATTTGGCTGAGGTTATCACACTGATGTTAAACCCTCTTTTAAAGATACAAAAGACTCCAAATAAAAGTGCTTAATTGGAGAAGAATATAAACCGTTGTCTTCAAATCGATACTGGAAATATAGAGAACTGGAGATCTGATCTTAAGCTTCCTAATCTTAATGCTTCCTTTCTAGATAAGGAAATGGGTTTCAAAATACTGCGGTATGCATCAAACCTAGACCCAAAATTGGATCGTGTTTTAATTCTACTATTAGTTGTATATTGGGATTTTCTGAGGGGCTATCCGTATTACTGTTAGTTATAAAAGATGTTCATTTGTAGTAAGTTTCTGAAATGTCAATTAAAATTTTAGCCCAGAAATCAAAACAAAACAAAACAAAACAAAACAAAAAAAGCTTGCATGAAAAGCATATAAACCTGGGCTTTCAAGTAATTTTCGAGCCATCAAACGGTGATCAAGAAATTCATCCTTGAAGATTAGAATTATCCAGGTTGAGAAATTGTATGATATAAAACTTACAATTCAGTTATGGATATTCTAAATACTTAACTCGCATGAAAAGCATCTAAACTTAGGCTTCAAAGTCATTTTCTAGCCATCAAACGGTGATCAAGAAATTCATCCTTGACGATTAGAATTATTCAGGTTGAGCTTGTATAATATAGAACGTACAATTCAGTTCTGGACATTTTATAATCCCTATTTTCCTCTTTTTCCATTCATTTATCTTCGTTTCTTTTACCGCTTTTCTTCTGTAATGTCAACGTGAGGCTTTTAATTTCACTTTTTATCATCAAATTTTCCAATCCGTAACAAAATTAACCAAATATTCATATCCCATTTTCCTTCTTTCTAGTTCTCAATTTCTTTTTTCCATTCTTTCTGTACTTATAACGTGACTTGACTTTGAAATGAATTTATTTCCACATCCTAGAGTGGAAACAGTTGCACTCTCATCAGCAAAGCTGGTTTCCATATTCGGGTTCTCTTGACTAGACCATTTCAAATGGACCAGTTCTTTCTACTATTCAAATGCATATGAGAAAATTGATTTGGTATCTTTTTTTTTTATAATTTAAACCGTGCTTTCTTGATTATGAAATGAGGGTTATCCAGCGTTCCAATTTTGTTTTTCTGCGGCCCGTACATGACAACAAGTGTGATAAAACATTTGCACCTATCTTTATCATCCGTATCATGAAAAGATCAATGACCTCCCCAACATAAATTAGTCATAATGGTCATCCGAACAAATCTGAACAAAGTTCGCTGTCATTTTTGGGTCCAGTCAATGCTGATGACCAACAGCTGACCACGCCTCGACTTATCACTCCATAGTTGCCCCGTCTTGAGATTGTTCCATCAATCTTTGATTTGTTACACTTTCCTCTGCAACTGCTCTCGCTTCCACTAGAGTTAACTCTGCTTGACAGAGCACCATGGAATCTGGTTCTTTAGGACTTGGACTCGGTGGACTTTGCTGATGATCTAAACTCATCTGAGTTAGATTTGTCTCTGCTAGCCTCAGCTCCATCGGATTTTGCGCCACAAGACATTGCTTCGACAAACTGCGTCCAGGCAGAGTTTGCTGCGATGAGTTTTTCTCTTCTGGATTCTCTGGATTCTCTTCCATTGTTGATTGCTGAACTGGACTTTGTCCTGAACAATCTATCCCTGCCTGAGTTTCTCCCGATGGGTTTGTTTCTGTTCGAGTCAATTCCACTGGGATTTCAGGATTTTGCTCCGACAAATTTCGCCTTGTCGGACATCTTTCCGCCGAGTTCTCCTCTGTTGGACTCGATTCCACTGGCGTCTGCTTCTCTGGACACTTCCGCGACTGACTTTGCGCCGCCATCAGATTTCGTCTCACCGGACTCCGTGTCATCACGACACGCGCAAACGGATTTCTGCCCACCGGTTTTCCCTCCATCGTACTCCGCACATCCCGATTTCGCTCCAGAAGACAACGCTCCCTGGCATTACGGTCTAGTGGTCTCCGCTCGACCACGCCCCTCTCCGCCACATCCCTCTCCAGCTCACCCTGCTCCACTGGTCTTCGCTCCACGGATCTTCTTCTTTCCACCGGACTCCTGTCCACTGGAGTTCGCTCCGCTGCCCTTTGCTCGGATGGCATGAGCGGACCGTTCTTGCAGTTAAAGCTGACCTTCTTGCTCGGGAGTCCCTTATATGCTGGTGGCGGTAAAACTCTGACACTGGTTCTTCCTGGAAAAAAAAATTAAATAGAAAAATTAAAGCCATTTCAGTAACTTTGAATAACTTGTGCATAAATGGTATTGCTAAATATTAACAACTTTCCTTCGGCCTTTTTGCAGATCCTTCCTACTTCTGGACGATGTTCCCAGCATCATTGAACTATTCTGTGAGATTTTTTTTTTTTTTTGATCTTGAGAGCTTTATACAATTAAATGCTCTTTATCATCATCAACAAATTAGTGGGTATGACATTAATTTTTGTATATTATAAAGTGCATTCGTGATTGGTGGTCTGTCAGTCTGTCGGGCATTTTTTAATCTCGCTGCTAACTTTGCAATAAATCATAATACCGAATTGTTAAAGAATTGCCTAGTAATGTCATCTAAGATATAACAGAATTAAATGAAATAAAATGTGAACTGCTCGTCTCAGCCACTTGACTCTTCCTCCTAAAGTTTTTCAGATAGTTACTTGTGGCTCCATTGCCAGGGATATTGCTTTCCACCTTGCGCATTACTTAGGAGTCCGATTACACAAATATTACCTTCCACTTCCCATTCCAGTAAATAACAAAGCAAAAAAAAAAAAAAATCTTCTCATCAACCCCTTCACTTGATATCTTTGGTTGTTTGTTTGCTTGTTTGTTTGTTTTGTCACATTGTTGTGTTATACTTGTCATACTATTGTCATATTTTTATGTATGCATGCCTTATTAAAGTGAAAATAAATGAAATAATATTAAAAAAAAAATCAAATCAAGCTCCTCGAGAGACAGGATTCACCCATCATATGATACTCCCCCCCCCCCCCCCCCATCTCGAGCTTAGGGGGAAACTATTGTTCAAATACTTATATCATCAACATTTCAGGAAAGCGGAAATCTTATCTTCAGTGTTTGAATATGCTTTTCTGTTTTCGCGCAATATTTACGTAATTTACGTGACCGTGAAGAGGAAAGTGTAAAAAAAAAAGCAGTTACAACCTTAATAGCATAAAGATTTTTAGAATAAGTTACGTTAAATGAAGTATCTCTTGTTTGTTTGTTGTTGTTTTTTTCTGGAGTAGTATTTCTGCTAATTCTACGTTACTTCTACAAAGTGTTCGTTTTTACACCACGTTGTCTAAACGTGATGGTACACTCTTTATTCTCAGCGCGTTTGGATTCCCAATCCTCTTACCTCTGGTACCTGGAGAGCGCCCTCTATGCTGTACAGCCTGAAAGGAAACACAAATTGAAGAATGAAATGAATTGAGAATTTGACATGCCCACCATCATTGGATGCACCATATTCCTAAAAGATATTTTTCGTAGAATATAGCTTTGCTTTTCATTCCGAAAACCCCACTGAAAGAAAAATGCAAAAAAAAATAGAAAAAACAATGAAAAAGGTTGGCATGAGTGTTTTCATAAATCCTAAACCTACTGCTGATATTTTGACAACACTAACATCCAGACTTGACTTGTTCTTTTTACATTCAACAACTTACGCATATTAAAGACACAACATGTTCAGTGAGCAGACGTTGAAAACTTCGAATGGCTCGAACAAAAAAATAAAACCCAAAACATCGAATAGATGGTCGTTAGTCATATTACAAACCGCCAACTGTTATCTTGATAAGAAAGTATAATATCATTTTATTTTCGGTCCATAATCTCTATTCATTACATCGAAAGTTGGTAGTTTTAGTAACAATCCCCCCTCTCTCACTATCTCTTTCTCTATTTATTTATTAATCTATCTATCTATCTATCTATCTATCTCTTTATCTATCTATTTATTTACTTTTCTATCCATTGAATATCTATCTCTTTATCTATAGGTTTTCCCATTCATTTTCAAACTTTTTTCATTCAATTTCGTCGCGGAATATCGGGGGTAGGACAATCTTACTTTCAAATTCGTCTTTCGTCGTTCATTTTCAAATACAGTCCATTCAATTTAGTCATTTGGCAGACATTTTCGTCATTTACAGTTCAAATTCGTCAGTCTCACTCGCAGCACTCAAAACAGCAGGATCGATTTCGTCTTTTGTCAATCATTTTCGTTAAATTTTCATTCATAGATTATTCGTCTCATATCTCTACCCGGTGTGATTTTCAAGTCATTCATGTATTTTTTTTTTCTGTAACCGTTCACATTTTACATTCAGGAGTTAACATACACACAAGTGCCCCCCCCCCCCCCCCACACACACAGAACCACAGATACAGACACACACACACACAAGCAATCCGAGTACATACTGATACAAACAGACGTATACCGTCTCGCAAACGAAAACACTGACAAACGATTTCTAGGCAAACATGATTAAAGACAAAATTTAAGTGTAGAATTGTCGCCTGTTTAATGTCAATGAATGGATAACATAATTATCTTTGCTGCTTTCCAGGATACAAAATTTAAACTTTGCTTCATGCATTAAGATGCGAAAACCTGAACATTACGTGTTTAAGTTCAAAATGTGACACTGACATACTGTCCTGGGCTATGACTTTTGACTGTCGTTTATCCTTCAATCATTTTCGTTGGCAGTCTTGTTTTTCGTGTGTATTGTGAAAGCAAATGGTTAGGGAATAATGTGTAACGATACAGTTTACGAGAGAAAGTAAAAATATGTCGGCTTAAAGTTGGTTCACTATCAAAATAAAGAATCGACAAGATCGGACTAATTTGAATGAAAAATTCATGAAATTGTGTGAACAAAGACGAATTTGATCTTCACGTTCTGCGATCCGTCAGCGGGAGGGACGAACTTGAATGACAATTGACGATTCTGCATGCTATATCTTCGAAAATGTTTGACGAAAAACGAATTACAATGACAATTGACGAAATTGAAGTTCGGATTTGCGTTCCACCTGCTTCTCGGGACGAAATTGAATAATAAATCTTTGAAATTGAATGACAAAGGTGCGAAAATGGATGGGAAAACCTATATTTATCTACCTTTCTATCTCTCTATCTATCTATCTATCTATCTATCTATCTCTTTCTCTTTCTTTTTCTATATCTATTTACCGTCTTATCTCCCAGCACACATTAATGTAAGGACATATACCACTGTACTATATATGATTTGTGTTTATGTATATTCATGTTCGCATGTCCGTGCTTTCGCATATGGAACTATTCCCTGCTTCCCATACGGTCTTTCTTTCTCTTTTTTTTTTTTTTTTTGCTTTCTCCAACTACCAGTCTTCCTTTTTCCAGGCCTCGGGTTTTGCTCCCCCACTCGGATTTTAATATGATTCCTACACTGCTCTGTCGTGTGGTGACGTTGATGGTGGAGGTAAGCTCTAACCTTTGACATGATTGTCAGGGAATTTTACATCATTGTCGTGGATTAAGTGACGCATTTGTTGCTATGGCTACTGTCTCTCTTTTCACAATACATAAAATACCGTCACGGTTGCATTGAACGTGAAAATGTTAACGAAATGCTTTTTACAGCATTAAAAGTAGATCGAACGAAAAAGAACGAATCAAACTCGAAAACCGAAAAAAATGTGAAACACAACGTAACGTACAAACGTGAAATAAACAGGTTTCTGTAGAGCCACATACAATCACTTTGGGTTTGTGTGTTTTGTGTCTGTGTGTGAATAATATGTGCGTGCGTTTGTCTTTGTATTTCCGTGTGTCTGTCTGCCTGCCCGTCTGTCTGTATCTACGTCGGGTTAGGAAGTGATCGCTGGAACGGACAACCCGAGAAAGAGGCCTGGATATGTAATGCCACGTGTCGTGTTACAGTCCTGACCATTCGAGAGGTCTCTTCCTGCTTGATAGGACGCGTTTGCGCGTCAACGATTCCGACGTCGCCGCCTTTTGAAGCACTCCGCCCTTGAACCGAAGGGGGTTGGGGTGGGGGTGTAGGGGTAGTGCCGGTTATACTAGTAGAAATGGTACTAATGATAGCACTGGTGTGATGGTAGTGGTCGTAGCAGTATCATAATCATTATCTTTCTTTCCTTAAATGGTAAAGATGATTATGATTATGATTATGATTATGATTATGATTATGATTAAGATTTGGATTTGGATTAGGATTAGGATTATGATTTGGATTAGGATTAGAATTAAGATTATGCTCGTGGTCATGGTCAGGGTTTTGATCATGGTTATGGTTATGGTTGGTTCTGATTATGGGTTATCGTCAGGGCCTATAGTTATGGTTATGGTTATGGTTATGGTTATGGTTATGGTTATGGTTATGGTTATGCTTATGCTTATGATTATGGTTAGTCTCTCAGACTGTCAGCATTTAGAGCAATGACTATAAACAATGTCAGAGTGAGAGGTGAAATGGTAGTAATTATCTTTTATTAAGAATAGATGTAATTTTAGTAAGAAAAGTATGAAATTCAAAGAAAAACAAAAAAATCGAGAGAACGTAAACAGGTCGAGTCATAGAGAAAACTAAGATACGACCTTACAAGAAGCAAAAGTAGTAAAAGTAGAAGTAACAATTGCTGTATGAGTAGTAGTACTGCTAATAGAAGCAGCAGTAGTGTAGTAGCAGTCACTATGAGTAGAGGAAGTAGTATAGTATCATTATTATTACTAGTAGTACATGTAGTAGTAGTAGTAGTAGTAGTAGTAGTAGTAGTAGTAGTAGCAGTAATAGTAATAGTAGTAGTAGTAGTAGCAGTAGTAGCAGTAGTTAACTAGCCGCACTCAAACGCCATTATCTATAGATGAAAAAGATAAAGAACGATCCTGACTGGCCTCAGCACCGTCAGTATGTTTCTTGGAATTATCAAAATAGATGTGGTTGATGTTAATTTTATGATAGACAACAGTGCTTGTGTATGTAAAGCTCTATTAAGTTTTGATAAACTAATGAAGATATTCTTGATTGATGAAGGAACTAACTAAGCTGCCTAGGGGTTATTGCACTTCACTTCAATTACAGTGAAAGTGCCGTGCATACATGCTTACGCAGACTTAATAGCTCGGAGGTAAGACAAGGAAAGGCAGACAGGTCTTGTCGAAAAGGCAGGTATGCATCTACGTGAATGGCACTTCCAATGGTCCACTGCAGGTTTTTTTTTTTTTTCATCTTATATTGAATATAACGAAATACTTTATTCCCTTAATAGAATTTGATTGACTTATTCCTTATCAAACTTCATCCCATACAATCTGCCTTAAACATGCTGCTTTATTATAGTGCTTTAACTGAACAAGAAAAAAAAAAGAGAAAATGCTTCACAAGAAGAACGTTTATCGTTATCAAGTATGCGACGGGAGGCAGTGTCAACAATGGTTTATCAAAATTGCACATCAATTAATTAAGATTTTATTGACATCGAGACATTGGGTAGCATACCCAATGTTACTTGATTATGCGCAATTCAGAGACGGTGTAGAGCTCGCCTCTTTCCAGAAATAAATAAAGGCAAACGACTGCGTTCATGAAGCACTTGCTATAATGGTTTACGTTGGAAGATTTCCTGTTATCTTATGTGAGTAATTCATGCAAATATAATTAGTCATTTCTTATAACATTTTGTCTAAAATTCGAAAATATGTTACGTTCCTTTTTTTAAATGAAGAGGTTTATCAATACTGACGTGAAGTAAGTGTCATGTAATACTAAACGATTAGTGTGTAACCAAATAATTAGTTGGCATGCTGCGTGGTTTTCGATTACATGCAGTTTCGAAACATTTTAAGGAGACATTTTTGTTTTTCTTACTTCATAACATACAAGATCTCATGATTAGTCGGTGCACCTTAAAATTTTGTGTCGTTGCTGATTGCTCGTCTACTTTTATGATCCTTAAAGTATCGTTTGTTTGTTTGATTGATTCCATGATTTCACAAACAATACGATTTCATCAACAAAAAATATGATATAGCTGTTATTTTTCTTCGTCTTATAGTTCAATCAATTTAAACAATGTCCTAGAGGACAAATTGTTTTTGACAACAATAGGAAATTGGGAGAATAGCTACTGAAACTTAAATCATTAGAGTATATAGAATGCCTTACACTTACGTCCTATACAACGAAATTTGCCCCTTTTTTAGCCTCTTTCATGATGTACGAGTTTTCTCGCAAAGGCAGAGATCGATAGACTATGAAACGCGCGTAAGAACGCACCTGCTCATGCATATTCATAACTTACGACATCGGCAACTTCTTACCTCGGACTCCGAGAGAAGGATGGATTTGGGCACGAAGACCTGCGGCTTGTTACAACAGATGCCGCCGCAGCACGCCACAACAGACCCGGTGATGGCTGCCACAAAGTGGCAAAAGAACACGGTCGAAATTATTCCGTTGACGATGATAGAAGTTGTCTGGAACCAACAAGAACAATAACCACAACAATAAAAGAGATGAACCAGAAATCCTGAACCAAGATTATAATGACAGTCAATTTAAAAACAATAAAAGCATGAAAATATACAGGACATCATTTGATTAGTAAAAGCATTCAATCAAAATGTCAGAAGACTTGCATATAACATAATATTATTCTCTTCTTGCTATTTTTCTTTACAGTTTTTTTTTTCTCGTAGTGTATCGTATTCGTAGAATCCCTTCCCTTCATCCGGCTTTCTCCCAATCCCCCCCCCCCCCCACCACCACATCACTCTCTTTTCCCCCTTCTCCCCTTTGCGCCTTTTTTCCCGTACTTTAATAGCCAGTCTCGCGTATAAATCGAATTCGTCAACTCGGCATTTTATGCATGGATTTAGGACAGACTGCGTATATCTCGTAAACCAGGCAGAAAAAGACCGATTTAAATCAATGACTGTGTACAATGTTACCAAACGTGGCGAAGAGACAATCAATATCCGGCAGACGAAGGCAGACATAAAAGAAAAGAATCTGAATTATAAAAGTAAGGAAAACTTGCGCGGTACTGGTAAGGGGTCCAATTATGGGGAAGATACTTTAAGCTAAAAAACAAACAAAAACAAAACAAAACAAACACGTTACGATTACTCGAGATTCATTCCATGCAGAGACACAGTATAACTAAACTCTCTTTTTAAGTTTATAAAAATGATTATAGCTTGCTTGTTTTATTCATGTCATATCAATATAATGTAGCAATAGAAGCAGGAATAGACAAACATCACAGTAAGAATTTAAATATGCATCGGGAGAATGATACGTAAAATGAGCAACAGTACAACAGTGAAGAGTACTGAAAGTGACTGGCACCTCTGAACAAGAACTAATGAGAGATGAAAGAACTTATCAAGTCCCAGATGTACCAAGCAACACAACATAATTCTTATTGCTTTTATGAAGAATTGTCTTTTGTTGTGAAAGGCTATCTTTGCTTCATGTATATAGCGACAGACAGAGAAAAAAAAAAACGAGTAAAAGGAAAACAATGGACAATAAATGCATTTGCATTTATGAGATCACCGAGGAGTATGAACAAGTAGAGTAAGAGATGGATGAAAATAGTAAGAGAATAGGTTGACATTTCACAGAGAGATAAAACAAGAAAGAATAAAAATACATCGTAAGCGCAAAAGACATAGGTGGATGCGTTACCTCAACATGGTTCATTAATATCAACCTAGTTTCCTCGTGAGGAAGGGACAGCCAAGTCAGCGAGCGAACCCCCTTTTTTTTCACTGTTTATTTTCACTGGGGGTGATAAAGCAACATTCATCCCGCATTCGTCGCGCCCAGCGAAAACACCACGTGACCTGACCGTTATTGATTAAAACCAAATGTTGCCGTCTGGACACATTTCAGACTTGACTGAACGTAATTTGAAGCAAAAGCTATACGCATGCATGTTTATCTACAATTAAGTGGTGGAAGAGAAGGAGTGTATGAGGGGGGAAAGGGAAAACAAGTTATCTCCTCAGGCTGCAATATGGCTCAGTGGTTATCATAAAGTAATTATTATCGTCCGGATGTGTTCCAGTTTTTTTTAACTGTTATTCCAAGCCTGCGCGTCACATTTACTTCAAAATTAAGTTGAGGCGGAAGAGGAGCACAGTTCAGGAGGAGGGGAGGGAAGGAAGAGTAGGAGGACTCAGAACGATTAGGATGCAAACGAAGAGTTGGAAAGAGAAGGAGGAGGAGGGGGAACATAGACAAGATGAGGAAGGTGAGGCGGTAGAGAAGGAGTAGGATGATTAAGGCAGGAGTAAGATGTAAGAGGAAGCTTGGGGAGGAAATGGAAGAGGAAGGGGAGGAAGAAAATTTGGAGGAGGGGGAGGAGGAGGGGAAGAGGAGGACAGATGAAGATGGGAAAGTAACAACTTACGCAATTTCTGGTGAAGCCGTAGGGGTCGCCGTTGATAATAGTGACGAGAAAGGGGTCATCGACCGGCCGCGCTGAGAACACGCGAGGATGGTGACACGCCCAGCTCTGACAGATGGCGTAACTCATACGGTACATGAACCCAAAGCCCGCCACCACGGCGCTGATCATGCACATTACCATATACGGTATGATCTAGAGTAGATATGGACAGACGGAAGCAACTATACGTGACTGTGCGCCTGTTGTTTAACTGCATGATTACTCACATAGGCACCAAAGAGATTTGCGTCTAACTTCGATGTACGTACGTGAGTGATTTACATAAATGACGACATTCTTTCCAAAACATCCTTCGTATCATTACGAAATAAGTTCATAAGAATGATGAATATATCAGATAAAAAGTTCTCTGAGCACACCCAATAGTTGTATTTACCTGTGACAGTTTTGACGACGGGCTGTCATCTTTCTCAAACTCGGCGCCGATTAGCAATCACCCAGTTGTTACATCCGGTGATAGCGCATCGGAAATGTCAGACAGTTGGTGTGCTTACCCATCCCCTCCCCTCCCGATGCATGTTGTGGGGTTCTCTTTATCCAGATGACCTCTCTGATACGCCTGTTTAGGACTTAGCTCTCTCTCGCTAATAGCCACGTCCCCTTCCAGTTGTCACACGTATAATACGTAATATGTGTGTAGAGAACTCTTTATCTTTATCCTTCGTATCATGTTTCATTCTGGCGGTTATGACGTTTCTCGATGAGTGCTAGCAACAAATTCATTTTGACATGGATACTATGCGTGTCAAGTTTCATATAATTCGAAACTATTTTCATATCTTCGGTAGACGAACTGATTAAAGTCATTAAGTTCATGATTCTGTTGCGTAGATTGAATGTAACTCAAAATAATTATGTTATATATCAATATATGCACATATAGATTACATAATTATTGAAAGAGGCGTATGATTTTTACAAACAGTTGAGAAAAAATAATTATTGAAAATAGATCGAGATGATATCTTAATACAATATTATCTGGTGAATATTTGACATCAATACAGTTGTACAAAGTCCACCACCATCAAGGCTCATGACCGCCCCAATTACACGATGCTATGTACTTACGATCTTTTTCCTCTGTGTAGCTGACTTAACTCCCAGGATCCCAGCAACCAGAAATAGCTGAAATAAAATGGAGGTAATTTACATAGAAATGAGAATTATGAAAAGCATGAAATGCGTATAATATAATATGTATGGGTTATATTAATTCTAATATATTCATATCTTATTTCTTCTTGAAAGGTAACAGTCTCCGCTCGTTTGGCTGCTTTTTGATGCAATTTGGTGAAATACACCCACTGCTTATGGAAATTCTTTATTTCGCTCAAAATTCGTCATACCTCTTCTTGTCTCAAACAATCTTTTATTCTAGTAGAAACAAAGAAACACGGAGATGGAACTCAAATCAGTCTAAAATTTCATTGTTTCATTCTTTTCATTCATTTCATTCTTAAGAATCTGCAAGACATAATTCTAGAAATATTCTCTAAAGATGTATAAAAAATAGGGAAAGAATTATTTAAACCCTTTGTATGCCTTCAGTGTCGGTTGGCACAGAAAAATCAGTAGCAAATTACACCTGTCCGAAGTCCTTAGCTGGCACGGAAAAGGTTGATAGCGTGATATTTCTTTTGCACAGTCATTGCTATTAAGATTC
The DNA here is from genome assembly GCA_033980235.1 of Diadema setosum. Classification (NCBI taxonomy): domain Eukaryota; kingdom Metazoa; phylum Echinodermata; class Echinoidea; order Diadematoida; family Diadematidae; genus Diadema; species Diadema setosum. The sequence continues at coordinate 10,540,839 of CM067061.1, forward strand.
AACAACAGAGTGATGTCATCTATACAAAGATTAGAAAGAACAGCCGGTGGCCATGCCTTACATAAGTCATTTTGACTACAGGGTGACGGGCGTACGAGCTAATACAAACACTAAAGGAGATAAAGGAGATTTGATATAATCTACATAAATAATAATAGTCACACCATTACATATCATGAGACGGATTATATCTCTTACACTTTGACTAAGTACTTGTTAGGATATGATAGGACAGATATGACTGAATCGATAAAAAATATAATATGATTTGCTTTTCTTTTACTCGATGAATATTTTCTTCTGTCAATATTCTTTCCCATCTCTCAAGTCCTTATCCGTCTTGAAAGTGATATAAATGGACAGATTCAATGCAAAGCAAATTAATTCAGCGTATTACTCGACAATATGATTTATCTTTCCTTCTCTATCTCTTTCTCTCCTTCTCTGTCTCTCCTTATTTGACTTTTCTGTCTATAAAGCCCCTTTAATCACTCTCTCTCATCACAAAAAGGGGCAGACACAGTAAGACATATACATACACACACACACACACACACACACACACACACACACTCACGCACACATACGCACACGCACACACGCGCACAGTTTACTCTCCCTTGCTTGCCTGCGACATCATTTTTCTTGCGCGGATATCCGGGGAGCTAATTTCATCATACCCCAGTCCGGCAAGTAGGAATCTACAGAGCTTGGAGTGCTGCGCGAGTTTGTTTCAAGTGGTCCTGACCTACTTAGTAAGATTTCCCACGTTGTCTTGGTAACAGTCTCCGTACAATGCTTTTTTTTCAACCTTTACGCCGTTCATTCACCTTTTTTTTCCAACAGTGCGCTACAAAATATATATCCTGGGAAATATGAGAGACTTTAACAGATATTTTACCAAAACGGAAATCAAAACGCAACACGATATCTATACTGTAGAAAGTAAGAATATATCTTGAATAAGAACGCATAAAGTAGTATAGAGGAAGAAGTATAGGCAGCAGTAGCAGTAGGTTCCTTTCTTGTTCTAATAGACTTAAAAGAAAAAGGAAAAAGGAGAACACAAGAGTAGGAGCAATTATACACTAATGTTTAGTGTTGTTGTGGTAGTTTAGGTAGCAATGAAAGCAGTATTTCACAGTGTTAATAAAAATTTAGAATTAGAAACAGAATTGAATAGTGGTATTTGTAATAGCAATAATATTTTCTATAGTTTTAAGTCTCCTCGAAGACTGTCCGTGTTGGCACAAGTGCTATCACTAAAAATTTAGAGATAAGCAGTACAAGTGCTATCACTAAAAATTTAGAGATAAGAAGGAAAAGAGGGAGAAGAATAGAAAGCAAAGGCATTCAACAGATATGGAAAAGTGAAGTGAAAATCGTTGCATTACATCAAAGTAAGATAGGAGTAGTGGAAAGGAATGGATAGGACAGGAAAAAATGTTTGTTTTTCAACAAACAAAAAGAAAATACGAGAAAAAGACATCTGCGTCAGTTCGTCCCTTATTGTCAATTTATCATTGTGCGCACTCGAGTATATATATATATATATATATATATATATATATATGCCCGTTTGTGTGAGTGTGTGTTTTAAATTGCTTTCGAAGACACTTGAGAGCCATTTTGCTTTCATCTCGGCGTACCAGTCGTTGAACATTATGGACTTATTAAAAGAAAGAGGGAGACAAGGGAGGGGGGGGGGGTTGGGGAAGAAAGAGCAAAATGGATGGACATCAGGGTTAAGAAGCATCGTGAGACCGCTGCATTAATCGAAGTTGAGCCCGAGATCGATCAAGCCTCTGGCTATAGTAGTTCCGTCTGTCACCGTGACTTAGTCACCATGGAGACGAACATTTTGTCTATACATCTGGGATATATTTGAAGTGTCTTCTGGCGATATTCGATGTGGATCGTCTGAAGAGTCTGCCTCTTGAAAAACATAGCTTTCGCGTCTCTTGTTTACTTGCACTTCTTAAGGAAAACCAGGTGAGTCAAAGCTGAATATTATATGGGTTAGTCAAATATCAGTCATCGATTAAATACACATGATAGTGGGACATTTTTAGTATGATAGGTTCTCTGATTGAAGAGCATGTGGCATTAACATACGGTAACAATACAAACGCAAGGAAATGACGATTATTTCGTTGGGATCTTTCTGCCAGCTCACTAGTTTATTGAAATCAAAATATTAGGTATGACGAATTTAGCGCTACTATACTTCCTGTCTACCAAAATACTGTTAGGTTAGTCCTGACGGGATTGAAGAATAACAGTCTAGTCAGCTCACAAATACATGTGCCTCATTCCACATACAGATAAACGGTGGGGGAGCAGTCCGTCGTAGTTGACCCGTGGTTTGGTGAAGGACTTCCGCGGAAGGGCTATACACTGGCGAACATGGACGAGAATAGCAAAGTAGCCTGTTTGGTCCTTTTGCCTTGGTGGTTTGAATACCATGAATACGCAGCGAAGACATCTAAACACTTTCGATTTAACCACTGACTCAATGAGGGATATACAACTGAAATTGCTGGTTATTATTTTCTTTATCAGCGACGAGGCCCCAACTGCATTCAGAATGAATGTGATTGGTACAAGTTGGTACGTTGTGGTTTTGCTACGTTTATTGCATCTTTCTCTAACTCTGAATGAACGGTGCAGTATTAGGGACGGTATAATTATTACGTTCTTTCTTTCCTTTTTTTTTGTGTGATTTATGCGCATACATATACTGCATGCTCTCTCTCTAAAACATAACATTGTTTACCGAGCGGGAAAAAAAAAATATTGTACTAAATACATATCAAATGTATTAAAATTGAAGGGAGGTAGTATGCCTGGCATGCAAAGAGTTAAGCCTGATTACATTCTCTCCTGTTCACCTTGTTGGGGTTGGAGAGGTGTAATACAATGAATATCAGAGTAACAAAGTGGCTGATAAGCCTTGCTCAGGGGGAAAAAAAAGAGAAAAGAAGTAGCCACTCTCACTTTTCGCATCGCTTATTATCGCAGAGAGATTTGCGCCTGGCCTGCGCAAGATAAACACTTCAGGCAATGAGTATATCATAAGAGGCACGGCTTCGCCCTCCTTTATGCGCCGAAGTATTTCCCGTTTTGAAAAGTATTTGTGGATATGAAATGTCTCCCATAAACAGGACGGGATGAAGTGAGAGATAGATAGAGAGAGAGAGAGAGAGAGAGAGAGACAGACAGACAGACAGAGACAAAGGCAGACAGAGAGGAAGAGAGGGAGAGAGGAGGAGGAGGAAACGAAGGCAAAGTAGCGAATGTCGCGGGTTGACGAATTTTAATCAAAGCTGCACTCTTGAGATCGAGCTCGCTGCAGGCACAAGGAGTTGGGTGTCGTCCTGACTCCATCGGCAAATCGAAAACGGCGTTCGTGTTCGCGGCAAACATCGTCATGGATACGTTACAATGATGAGACCCAAGGGGGCGCCATTGCGGGCAAAAAACAAAAGAGGGAAAAAAAAAAGGAGGAAGATATAAACGCGAAATCGTGGCATCCAGATGCAGGATATCGATCAACTATCGCATGGCCAGAACTTTAGAAGAGAAAGAGAGCAATGGTTTGAAGGTTCTACATCTGCTCTCTCTCGAAAAAAGCTTCTTCATCTATCATGTCTACGGTGAAATGTGGATGAGCTCGTTAGGAAATGAATACAGGTGCGTTATTGGGATTGTGTAGCCTTACCAAGAACGACAGAGCAAGGACAAATGGGAACCGTTATCAGAAGACGCGACGCTCCATCTTATGTCATCATGAATATAAATGATGACAGAATACTCCACAGAAGTGAGGGTAGACTGAAAGTACAATTTATGATAATATTCATTGTTGGGCAAACACAAATCATACAACGAAAAACAGGAATACATACACACGAACCGTGTAGTTATCATGCGTAAGGCTCAAAATGAGCTTGTAAAGTTACGAACACAGTTTTGAAGGCATAATCTCACCCCGCAACTCATTGTCTTAAAAATTGTACCTGAAACTGGGCCAACAAAACTGATTTCTGCGATATTAATATGCCCATAATGTCTTGTAACGATCCAGGAAGGGAGGAATATTCTCCTTCTAGACCCCCCCCCCCCCACCTGTCGCTTTGCTCCCTAAAGCACAGCCACTTCATTTATTGTGAACATCCAAATATACTTGTAGATAGATAGATAGATAGATAGATAGATAGATAGATAGATAGACAGATAGATAGATAGATGGATGGACGGATGGATACATGATTGTGCTGTTATTTCGGAATTTCAAAGATATTTTTTATGGCTAGTGGGAACCTATACTTAGGACTGCAAATCACGCAGCAAATTTCAATACCATTTAATCAGTAATGTCACAATTCATCAATTGAGTGTAGCATGGAGGATTTACAAGAAACCACAAATCTGTCTCGAGGCGGTTTTTAAAATGAATCTGAGTTTCACTAATATGGTCCGAATAAGTTTGAACTGGAATGTGGCAAGACATAATCAGGGAACGAAAAGCCTTCATTATTCAAGTGGAAATTGCGTGAACACTGACAGGGCTTGGAAAATTGTCTTCCTGCCTCAAGGACAGACATCCTTATATTGTTATAGGAAAGAATTTGAAAGGAACCTGCCAAGCAAGGACTTTGATAATGTCATTATGATGACAAAAACAAAGTCCTTGATCGGTGGCATCCTTTAAAGTGATGGTGGTTGGGGTGTATATGTCATCGAGAGATACAACACGCATAAACATATATTACAATTACTTTCGCCTAAAAAAAAAACAACAACTAAAAAAAAACAACTCAAGAATAAGGACAATACTTATGCAATCTTTTGCCTAGTTTGACGGGTTGGCGCTTTTACTACATTCATCACCCAAAGTAATCAGGCACTGCATGCATCAAGACGCAACCACTGCGCGTGCCTGCGTGATAGTACAGCTAGTTTACATCCATTCTACTCTATGTACGTGTATGCATTCTGAAACATTAAACCTATAATTAAAAACGCGCATGATTAAAACGCACAAACAGACGAAAGGCAGGGAACTTATAAACTCGAAATCTGGTAAACGCCATTAATTATATTTTGGTTTCTTTTTCTTCACAGAAATCATAGCAATGTTATAAAAACCTTCATCATCATGAGTTTATAAAGCAAAATGAGATGCTGAAGCAGAAAAAAAAAATCTTCGCCTGGCAGTTTCCTTTGAGTAGCTGTTATAAAATAATGTTTGAAATATTTCTATGCTGCGAAAACGAAATGATCGTACAAACTGCATGTTTAATGATGGCGATGTTAAAATTGGCGAGATGAAGCTCTTTTGCGTTTAGGGAAGAGAAAGGAGATATATGAAGAAGTCCCAGTTATGAGGAAGTTCTCGAACAGACGCTCGGAAAAGAATTTTAATCAAGACTCGAACTCCGGTTGCGGAGAGCCACGAGCACAAGAGACCCTCGCGTCAAGGAGGAGAGAAGATCAGAGCAAAGCTCAGTCGAGATTAGGCTTTGTTCTTTCGAATCGAATGTCTGATGCCGAGGCACCCAGGGAAACTCTAACTCACGGCATTCCACAATGGGGTATTTCTGACCTCCGCTGGGGTTTTTAGGCCATGAATGGATGAACTGGGGCCGCTAGAGAAAGGTATCGTATGTTGATTATGGTCTGCAGCTCAGTCATTTTCAACCATTTCTTCTAAAACAAGAACAACAACATTAAATACCAACAACTGTCCAGTGGTTTAAAGTGCGAGATAAAATTTGTCATTTTATTTCTACGATTTCCACTCAAATCGTCATCTGATGCATGACAGGGAAAAAAGAATTCAAATTTGAATTTGATATACGTATTTTTTTCTTTCCTGACGAATCCTTGAATGATTCACATATCAGGAATAAAAGAAGGGAGACATGCCTCGACGGTACATGGAGGCGTCTTTCTATATTACATGAGGATGCTGTAAACGCATCGTCGTGCAGTTACCATGGTGACAGACGTCGGCAATATGGCGACAACGTCATTTTTTATTATTTCTCCAGGAGGAAGGATATCGAGTTCCCTTTAATATCGAACACCACACTATTCCCCCATTGAAAGAGTCAATCTGATCTAAACGTTGGAGAGCCCGTGAAGTATTCACGAGTTGTGGCGGTGACACGGTGTCCAGTTTCTCTTTAATTATGGAACATTATTAAATCACAAAACTTTGCAGATTTTTACTAACCCACTGAGGTGATGTCCTGGTAGATGTGAGAAAAGTGTTCATGAGGATTCGCAGGTTGTAGAAAAGAATAGCGTAACCTCTTTCCAATCTTAATGTTCGATGCCTTTCATTTTCACTCACAACGGTACATGGCATTTCGACTTGTCATTAGTTTTACATAACTGCTGGGAAAGGAGGTTAGTTCGTTTATCGAAAAACGAAAAAAAAAAAGTTCGTTTACGCAAAGGTTCGTTGATTCGAAAACGAAAGAAAAAAAAATTTTCGTTTATGCAAAGGTTCGTTGATCCGAAAACGAAATGAGGTTAGTAATCAGTGTTGCCAGCGTGAAAAATGGAATTGTGCTTGAGGCGGCTCAACGTTATTCTAGATTGCCATGAAATTATGTTTTTACATCACATCAACCAAGAAAAAAGGAAAGAAAGAATAATTCTCTTGCCAAATTGGCTGACAAGCAAAAAAAAAAAAAAAAGTCCTTACATTTTTTTTTTGCTCCCAATTTTGTCGCCGAGTCTGCTGACAAGCAAATCCACAAAATTCGCAGTTCCATAAATCACCTGATAAAAAAAAAGAAACAAACAAACAAATGAACAAAAAAGTATCACCGTAAAAAAAAAAAATAAAAAAAAAAACGCATACTGGTTTCCTTTCTATGACCATTATGCTAATATGTTTAAAAAGGCGTAATTATGCCTAGCATAATGGTAGATGCTGAAGCGCCAGAAATTATGCCAGAAAGCATAATCATGCCAACTCTCGCAACGTTGATTCTCATTTCTTTTTATCTACGCACTTTTTTCTTTCTGTTTATTTGTTTGTTTGTTTGTGCGTTGTTTTTTTTTTTATTTTCGTATAAACAAACCTTACAAAACACGAACCTTATTTCATTTTCAGATTCGGAATAACGAGCCTTATCTAATTTCGGGACTAATGAACCTTCGAAATCCGCCGCAAATGTTGGGATTAACTGGCCTATTTCAAATTATCTTAGATAAACAAACACAATATCCACCTATACGGAATCTGTACGTTTCGGAATAACGAACCTTATTTTACTTTCGGATTAACGAACTTTTGGAATAACGAACAACATCTAGGGAAGGAATAGTTTGTAGGCATCAGGTAACCACGTTACCGACAACTCCCCACCGCAGTATGCAAAAAGCTTAAAATTCAGTCCAAATATACAAAACCCATAGTGTTCAAGACCACTTAACGCCCTTCTCATTCTCAACAGGCAATATAATATAAGTTAGTCTGATAAAAAAAAAGAATAAAATCTTACGGTAAAGATTTGATTGAAATCGGATGGAAAATAAGGAAGTTATGGCATTTTGAAGTTTTGGTAATTTCTGCACAACAGTTCTTGTAGAGTGGATATGAATATGCAAATAAGTGAGCTAACCATGTCATACCCTCACAATTTTCCATTGATCGTGTAAAAAAAAAAAAAATGGCGAAAATTCAGTGTTTCTGTCATTGAAGTCTAAAGAATGATATTATTCCTGGTTGAATAACTTCAGAATAGTGATCAGTTAGATATACGAGGATTTGAGCCTCGGGCATAATTGCGTTTGAATGATAAACTGGAAAGTTGTGAGGGGGTGACAATCTCACTTTGCCATTTGCATATTCATATTGACTGTTCAAGAACTGTTCCCCCCCCCCCCCCAAAAAAAAAAAAAAATAGCTAAATTTCAAAATGTCACAACTTCCTTATTTTTGTCATCCGATTTCAATCAAAATTATACTGTTGACTAGTTTTACATCTACCAAAGATTGCAACGAGACGAGCTGTTTCCTCCCTCCCCCCCCCCCCGGTTTTTTTTTTTTTTTTTTATTTCATTTAAAGTCCCAGTTAAATGGCTATTGGAGTGGTAAGGCTGGCCCAGTTTGGATACATTCGAGAATCTCCGTGACGAAGTGTGTAAGGCTTTTATCACTAATCTCTATGTAAGTTAACATACAGGCGAAGAATATCGACTGGTGTAGACCGTTACGGATGAGAGTTGGTGCTCATATTCGCTGACACGTGATGGCTGACGGGCGCTATGTGTGGTTTTCGAATGTCGGCACGGAATTCAGTTGCACCACCTATATGTTTTCCCATAACTAGACTAACTTATATTTGGACTGAGTTTCCCCTTTAAGTGGCGTGCATGGTGGAGCAACAATTTCAGCCAGAGACTTGAACCAGGGACCTCATGATTGCGTCTATCCACTGAGCCACTGACTGAAGGGTGTGTCACTGTGGTGTGTATGTGTGTGTGTGTGTTTTGTGTGCGTTTATGTGTGCGATGGGGGTGCCTACGCGACATTGGTCCGAAGTATCTTCAAATCAAAGTTGTGATTCATATCCCCGGTAACGATCCATATCATAATGATCTTGCTATTATATTTGTGGATGGTTGTAAAGAAAGGGTAGTGTCTCTCAAAGAATCAACCCTCCTTTGTAGTATTTGCAGGGATCCTGAAAAATCAGACATCTGCCAGTAACCTCTTTGTCACAGAAAGTGTTAAGATCAGTCTAAGGATGCGCGTTCGTCTAAAAACTAAGAGTTGGAATGAGCTTGACAATTCCTGACTATACACTCTGCTCTGATGTCGATAGCTGTCTGTTATGTATTGATTTATGAATGCTACTATAACAGGCAGAACACATCCCCCACTTTACATGTTTGTATGTTTTGTCATTTGTAAGTGAAAAGGGATTCGTTTTGGCTAAGTGTCCGCTTGCAAGCAGAAATAAAGCATTGGTCGAATGGGATTATGCTACGCAGATATCTTAGGCTGATGTGAATGTGTCATCTGCGTCCCTTAGTGGATTTCATGAAGTATGTAGGAGGATTCTATATTTGAACAGTTCTGACGGAAAGGGAAACAACTTCGTCCCAGATACTGGCGCAAAATACCACGTAAGAGTTCATCAAATACCAAAAGGTCACATGTCTTATCCTGGGAAGGGACTTAACAATCCCGACGGGAAGCCACATCAGCATTAAGAACTCAAAGCTTCCATAATAATTATTATGAAGCAAACAAAAACATCATTCTATGAAATTTTGCTCTCGATTCTCCACATTGGTTAATCCTGTTGATAGCTACGAACTGAGTTCTATTAAGGTTTAGCCGGCAGCATGCATCTTGAGTGGATATAAGCTTTCACGGACATGATCTAATGTGTCATCCGAAAGAAAAAAAAAAGATCTCTAGGAGAAGCAAACAAAACTATCGATCAAAGACTCATTGCCGTGTATTTCAAAACCTTGTAGTCTACAGCCAAAATGATGAATTGGGTCCGACTACCTGTCATCATGTTTACCACTAACCTTCACCTATCGATCTCCAAATACCATGCATCAAATTTCCATCAAAAAACACTTGAAGAAATACTTCATCATACGATATAAAGGATAATTGGATTCCAAGATATTCCCGAGGATCATCAATCGCTGTCATTATAGAATAATAATAGATCTTGTAGGAAAACGACCACAGAGCCTTAATTCTGGTAAACATCCATGTATCATACGCATTCGTGTAGACCTTCTACATTTATGTCCTTTATCTATGTAAGATATCGTCTGCTAAATACACTATAAATAACATTTCATTTAAAGACAAGCGTTTTGAACCCACCACGAGTAAAGACAGTGCTGAAACAGTTTATTAAAATTGCAACAACAAAAAAACACACAACCTCTCGTGATAATGGAGGATGTGGAAGACATGTTCTTTTTTTTTCCTTGTCTTGTTTTTGTTGTTGTTGTTGTTTTGAAATTCACATATATTCAAATAATCTTTATCCATTGCTGTCAACGGGGGAATCTCCACGACCGAAAAGAAGTGACATATCTGGCTCAGGGAGCCCCAAGGCTCAGTCAATGGACGTTACGCTATAATGAACGCCTTGACATGGGTTGCCACCACGCCGTGAGTTTCCGGTTAGTAGTCCTGATCAGCCCTGTCCGAAGTGGTTTTGGAGTTTGTTTCATGTGTGCGTGTGTGTGCGTTGGTGGATGCATGTATAGTGTATGTGTGTGTGTGTTTGTGTGTGTGTGTATGTGTGTGTGTGTGTGCGTGTGTGCGTGCATGTGACAGTTTTTTTTTTGTTTTGTTTTTTATATGGGAAGAGGGGTGCCTACATTGTAGCTTTGTAGGAGGTTAGATAGATTACATATCAGTGCAACTTCGAGTGTTATCAATATTCCGATGTCATCGCAAAGTATTACCACAATATTGTGTATATGGGAACTATGGGGACTTGTGGGCGAGAGTAAAGCGGTTGCTTTGCAAGTCCAGTTTCCAGCGTAGATCAAATGGCGCTAAAGTTACTATATAAGAGACTGCAGAGATACTCGTTTGAATCTCCGAATCGGAAAAGAGAATAATTAGGCCTACACACAGTGCATAAAAACGTGTCAAATTTACGTTCACACACTTAAGAAAAATAATGATAGGGCACCGTGTATGAGGTGGTGTAGACGTTACATCGATGTGAAGAGAAGCGTTTATAACATCTTGAATGCCATTGATTGTTCATAGTTTATGTTGTTGGTAAACACAACAGTACAAATTTACAGCTACAAGACGCAAAGTTCTACAACACTGATCAGTGGTACTTGAATATTACAATTTAACCGGTATTTCTGTTCTAATACAATAATAAAACTACTTTTGAATCTTTCAGAGTGGGTTTGCAATACCATGTACCAGGTCTGTAACTTCAAATGCCATATACTCTAATAAGGGCGTTTTCAGGTCCGTTTGTTGCAATTTCTGTGATCGGTCGATTGTGACTTGCGCTCTAGTGTTTTCCTGGGCGATTGGCGCAATACTATGTGTGGAAACCAATTGTTAATATAGAGATTACTTAACATCCTCTGTCACTGTGTCACCATGACCTTCCTCAGGCGTGCCACATTGGTAAAGTTTGTTAACTTTTGTTAACTTAACTTAACTACGTCTAGTCCATAGATGGCATACTGAATGCTACTGAAAAAAGAAAAACTTTGCAAGTTGAGTTTAGAATAAGTGCCTGAGCCAATAGGGTCAATCATTGTGGGCGGTGAGCTGGCTCAGTCGGTAGCGCGTCTGCCTCCGACCTAGGCGGCCAGGGTTCGAATCCGAGTCTGGAATGAGCAATGTTGTGTGTAATCATACCGTCCCCTCTAGCAAGAGGCAAAACACTCTGTCCCTCGGATAGGACATAAAATGGAGGTCCCGTGTGTGAGAGAGCCACAACTCATGCACGTTACAGATCCCGCTTCATTCATTCATCGCAAAGAGCAGCGTGTATAACTCGGTGAAGTGGTCCCGCCTCACATCCAACTGGACCCCATGGAAGACAAGCTTAGCATAGCTGAATGGGCTATCCAGCCATCTTCTCAGATGGAAAATGAACAAACAAACAAAACAAATAAAAGACAAAACACCATTCATCATGTAATTGACCAAGTGAAAATTGCTTGCGTATATTATCTAGTTGTTAGACCTTATATGATTGATGTCTTTTTTTTATCCGCTTATATAGGCATGCGCATAACTGTTCATTTTCAACAAAATTTCACATCGATTACTTTTCATCGTGGAGGTTTGATTTTTTTCTCCTGATTCATGAGCGTGAGCAGTGTATAGAACCAATGACGTGCAACGCCACAGCATTTTTTAGTCGCCTTATTGTCTTTATGGGACAACCGTCTGTCAGATTTCGTCACACCAAACATACCTCCATCCTACCCATTCCCGCCGCCCACTCTAGCCCCACGCTTTCCTTTTTGGAGTGATACACACATTCTCTCTTAGACTGATGATGTCGATAAATTGGTTTGATTGTTTCTCGAAGACGTGGGAAATCAACTGTGCGATTTGTGTGCGCGCGTGCGTACGTGTGTGTGTATGTGTGGGAGCGTGTGATGGTGTATGTTTGTGTGTGTGTGTTTGTGTGTCTGTGTGTCTGTGTTTATTCTGACTAAAATGTCTTGCCGAGGGAGCATTATGAATCTCCACACCGAGCAATCTTCCCAAGAATTCGCTGAAAAGTGTTTCAAATTGCTTGTTGTCGAGGATGAAAATAGATCGCATCTGATTTGTACGCGAAGGAAAATAAATGAATAAAATTGGGAACCGTTGAAGAAGACGTAGAAGCCCCTTTTGTGAGGCTTGCTGGCAGCTAAACCGAATTGTCAGATGCCGACGGAGACAGGATAGCATACACTATACGTTGTATACTGCTTCTTTCTTTTCGTAATTTGCATCAAGTTTTTGTGACATTGAGCTTTCCCCTCCTCTCCAGTCTAATCTGCCCTTTGATAGTTCTCAAATCAAAACAAAGAGTCAATCTTTTCAGAGTTAAATTCCATCCTGTATTTACGAGGTGAGATTATAATTTTACTATGTCTTGCATCCTTTATCTCTTATTTGAGGCATAGCCTACTACACTACAAATGGGGTTAAGTACCTACATTCCTTTTACATAATTTACCCATTGTATACATGCGGATTTCCAGTGGCGGGTCCAGGCTGGCGAGCACCGGGCACGCCCCCCCCCCCCCCTTTAATTTTTGTTAAAACAAAATAAATTAAAGAAAAATGGAGGGCGCATGCCCCCCTCCTTTAATTTTGTAAAGGCGCCCCCTTTTTACGGAATTCCTGGATCCGCCCCTGGATTTCAAACACTCGTGTATTAATACTCTATTCACTTGAGGCAAATATAAGCACACGCACACACACGCATGCCACGTAGTAGATAAAGACACTCAAACACGCGCGGAAATGTATCATAATCTTATCCGTGTATTATTGTGTGAGTGTAATTCTTATTCATGTGAATGCTGCCGAGGGTGTGTGTGTATGTATATATATATATATATATATATATATATATATATATATATATATATATATATATATATGTGTGTGTGTGTGTGTGTGTGTGTGTGTGTGTCCGCGTGTGTGTGTGTGTGTGTGTGTGTGTGAAAGGTGTTATAAAGGAGGTTTTCTTTTGTTTAACCTGTTTTATATTCATCTTTTTCGATCCATTGGTTCTACAAGAAAAAACTTGAGAAGCCTGGCCATTTTCATGCTCGGTAGTATCAGGCTTCAAAAGTCCACATTCAGTAGGCCCGTGTGCATATATTGTTTTGAAATCTCATCACGTATAGAGGGAAGATCGAACTCTATATAAAGAAACACACTCTTAAATGACACAGCGGTGTAGGAATCGCATTCTTTAGACAACCCGCTCCTTCATCAACCGGTGAACTAGACGCCCATTTTAGTTGTCGCTGCTTTTTGCATTCCTCACAGGTGGATACAACCATGTTTTCTTGAACCCCTTTCCGGCTGACTCAGCGGTTGCAATATCTTGCATGTTTGACCGCGTACCTTGCTTGACATGGTAGTCCAGGCAAGCACTTACTTGCCGAGCATTATAGCGATATGGAGTCAATAACCTCCTCGGGAACTACTTTCGTAATAGAGTTCACGTTGTTACAAAAAAAAATAAAATACATGTTTGTTTGTTTTTTTAAGATGCTCTCTAGTATGTTTGACCGCGTATTACCTTGCTTGACATGGATGTAAGTCTTGGCAGGCACTTAGACGCAGGCCATTTAATAGCGCTGTGGAGTCAACAGCCTCCTTGGGAGCTATTTTCGTAATGGAGTTTACATTCTTTATAAAAAAATGCCTTATCCTTGTAAGACGCTCTCGCCCAGTCCAATACAAAGCCTCTTATCACATGCGAAATTACACACGCACGACGGCAGAAAAATGCAGCTTTTGACAGCATGATAGATTGGGCACGTATCAGACAGCAACTTTGGACAGAATCATAGTAATACATAAAAGTGATACATTAAAGGAAAGCTTCGTCTTGAGCTCTGACGTCTTTCTTTTGACTACTTCAGGTTATATGCCCAGACTGATCTTGCTAAATAAACATAAACATTCGGGTGTCTGCGCTTGTTTGTGGACATACTCAGCTCAGTAAGCCAGCCCTCATTTCGCGCGAAATTTTCCAGCAAATGTAAGAATTCATCAGACGGCGGAACGGAGCCTAATGTTCGCCATCATTAGAGGGTGAAAATGAAGCGCCCTTTTAGAGCAGACAGCCAGATCTGGAGAGATTAACGATACCATACAGACAATGAGTAAAGAGAGATAGAGAAAGTCAAATGCAGACATGACGTACAAACGGACAGACTGAAAGAGAGAAGGCAAGAGAGAGAGAGAGATAGAAAGAGAAGGAAAGAGAAACAATGCTGAATGTCACGGTAGAAAATTCGTCAATCAGGACCAAAAGGCCCTTCGTGCATAATAGTCTTCACAAGACCACAAATTGTCGGCAGCAATCTCGAAAAGTAACCTCTGTGCCTAGTAGTCTGTGGTACAAAAGTAGTGCTACAGCTCCAGGAGCGAAGTACAGTCAAACCTGCATTAACGGGCACTTGTTCATAGCGGACACGCGCTGTATACGGCCATTCAAAGCAATTCCCCCGAGAGAAAAAGCAACGTTAACGAACCTGTCTATAGCAGCCACCCGTCTTTAATGGCCACTTTTTCCCTAATGACAGATTCGACCGTAGTAGCAATACCTGATGCACCTATCAGTAGGACTATATATATGAAGTTATTGAGTGGTCAGTGTAGTCATAGTTTTGGTCTAAGTTATGCCAAAATACTAATGATAGTAGTAGTGGTAGTAGTAGTAGTAGTAGTAGTAGCAGCAGTAGTAGTAGTAGTAGTAGAAGTAGTAGTAGTAGTAGTAGTAGTAGTGTAGTAGTAGTAGTAGTAGTAGTAGTAGTAGTAGTAGTGTAGTAGTAGTAGTAGTAGTAGTAGTAGTAGTAGTAGTAGTAGTAGTAGTAGTAGTATAGTAGTAGTAGTATAGTAGTACAAGTATAGTAGTAGTAGTAGTAGTAATAGAAGTAACAATGATGTGTAGTCACAGTTACTTTTTTGTTTGTGAGCATTAAAGAGCTGGTGGAGTGAAAGAAGTTAAAAAGAAGACTTGTGTTAAGATTTCACCTGCTCTCTTTTCATTTACTCTCCAAACTGTCTACAAATTTGAAAATAATAGTGAATTTAGATTGACTGGAAAAAATCGTACTTGCTCTTTCGCTGCTTATTCCGTAGAATTAATCAATTTTCCCTCTTTTCATCAACTGATTTTTCCATTATTCGTTACTGTCATTAAATCTTTTGCTCCTCTTTCTTACCCTCTGCCCTTTCTCTTTCTGCGCTTTTTTTTTTCATTCTAAAACGCCCAGAGACAGCTAACTGAATATCTTAAACAACCTTCTTTTATGGAACACAAAGAAACTTGAACCTATTCCTTGCCCTCTCGATCCCGACAACCGCAAATTAAAGCGAGGGGGAAAAAAGAGATCTGTGAAAATTATCTAGGCTTACCAAATCAGGGCAATAGCTTCCGGAGCTTTGACCTTAAAGAAATCCTCATCTATCGCCCAGTTGCTCGTCTCGCTTTCATGCAGCTTGTCTGTCGGGACCCTAATATTATACATTCTGGTCAATATAGCCTCAAAATAATGTGGTACTCGGACAAGGACAAGACTGTAGGCGGTTGCATATTGGGTGAGAGCAACTGACACTTTTTGCTTGCTCTTTCTACCTGCCCATGCACGAAATGAACGTGTTGCATTAAACTTCCGATGCAAGCATGCCTCTGCAGGTAAACGCGTCTATTGGCGTTTGGCTATCATTAATACAGTTGTTGGAATCTTGATTTCGTTTTGTTTGCTTGTTTGTTTGTTTGCTTGCTTGCTTGATTGCTTGCTTGTTTGTTTTTTGTTTGTTTGTTTGTTTGTTTGTTTGTTTGTTTGTTTGTTTGCGATGGTTGATTAAAAGTACAAAGCCTCGTGACCTATATAATGTCTGCCGGTCCTAAGTCAATATAAAAACGACATGTATTCCATAAAATGACAGAAAATGTTTGAAAAGCCATTTCTGATCAGAAGGGCCAAAACAGGTCGAGAGTCTCACAGCACGAAGATTTCTGTTTAACAGTTATCTGCATCTAGAACTGAATCGCTTCTGCACTTGATTCACTCATTTTGGCCCGGGACTGCGTTTTGTTTTACCTAAATGCTTATCAAAATTTTATTCTGGAGACAACGCGAGACAAAATTGGTTTTAGACTCATCGCATTCTTTTATTTATTTTTCTTAAGATATCAATTAATCTATTCAAAATACATATACACACACATACACACGTTCGCACACCATCACACACGCCCATTCCCTTCACACACATCACCCCCTACAAACACACGGGCGCACATACAAAACACACACACTCAAAAGGAACACCGGTATAAAGTGGCTCCGGATGGAAGCAAAAAAGTAATTACATCTATCTCTCTTGACAGCCGCTCTCAACCATTCTGTATGGTCCCACATCATAATGACTTGTACATTTCGATTAATATCAATGATTTGAAAAGGCAACACTCACTGCAACACCGGCCCAGAGTGGCTCCAGATAGAAGTAGAAAAGCGTCTTCAGCGCGATGGACACTATTCCCAATATGATTGACACTATGGCACCGACAATCTGCAGTGTACCTAGCACGTAGGCCGCCGTGGATGAATAGTGTGGGTAGACGCCCTTCCTCTCGACGAGGTCGTCGTACTGGTCGTCGGAGAGCGACGTCATAGCCGTCGTCGTTGTCGTTGTCGTCGAAGACGCTTTTTTCGAACTCATTCTGTGGTGGTGCACAATGTGAATATATATATATAGATAGTAGCAATGTAACTGATGACAGTTTTGTTCAAAAGATATATATATATATAGACCGTTATCTACTTTTTAGATAGGAGTTGTTTATTCATTATTGTGAAATAAGAGTATGATAGTATACACTCTAAGTGTAGACAGATCTCCCACCTCACTGAAATTAACTGACATGATATACACTCGACATGTCACGATTAATGTGTTACGTAGTCATCCTTGAAAGAAGAGCCAGATTAGAGGAGAAACGTACAAATTCTAATCAATGCCATGTTTGGTTTCATTACTCAACTGGTTTTTGTCTGTTCATTTGTTCCGTTCTCCAACAGTGATAATATGACACGCTGCAGGTCCTTGTTATTTTAATAAATGTCGGAAACTGTTTACACATTTAATCTGTTTGGGTGCAGCATATTTTGAACGCCCCGTAATTCCTTATTTCATTTAACTCAGTGATTCCAGAGAGGCACCACATTAAAAGAATACTAAAGTTAACTCATTCTCTTTCACACTGGCAAGTTTGTTTGGGTCTCTTTGTTGTTGTTAGGTTTTTTTTTTCTGATTTTGTGCAAATATCATGAGTATACCTACTTCCATCAAATCCTTTTCTAATGCATAATTTGTGCACAGAAAACCAGAGGAACCAATTTCATAATGCCAAGATGATGCTTTCTGCCCCAGGACTTTATGGTAAAAGATCATTAGAAATATTTCTTCTTCAGATATACCATATTTCCCGACCACAAGCATATGTCATTCCATCCGGATTACCGTCAGTCCACAATATCAGCCACCGATAACTGGCCCCTGGACATTATGCCCTAGAAAACTTAAATTACGTTTCGAAAACCATCACAAATCGGCCATCTTTGCCAGAATGCTATAGATCTCATATCGGTTCTGATTGGCCCTTCTCGGCACATCTGACAGATATGTGAAATTATAGAGCAAAATGATGTTGAAAACAGAGATAAAATCAAAGAAGTAGACGAGGGAGAGTGGATGAATATTGAAAGCCCTTCCGACCCCCCCCCCCCTCTTTTTTTTTTGTTGTTGTTGTTGAAAGTTTCGAACAGAACACTTAAACATAAACAGCTTTGAATCTGAAAGTTCAGTGACATCGCTGAGGTGGTGAGAAGATTCTTTTCGCTTGACCGATATCGCTCATATGTAATCCGATCTCTTACATTTGTTTTATTGTCTCTTGTGCAAACACATTCTTCTGCGCGGTAAACCCTAATGCTGACACAAACGTGGCAGACTATATGTCATACAAGCAGACCATATAAATGAGCTTTCGAGGGGAGACGACATCTTAACCGAATTACATTTCTACTAGAGCGTGCTCAACTGTTCGATCGACAAGGCATGATATTAGGCGTTGACGACCACATCGAGTGACATATGTGGGACTGAACAAATCTTGAGGCGAGCAGCACGTCGGGATAGTGTTCAGCAATCTATCGAATTAATGTCATCGTGATCGGCAAGTGGACACACGCAGAAGAGAAATGTTACAATAACATGAGTAAGAAAGTCGAACTGGCAGGGCATGAGATGTTTTGCTTTGGGCAGGTTTGCGTAATCAGCATTCATTTCCTAATGTTTTCATGTCCTGCTTAATCTGCCCCCTTGGGGTTTTGCACCAACTGACGTATTAAACGTCAAAAGGCGTCGCAGATCTTGTTACGCCAGCAAATACATCATCAGTCCATCAGATGAGTGTATACGGTTTCTTGCGAGCAAACTTTACGACTCGTTTGAAATCTTCCTTGTTGGACAACATTTACTAACTGACGCTCACTAACCGTTACTGTCAGAAATTGCATGCATGTACTATGTATGCATATTAACAAGTTAGTGTAAGTATAATCATTTGTATGTATCATGCATGTTCGTATGTATATTTTCCATAACATCAATTGTCATAACTTGCCAATGGAATGTCAAATGTAAAAAAAAAAAAAATGATTGGCATACATAAAATTTTCAATATTAATATCGATTCAATCACCTTTCTTGTGTGCAAAAAGAGGTTAGAAAGTTTCGGTAGAAAAATTGCCTTTCTACGTCTTCTGAGCGTTGACTCTGAAGTGAATTAAGCAAACGGCAAGATTTCAGAATTCCGCCAAAATACTGGCACCCCCTTCTGCATTATAAACCACTGGAAATCAAATTATTTGTCTTCATAATTTCGAAGACGTATTTGATTTGTATTGATTTTACTTGGTCTGTGCAGGTCATGAGAAGAAAATTAAAAAGAAGTAATCTGTTTTGATAGCAACCCCCTTTCAACTCGAAGGCGAAGATATTTCATAATGAAATTCAAATTGAGTTTAAGCCAAGACTTGTGGTTAGATCACAAATTTGCACTACTATCAATGCTACTTTAGTGAGATCAATCCTAATTCTACTCTTATGGTGCTATTTTCACAGCATCAGGGTTACATTTACTCTGCCATCACAGTTAATTAAGGTGTAGGGTGCCTATACATGTAATACCACTCAGACTGATACTTGTCAGATCAAACAACATTTTGACTGCTTTTAAAGGAGCACGGGTTTGAGTATTATGTCAGAGGCAAAGAGTTAAACAAAGTCGATTTTTCCTTTAATGGATAAAACTGATCTCATGGTCTACACGCGAGTCGTAGTTAAGCCTTTCTACTACAATACACGCTCCCACGACTTCTGATTTGACGTGTAGCAATAGTGTCCCGTAATCAACACGGCTTTCCCCCTTGCACGCCGAAGTCGGCGTTTGTTTGTATACAGGACGCGCATCGCACGATGAAACGTTCGGAGAATCAGATACATTCGGATTCTGTGTTAAATCAGGAAGCTCCTTGGTTAAATACACGCAGGCGTCCTCATAGGCTCTTTCTGATCCTCTGTCTCCTCTCCAAAATCTTTGATCTCCTCCTCTAATCTCTGTTTTGCCTTTCACGTGTATCATTTATCACTCTCGCTATATGTGTGCGTTATAATTATATTTGCATGTAATATTGAGTCACATGAAAATGTATATCAAAAAGTAATATGTCTCCAGAACAAAAAGACGGAGAAAAAAGGGAGCGGGAAAAGGGGAGGGAGGTATTATAAATAGGATTCAGATGATGTTCAATCAAATGTAAAATTTGAGACTTATGGGGAAAAATACAGTCTGGGGCCCAGTGACGTGAAAAAACTCCATCAATCAGACACTTACCCTCACCCATCGCCTCTTCTTTTTCCTCTCCTTCTCCTATACCTTCTCCTACTACTAGTATAGCAATCTTCATCCTCCTACTCCTGTTCCTCCTCTTCTTCCCAACTCTTTCTCTCACCCCCCCCCCCTCCCCCCCCCCTCCCCCCCCCCCCCCCCCCCAACATCGTCCCCAGACGAGTATCCAGCTATTCATGGCCTGGCTGTATGTAGCACGCTAACGGTTTAACGGTGCCGTCGCACTATCTGCAGTCCAGACGGGCCTATTTGCGCACGCTGCGGGACGGAATGATGTCCGTTAATATTCCGCGCCACGAGTATTGACAAATCACTGTGCCCACTCCTTGCGCACCGATCTAGAAACCCGGTTAATCCTGCACCCAAGACCCCCATACTTATTGGGCCGTGGCCCAGTTCTTGTGTGCTTCACATTTTTTCGGTCAGAAAATTAATCTTACTCATCAGCGAAGGAGAGAGAAAAAGGAATCTCTGCCATATTTCCCGCCTCATTTGCGTTTCGACATCATGTCGTCGTTCTTTTCTTTCGGTCCATTGAAGAAGTGGTATAGAGTTACCAACATTCCTTCTTCATCATTTCCGCTAATGAAATTCTTAAATCCATGCCAACATTTCATTTCCCCTCATTCGTATGTTGCTTGGAGTTTTTTTTTATCATGAATCCGCTCTCAAAGTGAAATTCTACACCATGTTCGCACTGGATTCTGTAAAGAGACTAAACACAGAGACGAAATTGATAATCAAGGTTTTTACTGAATATCAAAATCGAACATGCATTATGTAAATAAGAACGTGATGGAGTTTACAAGTTCATAATTATGTTTTCAGGAAAGAGGGGTGTCAGTTACAACCACGTACTTGGAGAAAGTGATGATGTCATTGAATCCCGGGACTCCCGATGACCTATACACCTATCTCAGCCTACCTGCATCATATTATTTTGGTATACTTTTCCGATATGATTTATAGTAATGTACACATGGGCCTTATTTGCCTAGCGTCAAGCCCGTGCACCGTATAGTTCCTTGGCCTATTTTAGTTGATGGCCCTCGTGGCCCTTGTTCGCTTAGTGTGTAGCTAATGGGCTGTATGACTCGAGAGCTTTATAACTCGTGGGCTGTATGACTCGTGAGCAATATGATTCGTGGTCTGTATGACTCGTGGGTTTTATGACTCGTGGGCTGTATAACTCGTTGGCAATATGACTCGTGGGCTGTATAATTCGTGGGCTTCATAACTCGTGGGCAATATCACTCGTGCGTGTCGAGCTCGTGACATGCACCCCATGGAGTGTCGCAAAAATGCAAGGAGCTGGATAATAATGCAGTGATAGTGTAAGCCGCTTCCAATTGATGTGGTTATGCCGGACAACCACTATGATCCCTCTAAAAAATGCTTAAATGATTCAATTACCTGATCTAGGTTAACAATTCATTGCAGTTCACGTAATCAACTTTATGCACACCTTAGAATAACAAATGTTGGAATATATCACAAGATATATGTCCTCCCAAAACACAATCTAATATGCTCATGGAAAGGGCGTTGCATTAGACGGGAAAAAAAAACAAATCAAAAAGCATATTGGCCGCTTTCTGCTTGACAAGTCACGTACACGAGCGCTTTCACGGTTGAAGGCGTATAAGACCAACAAACTAAATTGAGTCAACAGTCTCTTGCGACTCATCTTCAAAGTGACACCGAACAAACTCGTTAAATTTCAACTCTCTTCCGCCTTTATATACGTAAACCGCCGCTATTCCGGCGGGATGTAAAAGGTACCGGTGTATACATGAGCGTATAGGGAATGAAATGTCATTTGAAAATGTATTTATTCAACCAGATATATATATATATATATATATATATATATATATATATATATATATATATATATATATATATATATATACAAAGAGAGATAGAGAGAGAGAGAGAAAAGAGAGAGACACATGTACCTGATTTGGATATGTTGTTTGCTACTCTAAACCTGACAAAGTCAATCGCGTGTGAATCCGTCTTACTTTCATACAACGCTGTTTCGTATACGCGGCGCTCACCTAGATCATCTTGTGGTTACATGTGTATGCTTCAGTGTGCGTGTGCTATATAGGGATCAAGTTTGAAAAACAAATTACCATCAAAGACTGCCGGGCGCATCGAGGGAAATAAAAAAAAATAGAGGGGATGATTAAATCTACTGTATATTTCTCTTTGTATGATGGCGCCATGGGTATAATCATACTCTGCAGTACTAAAACAAAGGATTTATACCAGTACTCCTTTCCAATCAGTTCCCCTTATCGCGTTGGCCTTTTCCCTGCCACAGAACCAATACCCTCAATACAGGGAAAAGACAAAAAAAAAAGTGAAAGAAAAGAGGTGACAAATAAAGTAAGAGAGAGTTTGAGAGGGAGAGAGAGAGAGAGAGAAAAAGGAGGGATCTGGAGATGTTTGAGCTGCAAATATCGCCCCTGTCAGGGAATGCTGACCACGATGCACTTTATCTTTGCGACGGGACGATATTGACCAAGAGACCTCCCAAAAAAGCACTCGGTGTCAGCGAGCCAGAAACCTGAGATGTATTGCCGAGGAGTCCTGAAGAGGTAGTCCAACAACGGATTCATCTTCTCCTGATTGATAGTGAGACCCTGTTGCCTTGCCATTTCCTTCTTACATTTCTTTCTTGTTGTCCTCCTTCTTCTCTTCTTCGTCGTTTTCTTCAACTTGTGTTTCTTCATCAATATCCTCATCCTACTTCCCTTACTGAATCTCCTCTTTCCTCGTTTTCTCCCTTATTCACTTCTTTACCTTTCTTCTTTCTCTCATTTGCCTTCGCCTACTTCTATCTTAGCTTTTTCTCTTACTCAATCTCTTACAAACTTTACTTCTGATTGCTGTTTATCTCTCCTTCGTTTATACTTCTCCTCCTTTTCTCAGTCCTCTTGTCTTTTATCAGTTCTTCTTTTCTAAATTGTTTTTATCATTTATTTTTTCTTCTCGTCTTCTACATTTTTCTTCTCCTTCCTACTTAATAGTATTTGTCAAAAAAAAATCCTTATTGCTGTTGCTTTATCTCTTCACGTCTTTCTTTTGTGCCTGTATATTCATAGATTCTCTCCCCTCAACGACCCCCCCCCCCCTTCATGTTTCTGCTTTATTCTTCCACCTTAAAATGCCCGGCACCTTGTCAGGAGATTACTGGCAAACATTCGGCCACTTCGAGACCCTGACAATGACAAATCGCCCTTCGGGATCCGATGTCGTGTTTGATGAATGAATGCTTGTGCAGAGAGCGGCCAGAAGCTAGAGCGTTCCGTCTGTCCACACTTTCACATTTTCGGGGGCAAACATACAAAAGTCACCAAACAGCCGACACCACTTTTGTACAGAATCCGTGTTTGTCAGTGATTTCCTTCGAGGAGACGTATTTTCGCTGATTAGACAGAGTTTACTTCTTCACCCCCCCCCCCCCCCCCCATGACATAACTGGGTGTTGGCGTGAATTCTGCGAACTAATCGGTACCGCAAAATCAGGTCCACTAAACCAGTCGCTGCGTCTGACGCCGAAAGAAGCGCGTACGTAGTTCATCCAATATTTTCCGCATTGCACTGGCAATCTTCAGCAGTCACTTCCTATGGCAAGCTTTGCTCTATCACTATTCAGCCAGAATGAAAAAAAAAAGGTATCCTCCAATTCCGATAATGGCCTGGCGCAGTTCAAGGTCAAATAAACAAAAGTCATGGTTATCATTCCCAGCCAATACATCGCAAACCTTGTGTTGTTGTTTCTGGGTTTTTTTTCAATGTTTGCAGATATTGTTGGGAATTCTCCTGTTGTTATCCTCCGCTTTCCTTTTCAACTATTTTGATGGATGCTGATACAAAAAGTAAAGGTTTGTGACATTCCAACAAGCGTTTGTCCTAAACTGAGGACAGTGTAATAGTTGAATTCGAGAATTTCCTCTCGATTGCCGATACTCAGGCAAGCGTCTATGGGAAATGCGTGTTGTAGCAAAATCAAACCGTCCTAAAAGTAAGCACATGGCAACACCAAAATACACACAGATACTACATAATATATTTAATTATGTGCGTCTGTGTGAAGGTGTATGCATGTACGTATACATTATGTATGTATTCTACTGTTTAAATGTTCCCTCATGTTTGTTTGTGTTTTTGGAGTGTGCTTTCTTGCAGCAGCATCCAATACAAGATTAGACTACTCTCACTGACGAAGTATAACACGGGAGTACGAAGTCAATAAGAACGACTCCCCTTTCCGTATCAAGTGAAGTTGACCTGAGCTAGCTTCAATATCACGAGAACTTGGTGATGAACAGCGTAGTATATTGGTTCTTGATTACCACTCAACATTTTTCACCCCCTGTCGTAAGTCTCCATAAAGGGTTGCGCGCCTTCATATTACCAGCAGTGTCAAAATGTCTCATGCCCACGCCATTACGAGTGGAATGATGAAACATTTTCTTAAAGGATCTCGGAGTATTCCCTTCGTATCGATAGAGTATGATGACAGATAATGTCAGTTTTTTTTTCTTTATGGATAATAATAATATTGTCAAGTGTTTCAATCACAATCACACCTGAAGGGAGACTTCTGGGAGACTTACCGTCGCCATTCAAACCATCCTCTTGCAGGTCGATACATAGCAAGATAAATTAGTTTATATAAAAATGCAGACCTCTCATTCTCTCACACACACACACACACACACACACACACAGACACACACACACATACACACTCTCTCTGTATGTATGTATGTATACAGATATATACATACATAAGTGTATAGATAGATATATTATTTGTTAAAAGTTAATAAAGTGTAATCAAAGCATGAATTCCGCACTCTCGAATGCAAATAAATGAATGTCAAGCAGGTCACAGGTAGAATATGTTTTCAATACATCGAACAGCACACTGAAATTCGCAACGTGATATTAACTTTCTCTGTATTCAGACTTCATGTGGCTGTTTTTGTTCTTTTTTTATTAGTAGTAGTAGTCTGAACGCCTAATGTTTCATACACGTCGCCTGCGCAATTTCAATAAGTGATAATTGGTATTTCGGCAGGAAAAATACGCGAAATGAATCATGAGTTCGACCAAAAAAAAAAATGTGTGCACAGGTTAACCCCACCTGCATCAGGATGATTGCTCGACGAATTCAAGGAGAAGAGTCAACAGCAGATGAGAGGGAATATCTCTGATATAGATGATCATCGAGCGAGGCAATCTTGCAGTTGTTGGGTTGTCGTTTTTCCTTTCAAAATTATGGCGCCAGTGGAAGCATTGTCGTGCTGTGGTGAGTAAAATTACATACATTTAAAAAAAAAAAAAATGGTATTCATGTCAGGATGAACCAAAGAAAACAATCAATTCTCTGGAGTAAAATCTTCCTTTTTTTGTTTATAGTTGTGTTTTTGTCTTATTTCAATGCAGCGATTTGTACTCAATTTGTACTGATTTTACCGAAACGCGTGCGTCAGACTCACGTCAGATCTGAAGGTAACAAAGAAGAAATGTAGGACTATGGATGTGTTCGTGGTTAGGGCCAAAGAATATCAGCTCTACCAATGCAACCTTTCCAAACGGTAAGGCGACCTTTCAAACAATAACAAGAATTTTGAAGCTTGCAATTCCTTGTGGAAGTGATTTGCCCTGCGTTAGTGACAAAGATGAAAACTCAATCGCAGAAAATGTATTTCGATATCATGATGAACAATGTGTCATTCCCAGGGGGTAATGACACAGAACGTTATCATTTATTGCAGAATCAATACATATCAGAAGAAATTAAGAAAGGAGTATCGGTGTGTGTAATCTTATCTAGTTTTCTGATAGGAGCTGAAACAGTGGTAAACATTTTTTTTTAATGGTATTCCGGAGATGCCAAGATTTACAATTGTCCTTAAAGCAAAGTTACCTTTCAGCTACATTTGGATGCAATATCAACAATTTCGTCACTGTTTTTCTTTCGTTTATCTCATTTGATCATTATTTGGCAATGACATTGTTTACAACATAATTCAACCCTGAGTTTTGTTTTTTTTTTAATGAAGAAAGAACTACATTCCATTCAATTAGAAGCCAGCACTTTGGAGTTTGATTTGTAATACTTCTTCCATTCATCAAACTTATTGTTTTCCCAACAACTTTAAGACAATTCATTCATATGCCTATTTGAATTATTACTACCACATAATTATATATTATGTGAAGAGTACAAAAATATGTAACAAAGCAGACTGTTTTCACAGGGACTGTGCGATTGCAAAGGGAATTAATATTTTTATCGATATCAAATCACACATAAAGAAGTATTGTTTGAGAAGAAAAATGACAAACTTACACAATTAAAGTGTAAGTTCAGATCATGTGTAAGTAGGCTTAACTGGACAGGGGAAGTTCAGAAAATATGAAAGTTATGAAATGGAGTGACACGACATTTTGTTCCTGCGACAATTGTTCTGTTCTTGTTTTCTCCAAGAACTTAGGGCTAGGGTTAGGGTCCTGATAGGGTTTTAGAATTAGTTTGATGTGATGATTAAGATTGGGGTCATGTTTGTTGATAGGCTTTATGTTTGGCTTAGTGTGCAGATATTTCATGGGAGCAATTGCCGCAGGAGCGAATGTCAAGGAACCACGAAATAAACAACTTCACTAAACTAATAATTGGTATTGGTCGCAAACACTTCTGCAACTACGTTCAGTAAAGATGTCATATGCCCTCACCCTCGCTATCTGCATATTCATAAACATTCCCCAAGGATCACGTTAGCAACTACAAACCTTTCCATCATAAAAGCCATCACTGGAAAAAGGATATTGCATGTAAGTTATGGAAAATTTAAGGTAAAAAGATTCATGCTATTCTTTGGGTTTTCACGACAAGAAAAGTAAGTTTAGTGAAGACTCGTGTGTCGGTCAAAGGGAACCTTATCAGGCCAAAACACCTTCAACTATCCTAACTTAAAATATTGTGTGATCGCTCCTAATTTTCGTCAGAAACTCAATTTCTAAATAACGTTTTCTTTTTATTCTAGGTCCGATTTTAATTGAAACAAAGGAAAAACATTCATTCTGTCTGTTACATCTGCTTCTATTTATTAAAACCAACTTGCAAACTTGGACATGGTGTAAAAGCATTCTATTACCACTGCGCAAGATACGAACGCCCTGAAAATGTGTTAAATGAAAGGGGCTATGACTCTTCTGTAGTTTATATCGAGGGCTTGCATGTTCAAGAGGGATCCATGGGCTACGTCGGGTGCGGAAGAAGTTGACTTTTTCCCAAGGTTTTAATGGGACGGTATCGTTTTGGTTTTAATTAGAAACTTCTTACATAAACTATTAAAAAGGGTACAATTCTAAGAGGAATTCAAAGTTTATTTGACCAAGATCGGTTTTAAAGTGGCTGAGATATAAAAAAAACAACAACAACAACAACAACAAAGAGGTCCTAAATGATCAAAGGTGGGTCCCACCTTTTATTAGCACCACTTTGTTTTACTTTATTTTTGATATCTCAGTCATTTCAAAACCGATTTTCATCAAATAAACTTTAAATACCTCCTATTTATTGTATCCCTATACAGCACACGCACATTGGAGCATACATGTAACCACCCCGCTTGGCACAATCTAGGTGAGCGCAGCGAATTTCCCATCTTAACCAATACTATACCATCCTAGCTCTATATTAATTCCTCAGCCCATTTACGGACACACACACACACACACACACACATGCATACAAACAAATACACATGTATGTATGTATGTATGTATGTATGTATGTATATTATTATGATAAAAAGGGCTCGACATTAGCCGTGGACCGGGGCCACTTAAAATGATGTCGGGCCACCAAATATTATTATGAGAAAAAATTATCTTTTTCGAGGCCCAATGGGGCAATTGATATTCAAAATGGATGTTTCCTTTTATTTTTCATTTCTGATTTAAAATTTTAGTGGCCCGAACGGGCCACCAGAGAAAGAAGTGAGTGTCGAACTCTAATATTACATTGATATCTCGAATAGCACTGTGCTTGATTGTCAAAGAGCAAATCGGTTAACCCCTTTCTGTGACGTCTATTATATTTCTCTGGAGAGAGAAAGAAGTTATACCTTAATCGCTAGCAGCCTACCTGAATCACAACCTGCCGTCCTCCGAACACCTCATCTATCCTCGACGGGGAATGTTCCGCGAGTCAGTCATTCACAACGGGCGATGTAAATTGAAGCGACCTTCCTCCTCTCTTCCAAAACGTTCTGTGACGACACTAACGTGTATTTGCCTGCGATTGTCATTCACATCCCACCTCCATCTCCTAAGCAACGGGAAAAGATGCGGAGCTCGCGCGAAATCCTTCACGAACCCTCCTGCACGTCCATGCAGCGGCTAGGAGATGTGAGTTAGCGCGTGGAAGTGCGGAGCTGTTCGCGCTGCAGTGAGCTTCCCTGGTTCGATTTCTTTGCGCAATCGATCGCAAGCCGAACGATCGGGTATTGATTTTGCGCCATCAGCAAGGGAAGAACGTAGGAAAGGAGGGGGGGGGGGGGGGCGACGGTCGGTGGGGCGTGATCCAAAAGTTTCGTATGCGTGTTAAAGCATTGTAATCATAAGTGATGTAGTGGAGGTTAAGCGAAATTTGTTAGTGTTCAGATCCCGAGTTTCTCGATTATTTTAGTACATTCTACATAATTGGCCATGTAGCTCCCTCTCGCTCCCTTTGTTTTTACATCTGAATTTCCTCTCTTTAACTTTCTCAATGCTAAACCTGAAAATTAACCGTTTCCCCAGTCCCAACACTAAGGCCTTTCCCTTTCTCAATGTAACTGTTCTCCGTTCATTCTGATGTTTGTATAGTGTGTGAATATGTTTCTCTTTTCCTTTGTCCTTTTTTCTTATTCATTTCCTCATTCTGTTCCCTTTTCAAAATAGGAATTTCATCAAATGTGGATTTAATGTCATCCATGCCTGGCGCGAACGATGACCAATAGAGTTGACCTCTGACCTTGACCTCAAAGGTCGCAGTATGGCACCAAAAATGGAACGTCGCCCTCACTCCAGCCAAAAGCGAGCAAGTTCAGATTTTCTGTTACCTCTGCCTGGCATCCATTATTTACCAATCAAGTTGACCCCTGACCTTGAGCTTATCTCCAAAGGTCACGGAGGTAACTGGCGCCCCCCAAAAAAAAAAATGCAGCTTAGTTCTGATGCCGGCCAAAGGCAAACGAGTTTGATTATTTTTTTATATCCTTTGTCTGGCTCTCACGATATAAGTTGACCCGCAACGCAAGCTGCTAACACTTTTTTTTTTGTCAGGTGACTTTTAATGTGACTCTGAAGTTTTTGATCATCCGTGCTAATTTGCTAATGATTAATTTGGGTGTTTTAGTCCCACTACTACTCTAAATAAACTGTCCATTTCTCCTCTGGGGTCCATTTCCCTTTAATTCGTCTTTTTACTTCTGTTCCCCCTCTCCACATACGCTCGATAGTGCAATACTCATTACTGTTTGATCGAACTCGCACTGGGGCTTCATTGGCGAAAATATTGCGTTTCCCGCGCTCAAGCGCGGTGTACCCATGGGGACAGTTCGGTCCATATCCGTTCATCGATCGCAGACCATACGACCCTTGCTGAGCACCACTCTTTTTTTTTTTCGTTCCCTCAGATTTCTGCTAGATGGTCTTAACTTGCTTAATGCCATGTTTAGATCTGGAAAGATTAGTCCCTCAGCCCCTTGATGGCTTTCACCACAAACACCCTCTGTTCCAGGAGATGAGAGGGTTTGACACAACAGAAAGTGGAAAGTAAATCCTCTCACATTCTTAGTTAGTCCCTTATGTGCTTTATAATGTAAGCTCGTAATTTCGGCTTTCTGTTCTTTTTCAGCCTTTCCGTCATTTTCTCTTTCTTTCGTGTAGTTCCTCTTTTCCTCTTCTTTCTGTTAATCATTCTGTCCATCATCCCCTAATTCTTGTTTTGCCGTTCTTCACCCTTTCTATACGCTAGGGACTTTTGATAATGCCATGGGGTTTTCCACGCCCAAAGCATGCAAAGGATTAAAAGTGCTACTTTCGAATTCTCTATGATGTTCTGTCATTTACTTCTTTCATGTTCTGTCCTCTCTCGCTTCTTTTGATACTCCAGTGTCCGTTCTTAGAAAGACGACTAAATGCATGTCTCTTTGAGATGAGTTAGGTCACTGAATTAGCATCCTTTCTCTGGTTTTTAATTGAATATGTGGGGTGATGAGGGATCGTTGTACTAATCTAAATCAAACACACGGAGAGCGTCTGGAATAGATAATGATCTCGCTGAAGCCTGAATGCCAACTCACAGAATCTGAATTTGCTATCTCGAATGCCGGATGCCATTGATGTCAGCGACGAGACGCCTTCTTGATTTTAAGTAGTATGGCAGACGGCTCAAGAAAAGGAACATTATACACTTTTGGGCAACGGGAATTGTGCCGTAACCATGGTGACCAGTGGAACAATATTCATTGACCCACAATGCAGTCTGATCAATGATTTGACATGTACTTTCTATGAGTACAGGTGAAAGTGGGATGGAAAGGCTGCTGCGCTTGCGTTCGCTCGACAATTAACCCGCTGCCTCCGAAATGCACTCATTCCCTTTGAGTTAATTAACCTAATTCCAACGTCCCGTAAGCAACGGGACGCTACCAATTCTATCACCCCTCTCTCATCTACTCCCCCTCTCTCACTATCTGTCTTTCTCTTACCTTCTACCTCCCTTCCTTAGAAATGGTTTGCGATTATTCGGAAGCAGCGTCGATGAATAGATCCACGCCTCTGGGTTCCGTTTCTAGATGGTCCGGGAGATATTTCGCGATATCAATCAAAAGAAGTGGTAAAACCGTAGAAACGCGTTGGAGCGCTGTAATTGAAATCTTTCGCCGGATAGTGTTTCGCGATGAGATGCGGTTCAAATGAAACGTCGCCGTTTGCGTGCAATAAAGAAGAGTAGAATTTCGTGACATACGTTGAAAAGTCATATTTCTGTAGGTGGATCTCATATCATAAACGAAGATAAAGGATTATGCATAAAAAGTCTTCCTTTGCCCATGTAATCCCCACGTAATATCTTTTCAGCCGTTTACAGCTAAGCTCTCTCTTTTTTCAATTGGCAACTGGGAGAAATCGTTAAGAGCCTAGTAACCCACATCAATCCTGTACTAGTGTTTCAAAAAAGCTTCGAATATGAGTCTGTTCACTGTGCAGTAAAAAAGGTGCCTGCAATTCGATCACAAGTTCGACCAGCTTGTGGTGTGTCGGTTTACAGAAGGAAGGAAGAAACAATGTATTTGTGAACTTTTTCATTTTCGTAAAAGCAGCGAAAAGAAGGTATCCCGTCAGTGAATGTAGGAGTTCTGGTTGCACAGGTGACTTAGTTTGAGTGTCGGCATTTCATCCAGATGATTTCCTATGGGACCATCAACACTGCATGCCATTCAGGTCACGTGAGAGTGCGTCATCATTCTGTTTTTTTCATACCACTGATACTCTTGCCGCTGTACTCTTGCGGTAAAACCGTGTGGGACCAAAGTGAACATCAACACTGTGCAAATGAGCGCATTATTAGCTTTTACTCAATATGATTACCATCATGAATGGTACATAGAAGAAGTAGTTGCTGTTGCCCGATTGTATATATCATTATGGATTTGTAAATCATGAATCACTATGAATGTCTACTCATTTTAGCGGGAGAAAATGTTATCAGTTTTCACTAAGTTTACTATAGTTGATCTGCACACGGTGGTTTTCAACATCCGCAAACGCAGAATCAATTTGATTTTCCAGACAAAACAAAACAATACCATAATCGTTATGGTCTTTAGTACCAAAACAAATCCGAAGCTCTTTAGATTTTATTTCCGTGAAATTTTTCATAAAATATCATTTTTTAGAATTCAAATATACGTAAATACTCTTCATTCGACTGCACATTCTTACTGTCTGAAAGTTCGAATTTATACTCAAAAGGATCAACTCAAACATTGATTCATCCGATTTTATAAAAAAAAAAGGTTAGTCGATTTTGAAATAATACATGTTTCCTGTATCCCAAATGATAGATTTTCGTTCTTGTAAACAAGCATCTTGATACACTTACTCACAGATATGAATATGGTACTCTCTTGCTTACATATTTACAGACAAACACACGTCCTCTTATCTTTTTTGTTGCTATTGTTGTTCATACAATTCTCACGTAAGCAATGCAAACAAAGCAATATAGTTCAGATCGTCCTTTGACAGGTTGTCATGACCTCAGGGAGTTTATCGGTTTGTTTTTATTCCAAAGAAATGTTCATATAAATACCAGAAGACAGCGTATCCTAGATTTTAATAAAAGAGGGATGTGGTCTTATGCTCAAAGGGGACAAATAATAATTTTGATTGAAAGATTTGGATGGTTTTTGGCAGTGGATTCTGGAAGTTTGTAAGAAATATACGCACCAGCTTCTTTCGTCTATTAAAGTACTGCACTCTACACAGCAGCCATGTAATGTCTCTTGTGAAAAGTTTATATAGTGGCTACATAAAATCGGAGGAAATGAGTTAACTAAATCTGAAATGGATTTGGACATTGGTGACAGGTACAATATCTATGGAGCCATCCCCAATGCCATACTCTGAATTTAAGATTATTCTCTCAATTTCAATAATAAACAGTTCATGCTTAACAAGCTCTCGACGTGACCTAGATATACTACATGGCCAGAAAAAGGTCTTCTCGGGAAGATTTTTTTTTTTTCCGGCGAACTCGCAGTGGTCACGCTCCGTGTCTTTGGCCCCGAGTGCGATGTGCGATGCATGACCATGCATAGGGGGCCGAGTTATACACCAGAGCCCCAAAGCTGAGAGCAAGGCTTATGTCATCATGAACACTTCATTAGAAACGAGATTGTTCGTGTATTCTTAACCCGCCTTGTTCTGGAGCGTCCCGACTTTTAAATGGATGCCATCGGAACAAGTGGATAATTTGCGGGAACCTGTCACTGCCAGGAGGCGATTTTTTTTTTTTCAACGTCGGTTTGCTTGTCTTGAAGAAAGTTTATGCAAGATATTGCTAATGGATTTGAAAAAAAAAAATAACAGATAAGGTCATATATAAGTTTAAAGGGGTAATACAGCTCACTTTCCGACAGTGACCCTGATCACCCTCTAGATCGAGGCGTTTTTTAAGTATTTTATTCTCATTTAAAGAAAGGGGAACTGTATAGAGAGCCTAAAGAGCTAGGGAAGGCTGCATGAAATCCTTGTGCGATGAAGATTTTGGACAGGAATTAAAAATAAAATTTGCTCCTTTTGGAAATCATCTCTGCATTCACTGTCCCTACATTAAAGCTCAAAGCGAACAAATGCTTCATGATACTACGACTGTAGTATCCCACAATCCAAATGATATGAAGAGAAATACATAGCACAGAGGGAAAGAGAGAGAGAGAGAGGAAGTGAGAGAGAGGAGGAGGAGGCAATAGAGCGACAGCTATTTTAAACTCCTAAATCTCTCACACACCACCAATATTACGGCCTGCGGTACATTCCATATGTTTAACGAATGTGTTGCAAAAAAAAAAAAAAAAGGACGGGGGGGGGGGGGAGGGAGTCGCGTTTTAGTCACACAGCCGTCTTAGTGAACGAGTGATCTGCACTGATCAGTATCAAGCGAGTGAAATTGCATCCCCACGCGAATGCTGTTGATGTACGCCTGATTGCAGTCTACACCACGCTGTCAGAACCAATGCCCGCCATCAGCCAAACTCGCTGTCAGTCTCAAAATCAAACTTATCGCTTCGAACGCGATATAGACAGACGATCATTAACGGCGGGAAAGAGCATAATGCTGGAACGTCTCCAGTTAATTTGCATTGCCATGGAAACCAGACTTTCTGCATGCGCAGAAGGGAGGAGAATGACAAAATTGGAGACGTTTACACAAAACGCAAGCGTAAGTGAGTAATAACGATAAGAAAGTACTGCGGATATTATTTTTGTAGAATCCCTTGGGTAAAATAGGAACGAAATCCTATTGCAGAAGACTTCATTCATTTCCCGAAGACGTGGTACAATACCCTCAAAATCATTAGACTTGTTCCCATGACAACAATGTAGCAGGAAAGATAAGCTGATGAAAACCGTCATCGTTGTCGTCATTGTTAATAGCGAGCTTTAGATCTGCGACGCGAAAGTTAAGACGACGCAAATTGGGGGGGGGGGGGGGGGGGGATATGTCCAGCACATGCGCGAGCCAGCTGTTTCCATTGTTTAACCAACGAAGCTGAGTCGTCTTAGCGTTCGCTTCGCATTATCTCAAGCAAGCTATTATCGTTACTACCACCACAACCACCACTTCACGACTAGTTTCATATCTTCCTAAGACCAGATGACAAATACCATTCATGTTGAGGGGTCAGAGGTCAGTTTAATGAATTTATTGGGAACAAATACCCCAAGAAGTAGTGCAGATTGTTACAAGACAACAAAATGACACTAGGCTGGATGTATAATAACTAGCAATTGCTTGTGCTAGCCTTTTGCTTGAATCCGTATGCATAAAAAAACGAGCAATAGGATTGCTTGATGTGTGTGTGCGTCTGTGTGTGTACATTTATCATGAGTGTCATTGCATAGCTCTTTTGATGTCAGGAAATGTTTCCGCACACACACGCCCTTTTAAATACATGCTGTCACACTAGCCTTTGTTCTTGTGTTCGCACAGGCGTGACGTCCCTTTTGTTGAAAACGCAAGCAATCTTGTGCGGGACAAGCGAAAGGTATAAGCACAAGCAAATGGTTATGTATATGTATTTAAGCAAGTGCTTGAGCTAGACCTTTTTACTAGACGAGCTTGTGCTTGCGCTTAAAGCAATTACTTACAAGTGATTGCTAGTTTTACGCATTCGGCCCACTGTATTGTCCAGTGTCAGTGGATGTGATGCCAAGCTCACGGCTAAATAATTGCACTATATACATCAACGACAACAAATAAAAATGAAAACACACAAGGGCAAAGCAACACTACCTATCCAACAAAGCTTGTTGTACGACAGTCACCTACAAGAGAAACAACATCGTCATTAGGAATTTAAGATAGGGAATACATCAATCACAACCATCATTTGCCTTTTTATAGAAACAGTAGAATTTTTATTACAAGGCTAATCTTCGTATCAGCAGTAATCGATTGTTGCGTTAATAAATGTTTATCTGAAAAACAAAAATATTCGTTTCTCCAGGATGTTTTTCTAGCCTTACCGCTCAGTCATCCAGTCACCCACGACAAAGTAAAAATATCATATTATGCAACACATTAAAGTGGATGAGTCTCCCGGGAAATGTTCTACACACCGTCCTCTTGTTTCAGTTTTGTTTAACTTCCACTGAATAATGCGCGCGGGTAATTTCGCTTTGGGCTGAAAAAAAAAAAATGCGCATTGTTTGCTCAATCTCCTGCTCGCTAAAACGATCATGGCCCAGACGCATTGCTTGAAAAAAAGTAAGAGGATGCCCGATAATGAGAGTGGCTTATAATATGAAACATCTTTGGTTCTTTTGTGTTTATTTGCGTGTGTGTGTGTGCGTGTGTGTGTGTGTGTGTGTGTGTGTGTGTGTGTGTGTATTGGATTAGATTTGTTTTTTCAAAGTGCCGTGCAGCAACAATACTATAAATGTGCAAGTTCTATGCATACCACGTGAAACTTTTTCTAATAGCCCCATTTACTGTCTGGACTATACCACCACTCCTTCCCTCCTCCTTTCAGCTCCACCAGCTTCCCATCAGGATCAAACTTTGCCCTGCTTCTGCTCTGACTACATGGGGGGAGGGGGGGAGTATTTACCCCCAGAGAAACTATGAAGAACATAAGTACCAGCAACTGGTGAGTTAGTGCTATGGCAAAATTTTGACCAAAAACGATCGTGTAATTCGGAACCCAGATCGAATTCCTTAATCTTGTCGTCCTTTAATCTTTTTCTTTCCCTCGTACTTACCCCCCCCCCCCCCCCCACTCTCTCTCTCTCCATCTCTCTCTCTCTCTCTCTCCTCTTCCTCTCTCCTCTCTTTCTCTCTCCATTTTCCCTCTTTTTTCATCTCTTTCTCTGCCCCTCTCTCCGTGTCTCTTCTTTCTCACTGTT
This sequence comes from Diadema setosum, assembly GCA_033980235.1. Lineage (NCBI taxonomy): Eukaryota > Metazoa > Echinodermata > Echinoidea > Diadematoida > Diadematidae > Diadema > Diadema setosum. The sequence continues at coordinate 10,577,264 of CM067061.1, forward strand.
CACGCCTTCCTTTAACTTTTTTTTTTTTGGTCGTTCTCTAACTCGGTTGTCAGCGCCACTCTCACTAACCCATCGTCTTCGCAGAGGTTTCACACTTTACAGTCATAAGATAACAAAAACACAGAAATAGTAGTTGTCGTTTCGACACCGGCGCCAAAAATGAAAAATCGAATTCCGTGCATTTTGAGACGTGCTTACTGAACAGATAACATTGTTAAAAGGATTTTTTCCTTATCTAAGCGATCGATCAACCCTCGATCGATTCCACGTCGCCGCTGAAACTGTTGTCGCGTACTTGAACTTACACCGTTATCATGTTACGGGCTTTTTGTGTTTAGGTTTCGCCGGTCGGGCTCTTGTAGTTGGCATTCCACTCACGCACGCGCTTAATCGCATTTTCATCTTGCCAAGTAATGTCAGAATGCAGTTATAGCATACGTTGGAACCACAGACACGCGCGTACACACACGCACTCACACACATACACTCACACACAAAAGGAAATGCAGCCCATGGGTGAACTGACAGAGGAGCTAGTCTATTTGTAAATCGATATCGAATGCATTTGGGCTTAGGTTGACTGCAGCACAGCCACATCTCCGATGAAGCAAGTTTTGGCATATTGATTTACGCAATCCTCGTACCATCAGCTCTTATCGCTGCTTATCACGAAAGGCATAAGTATATGTGATGCTATCCGCTTAGCGATGCCGAAGAATTTGCTCTTGTGCTGTTAAGGTTGTTTGTTTTTTCTTTATAAAACAACGTTACTTAAAGAGAAAGATTTGATTCATTTGCGCATGCATATGAAACGATATACTCCGATTTCAATTTAAAGCAATTCAATTTAATTCAATGCAATTCAATTCGATTCAATTTAATTATCATCTATTTCCATCCAACAAAAGAGTAAAACAAAATACAAAGCATACATTACACAAATTATATTGTTCTATCATTTTTTAAATAATGCATTATGTAATGTGGGTGGTAAAGTATATGATAAATGTACAATTAAGTAGAATAACAGAGAAGAGCTAAGCAATGTTATCAGAAAAGTAGGTATGGTGAAGAGTGGACCGCTGAAAAGCTGTTTACAAATGCAATTTGCAATTTGTAAAATTATTCGAATCTACAAGTGTTAATTCAAAGATTAGAAGGATTCATTGCATATGCGCTTCTATGAAAACTAAGCTAGTGCCGTGCTGCTGACGGTTACTAATGTTAAACCGTTCATCTACCACTTTGTCTGTTGCACAGATTAGAATCACAACATTCCTGTCGTAGACAAACAGTGGTCACGCAATAGAAATTTAAGTAACGAAATCATCAATATCGACGGTGTAATGTGAGTAATAAACAACACAATATAACTATTCTTGCTAATTGGTCGACAGCTCTATACGTGACATTCATGATAATTATACCAGGGTATGTATATAATACATGTATATGCATTACATAGACACATCCCCCCCCCCCCTCTCTTTCCCCTTCTCTCTTTATACCAGCAGGATGCAAGGAACACATCCGCGATTCTCTCACTTCGGGCCCTTTGAACTAGTCCCGTGGCGGGAATTGGATTTTCGCATTAATGCTGCATTATCGTCTGGGTTGAGGCACTAGATCACACATTTTATCTCACAGCATTATGCGCTGTCACGAACGCATCGGAGTTGGGTTGGGGGAGGGGGTGCAATTAGTTTTGAAAAGAGGGACGGATAAGTGGTGTCGACGATACTGAAAAAGAAGTACGTGAGTTTCAGTGTAATCCAGGTTACCTGATTAGACATGTTTTCGGTAATTAAAATGCTTTTCGTTCTAACTTTCCGACAAATAATACAGGTAATTTAACAGTCCGCAAAACGATCAGATACGTACAATATGTATCTAAACAGGGTAAGAACGTGATTTTACAGAGTAAGCAGGTATGTATGTTTGTGTGAGCAGATTGGTGGATTTGTGAAAATGTGGCACTATGTGCGTGCCCATCTGGGTATTAATGACAAAAAAAGATGATATGGTATTCCGTAACCATATGCATATATTTAAATATATCTATATCCTGTCAGCATGTATATATATATATATATATATATATATATATATATATATATATATATATATACATATGCTCTGCTTTACAGCATTGAGCACTTTTCAATCCTCAACAAACTACATATTCCCGATGGATATATACCAAACGGATATATATATATATATATATATATATATATATATATATATATATATATATATATATATATGTATATATATATATATGTGTGTGTGTGTGTGTGTGTGTGTGTGTGTGTGTGTGTGTGTGTGGTTAGGTCAGGGTTGTTTGATTCCGACCGAATTATCATGAAATAAGTAGATTATGATGAGAAGTCCACAATCACTTCAAAATTTCAATTCATTTTCCTCTTTTGGTTAAGTAATCAACAGAAATAAAATGTACCCTGAGCATAAGTGTGTATCTTATATTCCTGGGCAGCGTTTCCTGAAACGTGTCAGTCACTGACAACTGTTTTAAGCTACTGAAATTCTGGCTAAGAGCAAATTTGTCCGTGAAAAATCAATGAGAAAACATTAAGTTGATGAAATGTTCCACTAAAGGCACTGTCTTTGGATATTGTCATGCATGGCGTCTGATTTAAACAAAGCAATATGATTTTCCTTTCCTCCCTGTTCATTCCAATCCCCCCCCCCCCTCCTCTCTCTGTCTCATTTCATTTGAGACATTTGTCTTGTCATTTGCATTTGTTTTACGTATATCCACGAAAAAAAAAACCCGAGGAATACTTTGGATTTTGCCATCATCTGACGGATTTAACTCGTTTTCGGCGAGAATTTGCAGTTGAGCCCGCAGGGAGGCAGGTGCTCCACCGATGCCGTGTAACAAAAGTCACTCGACTGACCTCTGGTAATCACTGCTTGTGTATGTGGCAGTCAATACCGGCTCGAATTTTCTCGCTCACGGTTCGACCACGAGGAGGGAGAAGACATAGAAGAAGAAGATGATGATAATAATGATGATGATGATGATGATGATGATGATGGAGAAAAAAAAGAAAATGAGAAAGAAAGAGGGGAAAGGAAGAAATGAGGAGAAGGAAGAGGAAGGAGAGAGAATGAAAAGAAAGAAAATGAAATGTTTGCCAAGGTTTGACGGAGAAACATATTAACATATGCCTCTCCTCAGTTGTAGATTTCTGTCGTGACGTTTGCCGACCATGTTCGCACGTGTCGTACCGGTCAACAGTGTGTGTTTGTAATTGCATCGGAGTGTATGGATATGGCCGTATATCTTTGCTCTCGTACTGTATTAGCGTATAATATAGTGTGTGATCATTTATGTGAGGAGCCGATATTCAAGCGTGAAGGGAAGCAGAAAGTGGTATGATCATGTATCACGTACCTTGCAGCGTCCATCTTTGTCAGACGTGTGTATCACCTTACATGTCATGTGACTCTTCAAATAATGACGTCACACGTTTTTGCCGCGGCAGAAATTAGTGGAGTCATATTCGCCTGTCTGGAGGGAAAGAAGCTTTGGTGAGAAAAAAAAAAGTTAATGAAAAGAGAAAACGGGTGGAAGGAAGGGTGAGAAAAGACGCAATGCCAAGGATGAAGAAGCTGGTGATAATAATGATGGGGATGATGATAATGACGATGATGATGATGACGACGACGATGATGATGATGACGACGACGACGACGATGATGATGATAATGATGGCGACGATGATGATGATGTTCCATTTACTATTGAGATAACGATGAAGACGGAGATGATGACGATGGTTGCGGATGTGATAATAACTCTGCTGAAAGTGACGACAATGAAGTGTAAATAAAGATAACGGCGGCGAGGAAAATTATGACTGCCATTCTCCGATATTTTACATTATATCGTTACTTTCTTCTTCTTCTTCTTTTTCTTTGCTGCTGCTGCTATTGATGTTGTTGCTGTTGTTGTTGAAGTTGTTGTTGTTGTTGTTGCTGCTGCTATTGATGTTGTTGCTGTTGTTGTTGAAGTTATTGTTGTTGTTGTTGCTGCTGCTACTGCTGCTGTTGTTGTTGCTGTTGTTGTTGTTGTTGTTGTTGTTGTTGTTGTTGTTGTTGTTGTTGTTGTTGTTGTTGTTGTTGTTGTTGCTTTAACGAGGTAAACTCGTCTTGCCATACCGTCGCTCTTCGGGAAGTTCTTGTGACGGACAAAACAAATTAAAACACCAGTTACGACTTAGGAACGACTGGTGATCAGTTCTTGTGCTGAATTATTGAAAATCTAATAAGCATAGCACATCAGAACTGATCACCAGTCGTTCTTAAGTCGTTCGTAACTAAGGAACAGCTTTATGACCCCCCCCCCCCCCCCCCGAACGCCTAAACCAAATATGCTCCCGGGGACAGAATCCTTCCCGGCACGTGCGTTCTTGGGCAGATGTTTTACCTGTGTAACGTCATACTTGATTCAGGTGTACACAAGGGTCCCTGACAAGCCTATAGGGTAATAATGATACTTACAGGCACATCTGGAAATATCAGTGCTAGCCCTGAAAAAAAAAAATGTATGCGCTGATAGAAAAGACTATCTCGTTATTATCCTCACAATTATATATTAGGGAAAAAGCATGAATCCATGGATTGTCGTCTTTTTTTTCTAAGATTCCCTGCATGTATTAACAAATGTACTCCTCGGTCTTGTTTCATTGGCATATTCAATTCAATTTAAAAAAAATATATATTTCTTTTTTAAATAAAAAGAACATAAATGAGCAGGATATGCAAAGGACATGACGATACAGTGATCAATTGCCGACAGTAACATTTTTTCAAGATATGTTTGTTACAACAATGACAATTAAGTTTAAGACATGTTCAGAAAAAAAAAAGAAGAGGGACCCGCTAAGAAAATGTGCGTAAATGTGCGAGTCCCTCACAGAAAATCCAAACAAATGGATGAGGAATAAATCTACGTATAAATATAGATAAGATCCCAGTTCTCAAGAAAACAAATTCAGGTCAAGACACAGGACACGGGACATTACGATAACATATGACATAAACATTGACAAAACAATACAAAGACACGAGAAAGAGATAGATGACAACATTAAAGACAATTGCTTTTTTTTTTCACTAGTGGAACTTCAACATACCAAGAATCACACAATGAAACCCACTGTAATGTGCCATAATCCCCTTGTAGTGGTACATTTTAGATCTCCTTGTGAGAAAAACTCAGGGGTAAACTATGACGCTTTAAGAAAGCATGACACTTATGCCTTTTCTTTTATTACTTTATATCGGTACAATGTCATCTCACAAAACATTTCCCTGACTTGCTTTACCTCTGGGTGTGATATCACAAATGGAATTGTTTTCTTCTTTTTTTCTTTCTTCCGAACGGAGTATTATACACGTGTATTTCTTTCATATTCATAACGCGTCATCAGATCGAATTGTGCACGTGATGCTGCAACTCTATTGACCATTTTGTACGAGGTAACGAGGTGAAGAGGAGAGCAGAGGAGATGCCTTGGAGTGTAATCAAGGAAGGTATACCAAACAAAGAGTTTTCAGAGTGTTAAGGTTTCGTCACCCCTCGATTGCTGCTTTGGGGCAACTAAAAGGAACCCCAGTCACCTCAAAATTCGAAGTTTATTGTAAGAAACGAAGCAAAGTCAAACAAAGGGAATAAAAGCGCTTCGTGGAACCTGGATGAGAAATGAGAAAACAAAAACAAAAACAAAACTACAGCAGAATTGATATTCGTAGAGCGTGCACGAAACAGTGGCATCGTTTCCATTCTCATATGCAAAGGACGTGGAGGTCATGTTGTTATCGCCTTACGATACTCACGAGGCCTGCCCGCTAAGGACGTATTTCAACAATCGGTTATCATCAACAATAAAGCATGTATATTATGTCTGTATATTGAATCATTTTGACAAGTTCGACAGCTGTGTCACAAACTGCGTTGCTTTTTTTTTGTTAAATAAAAAATAAGGTCATCATTGCCAGATCCGCTCTACTAAGAATGAAATTTAATTTAATAGAGGAAATTTAGTAACAATTTGCAGGAAAAAAATCATATATACATATACGTTTATCTATATAATGATAACTATTCATGAAATTGATGTTCCTGCCTTATGAAAAGGGGTAAAATCATATACTTAACAATATTTTGTCCGATTTAAATGGTTTTCATCAAGCCTATCTTTTATATTTGTCCTTTTTTAATCGAAGTCATCTTAAGAGTGGAAAGGATTTCAAACACCCGTATCCTAGCTGTCACACCAGAACTTTCGCCTGCACGTGCCAAGATTATATATATTTTTTTCTCTTTGTCCTGTTTCTTTCTCTTTCCGCGAATTGTTGCTTTACCTTTTTGTTTCACTGACGTCATTGATCCTGTCCACAGACTATCGACCTGGTGTGATCAACCGCTAATTTGATTTTCATCGCTCCGTATTTACACGTTAAACGGCAGCCTGCCTCGTGTGCGAAACACTGTCTCCTTAATTCGGTCTCTTCTATGCCCATACACTTTGCCAAGTCTTAATCGAATTCATATGAAAGAAGTTTCCGGACGTATAATTCAATAAATCCCTTTGCGTGGTGCTAATTGGCGAGACCCACGCATATCACAACAATTGAAACATGATGTTTGCATGAAGTCCGAACTTTTGCGTCGAATGAATATGAAAAAAAAAAGAAGAAATAACTCTTCAGCTTGGCGTGTTCTTTTGTACGAGGAGATTCGCCATACTGAATATTCTGCTCAGAGACATCGTCGAGTAAACTGAATTGTCTGTGTCTTGTCTTGTCATTGGAATATTTATCTGTGATTGACAGAGAGAAAAACGCGTCGATTTTTATCATCAGTGTTTTGACAGGCAATCGAAAACAGACTGTTGCATTCAGTGCGCATAAGGGGAAGCTTTATTATACGGTGCTGTTTAAGTCGGCTTTAAAGAAACTGAAAACATTAATTTCACTAATTCATAATGTAGTAATGTTGAAGTTCTACAGGTTCTTGCGAGAAAGTGATTACGGCCACAATAACTCGTGTTAATTTGACAAAGCAACGGATTTCTTGCATCATAACTTTCCCATTGGTGTTTGAAAGTTAAGATGTTTTGAATGTGTATACTTGTTTGGTCAGTAATGCAGCACATATTATACTCCCTCCTTTTCTTTACTAAACAGTTCACCTAACAAAATTTCTAGAACTGTCGGTGTGGATGTCATAATCGTCTTTAAATTATGTCAAAAAAGGGGAAATGATCGTTTTCCACTCCTTGGAAAAATGTAGAACCGGAAACTTTCTCAACTATTTAATTCGTGTGTGCCTTTCAGTGTGTATGCTTTTTTCTGTTAGGGTCAAATTGAACATGAAGCGTAAGAACGTCCTACATCTCAACCGTCCTTCTGCTATCAGCCCAATGCCAAAAGCGCTAAGGAAATATGACGTCGATGGCATGGTAAACATTCGATTTCAAACCAAAGATTGTGATAACAGGTATCAATCACCGTATTTGTGGGTAAAAAAAATAACTCTGATTACTTTAACTGATGACGTTTTAAACGAAGTAGTTACTAACCTTGGGGCCTCTATGAGTTCTATCTAATCTAGAGATAAAAAAAAAAAATGTTGTGGACTTTGCGTGAATGGTTTGCATGAGCGCGCACGTGAGTCGTCGGTTTGCACAGCCTTTCGATAGAGGGCGATGTATGCAGAGAAAGTTACCATGCGAGCAGTGGTCGCAGAAGGCAGTGGCTAGCGTAGTCAGACAGTATGCTTTTGTTTATGTATTTCTTCGAAGTTTCTTGCATAGGCGATAAGGGTTTCTTTTTCTTTTCTTTTATTTCTCTTGTTCTTTGCATGTTTACGAATCATAACGTGTGCTCAAGTATACAGTCTAGGTTTTTTTTTTTTGTTGTTACCTTAACAAGAAAAAAAAAGAGAGATAAGGGAGAGACAGACAGACAGACAGACAGACAGACAGACAAAAACACTAATGGATATAACAGAGATAAAAGAAGAAAGAATAATCGAAAGGGAAGAAATGGAAGGAAAGAGAAGAGGAAAGAGAGAGGAGAGAAGAGAAAAGATGGCAGAGACATTAAAAAAATAAGAAGAAAGTTATAAAAGAGCGGGAAAACGGAGAGGGACCTGGTAGGGGGGGGGGGGGTGGTAGAGGACAAGCGAGAAAGGAGAAAAGAGCTCCAGGAGATAGGCGTGAATCCTTCGGGGAGAACCGGGGTAGGCGGTATTGACAGGCAGCCCGAGGCTTGATCGATCCACACTGGGCTCGAGTTTGATTAATTCCACTGCCACAATGACGTTCCGTGTTTAACTCCCAGCTCGTTCAGAGACAAGAATTGAGAAAAATGGCTTGTTCCTGAATATGGTTAACTCTACACACTTGCATAAGCACATGCACACTCGCACACAAACACACGTACATACACACACATTCACGTTCACATATCACTCACCCCCCCCCCCCACACACACACACACAAAGTCATAAGCCTTCACTTGCCTTCTTCAAGTTTATTGCCCTGTGGTTGATTTTGTAAGAGTTATTAAGAGCGGGGGGATACAAAAAAAAAACAAAAAAAACACACAAACACATAATGGACATAGAGACCAGCCGGAAGTCAATACAGTGTACACATGACAAGCGCAAAGATGATGAGAACTGCAGCAAAAAATCGTTGATGCAGTTCAAAATATTTGACGAAAAGCAACGATTGAGAAGAGGGAGATAAGATTGTCGTGAGATATCAGGAGTAATATCAGTGACAGGAAAACAACGATACAAAAAACAAACAAACAAACAACAGAGCACAAACAGAAATTCAAACACAAACAAATCATCTCCGACATTATAACGCCGAACGGGGTGAAAGGTAGATAACCGGTCGTCCCTTCGGAAGATGAGTTGGAGAGCCTCGAAAATGGATGGGAAGAGAGTTACGACTTCCTGGATTATCCTTCTAGGGAAGCAGTGAGGTGTGGCCCTCGAGAATAAAGGAGAGGGCGAGAGCGTCCCTGCGTGCTGTTGTTCGATTCGAACATACGCAGAGTAGGGGAAGTAAGAGTGAACCGGAAACGGTGAACCTCGAAATATACAGGCTCCGACAAGTAAGAGTCCAAATCTCAAGTCCCATAACACATTATTACAATGAAAACAACAGCGGCGGCGAAACAAAGTCCGCAAAAACGAACACTTTCAAGAGATTGATATGGCATTATTTGGGCTAAAATCATTGGAGGTTTCCCGTTCATGCTGCGGAAGACCCTTTAAAAAAAAAAAAAAAAAAAAAAAAGGACTTCGATGCATCATATTTTGATCTCAATCTTACAATCCATTATCAAGAACGTCATTTACGGAGTCAAAGCGTTCATCAAACCAAACGCTTAATTCAAGACTCGAATTTCACGACACGGATACAATGAATCAAATCAGATCATATCAAATCAAACAAAAGGAAATGGGCTGCAAATTCGTCAAGGACGTCTTCATCTGCCAGATGACTCTTTTCCCCTGCAAAATTACACACATATACTCAAATGCACAAAGACCTGTCGAAGTGTATTTCGATATTCGATATGATCATTATAGGATGAGAGGGTAAATTGTGTCCCATATCAAATTGGGTGATATTCCATATTCCCATGGCTCGTTAATCCGAAAATGAAATGAGGGTCGTTCTTCTGAAGGTTCGTTATTCCGAAACCTACAAATTCCAATTATAACTAGATGGTCATTACTCTGAAAATGGAACAGTGTTAGTATAAATCCGAACATTTGTGGCTTTATTGTGGAAGGTTCGTTGTTCCGAAGATTATTCCGATGGTTCGGTATTCCGAAGGTTCGTTGATTGTAAAACGAAATAAGGTTTGCAATTCCGTGAGTCCGTTAGAAGACACTTTTTTGTTTTCATTTTCGGATGAATAAACCTTATTTCGTTTTCGGACCATTGAACCTTCGGAATGACGAACTGTAGCCACTGAATTAAAGGGGATGGCTAGTAACTGATCAGTGGGAATCAGTGGGAATGCTGGGGGATAATTGTTCCAACTCTTGTGGGGTTCATTTAAGAGTACATTATATATCTATTGTTGTGTGAAAATTATTTGCCTCAGAATGGTCTCGTATTCAAGAAATGTGCAGTTTAATGTTTCCAGGTTAGCATGCCTGTACAGTGACGGGCATTAAACTGAGCGTTACTTGAATATGAGACCGTTCTGAAGCAAATACTCAGTAATTTTCACAGAACAATAGATATGTATACTCTTAAATGAATCCCACAAGAATTGGAACAATCATCCCCATCATTCCCACTGATCAGTTACTAGCCATCCCCTTTAAGGCTTTGATAGTAACCCTTAACATCTGCAATATTTCCTAAGAATTGACAGTATGACATAGTAATGTGGGGAGAAGGAATAAAATAGAAATAACCTGCCTACCCAGTTTGATACAGGTGTTTCCACCCCCCCCCCCCGTAATAAATTATGTATAACTCTGTAAGCCATTTAAACAATGCCAATGACAACAAACGTAATATTTCTATCATAGCAAAGAAGGCACTTATGGACTGTCGTGTTACAGAAGAATCGTTACATAATTACCAAGAAAATCAGAGCTTGGGTACACACCATTTCTTTTCTGAAATCCTTACAAATTACAATTAGGTATTTCAATAATCTCGCCATTGCTGTAATACTATCTATAATAACATCCTTGCATGAATGAAAATGTGGTACTATTCTCCTTAATCAATTTCCTTTCATTCCATCAAACACTGCAAAAAGTCCGGTGTTAAATAGTGAACACCGAGCTGGTGTTAAATTTTCGGTGCTCATTTATGGTGTTAAATTAACACCTCCGGGTGTCATTTCCAAATTTTAAACTGTTTTTTGAAGAGTTTCTTAGTAACTGCACTTCTTGTAGATTTTTAATTTAAACAAGACGATCAAGAATTTTACATTAAAATACTAGATTTTTGAAAAAATGCGAAAATGAATTTACACCAAAGTAACACCAGCTGGTGTGGTCTCTTATTGAAGCTGGACGGGTGTTAAACCATTGATATTAACACCAACAAATATCAAATCAACACTATGTGGTGTCATTTTTGAACTAACACCAGTACAGTGTCAAATTAACCCCACGAAGTGTCAGGTGAACACTTTTCAACACCATCAGTGCATTTTTAACACCTGTGGGTGTGGTCCTTTATTGAAGTTTGATCTGTGTTAGATTTAACACCCGTGGTGTTAAATCTAACACCGATGTTTTTACAGTGAAGCAATGCAACTTGATGTTGAATCATTGAAATCAAATGAAAAAAAAATGAAATTGAAAACCAATACAACAAAATAACTCGTTTCCCATAGTGAATGCAATTGCTAATCCCGACTTATTATAATCCATTCTTTATACTAGGTGTTACAAAAAAAAAAAAATCCCACTTTTGATCCAATAGTTAAAAAACTATATAACACTGACGTTGGTATGAGCAATAGCTGAATAGTGTACAATTTTGTTGGAGGCAATTTTAAAATGACAGCATAATTCAGTTTCATTAAATCAAACATTGATATTCAGTTAGGTTTCAGATTTTGCTCTATTTTCAACACTCTGTACAAAACTTGAACTTTGCACAGAAGTCAACTGGTGTGAATGGTCACTTATTTATTCATGAGGAATTCCACTATCACAGCTAGTCTTTATTCATTCTGAAATATGATGTGTGAAAGCTCAAGGAAACATGTGCTTACTTTTTTCATGTGCATGCATTTCACCCTTTGCTAGGAATTCAGACTAGCAGTGCCCAGGGCAATCCATCATGAATAATTAATAAAGCATTCAGGTCATATCCAGGTCCATTGTTCAGGGTCATTGTAAGTACACACTCACATACACATCATTAGTTCCTGTGTAAAGTTCAGGTTTTGTGCAGAGGGTTATTGACCAAAATCTGTAACCTTCGTAACTTTGAAATTAATCATGGATTTCATGAAACTGATATGATATAGGTTTTCATATTCAAATCACCTCCAACTAATTGTACACTATTCAGCTATTACTCATATCAATGACAGTTTTATCTCATATATAGTTTTCGAGCTATTAAGCATCAAAAGTGAGAAATGTTTTTTGTAACACTCCAACGTGTACTTACAGGCACTTTCTCATTAAACAGGTAAAGGGACTGCCGTGACTTATAATTCGTATATTACAAATCAACCATTCTTTCTGCCAGTTAGAACGATTCTTTTCAACATCTTAAATGTATATAGAATTCTGATTAGTAAATAGATTGAACTTACTAATTTTGGTGGAAGAGAATTGTCAGAAAGACAAAGATAAACATGAAAATATTAAAACATACAAAACATAAACGCACGTGCATTATAGTTATTGGTATAGATGTGCATGCGGGGATACAGTGCACACACAAACAGTATACAGCACGACATACATGTATGCATTTATTCACTAATGCTTGTTTCATGCATAGAGGCTTGAAAGCAAACACATCCCTCTCGACCTGAAACTGAGATATGCTAAGGGAGGAATAGTACAATGCCTTCTGGATGAGACAAGTCAAGTGCTCTTCCGATGTCCTGGAAAAGATGAATCATTAGCGTTACTCATTTCTATTAACAGTCTTCATTGCAAACATTTCAGAATGGTATACGACATGTATACGACAACATCAATCTCTCATTTGATATGAACCCTTTGCACTAGTAATGCATTCAGATATCATAGTATCATTTGTAATTATTTTTTCTGCTCTTTTTATGTTCCTTCTCATGTGTTTTATGCTCTTACAAACCGAATTGTTGGTTAACTGTACCATATTATTTTATGTTCATTTTGTTCTTTGTTATCGTGTCCGCATGTAATGTAATGTATATCGACGCAGGGTTCGCTTGTAAAGCAGACCTTTGTGGCTCTGAATGGGGCTACCCTGCCTTTTAATAGACGAAATAAATCCTACACGACTCTGATATCGCAAATCGTTGAAGAGTTGTCATGTGGAAAGGTCTTCACAAAGAATTAACCACAATTTTAGACATTCATATAACTTAGTAAAAAGATCATCCGATCTTCCTTCACTAGTCATACTGTGTTAATGAATTGAATTCACATGCATATTTCGGCGAACTTGCACCTTTGAGGAGAGTCTCTATCATCGATACGCGCTGGCGAAAGTGTAAAGCGAGATTCACTGACCAACGCATTCTGACGAATCTTATTGATTTGTTGGTTTTGTTGGGTTTTTTTTTTCAAATAGAGGGAGAGAAAGCAACACATCACAAAGAAGTATACGCGGGACTACAAGAGAACAAAACGGGGAAGAATATAAACATTCACCATCGCTGAATGGTATCATTAGATGCCAGTGGCATTTCGAAGCAGTGGTCCCCAGAGAGTTAAACGGGCTGATGACCAAGACAGGTTCTCACTAATGTGCCCACTGTAAAAACAAAACTTGGATCCTCTTTACACAGCACAACGTTGCCATCAGCAACAGAGTGTGACAAATGTAGACTGATCGGTTTGGCAAAGACATTATGCTCTTAATTTCCTCCCTCCCCCTCCCCCCCTCTCTCTCTCTCTCTCTCTCTCTCTCTCTCTACCCCCTCCCCCCCCCCTCTCTCTCTCCCCCTCTCTCTCCTCTCTTTCTCTCTCTCTCATGATCTCTCTCATATGTCTCTCTCTCTCTCTGTTCACTTGCTGAAGGCGCTATTTCCTGTGCTAACATATCATGATAGATGAAACATTTTAATTGTCATATAACAATACTTTGTACATTCCGTAAACTTTATAATATTCTCGATATCTTGTATTTTTGCATGTTACGTCACTTTTGACATTGGTATACTGTACTAAAAGCCTATGTTATATTTTTGGAATCCACATCCTACAAGCTTTGCTTTTTAGTGGGTTCCTCATATTGACACGTCAATTATACGTCCTTATACATTTGTGCAATTTTGGTTCAAACTGACCATTGTGTTAAAAACATTTCTTTTTCAAAATCAAATGGAATATAAAACTTGTATGAAATGTGGAATATGGAACATGAATAAAAAAAAATTAACTCGCATTGTTGCAGTAACGGGAGTTTTTATTGCAAAGAAAAACAGACAAGGAGACAAGGATCTGTTTTATTTAACGGTCTGAAGTGGAAGATATGTCGGGTAAACTTGCAAACAAAACATTCAGCCGAAGAAATTCGTTCAAAAAAAAAAAAACAACAGACGAAAACCTAAGATATTGTTGGGAATGTTTTCAAAATGTCGATGTTAGTGAGAAAAGATGGTAAAACAATATGTCTGGTATTGATGATCCACGTTGTAAACAAGAACATTTTTTATTAACGCTTCTACATTCACAGCATCACGTGTTCGTATCAGCTTGTTTGTTTGTTTGTTTTCTTGTTCCTTGGACAAATGAAGCACATTGTTAGCATTCAAAGTTAGTGAACAGTACTCACAGCTAATTCGAAATCCGTCTTTCAATTCGTTTTAATTTTCGACGTGATTCTGAGTACCTTGCATTGCTTTCTAAGATTTCTTACATAAAGAAAAGGAGCGGGGTTGAAAGTATAAATTTCTCCAACCTTGACAATAACCAGAGATAGATAAAATTAGATTTATAATAGAAAGTATTATGAAAGGTGATCTCCACGCGTGGGCAGGTCACAACAGTTGAACGTGGTATGAACAAATTAATGGAAAGGTTTACCAAAAAAGAGTTACTACCGTTATAATAATGAATCCTACAGCTAAACATATCACAACGTTCAGTCCATCAATATAGGCTAAAAAGTTTTAAGCAAATCTGCTATTTGATTGACGTTGTTTAGATTATACTGACGCAGAAATATCGGTACTTGTTGAGAAAATGTACAACAAAATTCAGGGGGTGTTATTGGAGGGTTTTTTTCTCCGATCAACTCTGAAAGTAAATCGGAAAGTTTGCGCAAATGCCTGCAGAAGACAATTCATTATTTCAAGCTAATCAAAAAAAAACCAAAAACCAAAAACCAAAAAAACAAAACAAAACACCCGAATGCTTAGACTTGTACATAGATAGATCTCAGACTCCTCTGGACTCCGTTTCACCGTTACTATAGGAACCATTGAAAACCCTTAAAGGGACTGTACAGTACTGGTTGAGGTGGGGATTCAGGTTTATAACATTCCTTAGTGAAATAATGAGAAACCTCTTATGAAATTAGAAAGAGCATGTAATTTTAAGAAGGATTCAATATTTATTTGATGAAAATTAGTTTTCAAATGGCTGAGATATCAAAAAAAAAAAAAGTGATGATAATAAAAGGCGACAGGCCACGCCTTTTATTAGGGTCTCTTTGTTTCACCTTGTTTTGGGATATCTCAGCCATTTCAAAACCGATTTTCTTCAAATAAACTTTTGATACCATTTAGAAGTGCATGCTTTTTGACATCTCATAGAGTGGTTTCTGAATATCTTGCAAAATGTTAAAAGCTAAATCCTCACCTCAACCAGAACTGTACAGTCCCTTGAAGGCCAAACTGAGTGGTAGTAGCCTCCTATTATTACCGTAAGTAACATATTTCAGTAAGTTTGATTTGCAGTTTTAATGAGCACCTCTAAAAAAAAGGAGGGGAATAAAGAAAACAAAATAAAGCAAAGCAAGGCAAAGCAAAGCAAAGAAAGAAAGGGAATATTGATGATTTGACTTCTGAAGCAAACAATTTGAAACAAATCATTCTCAGTATTTTTCGTGACATGCATACGCCAATGCAGGACTGATAGTTGCCTGTAGGAAGATAAGTCATAGCGCCATCCGCGTTGAACGACCCTACAGAGAGGTCCTTATTGCTGCAGCAGCGCTTTATGGATACAATGTAATGTGTAATTGTCAGAATTGACAATTGAAGAAGAAATGTGTAAAAACAAATCAAAGAGATATAAGCCGGAAATGTAAATGAGGGTTAAGTACTGGGTTGCATGCAATGCTCAACTCAATATCCTCTATCATTAATAAACTAAACAGTGATATAGTCTGAGGGAAAGACCATTAAGTGTAGAGGTTTAGTTGTAGTTGCTGCGGTTTTGACAATGATGATTTGTGTGTGTGTGTGTATGAGAAGAAAATTTCATCCCTATTTCTTTAAAATGTACTAACTAATGGGAGAGGTAGAGGTTTCAAGCAATAACTTATTACACCATTACCTCGAGTGATTTGCAAAAGTCATTCCAGTCAGACAACACATTTGTGATTTGCTGGACGTTCCACAATTGCCATCTATTTAGTCTGTTCCTAATGAAACCTTTACGTTCTGCTTGTTTTACTCTACCATGTTGGATGGTATCAATTTCAACATAAGTTAAAGGACAAGTTCACCTTCATAAACATAAGGATTGAGAGAAAGTGGCAATATTAGTAGAACACATCATTGAAAGTTTGAGGAAAATCGGACAATCCGTTCAAAAGTTATGAATTTTTGAAGTTTTTGTGCAGTAACCACTGGATGAGAAGACTACTGCAGTGTTTGAATGACTTAGATGTCACATGCGTACAACAATATAAGGAAAATATAGAGAGAATTTCACAAAATTTCATCTTTTGAAAAAAGTACACATTCCCTTGACTCGTTACCGACATATGTTATGGGTAATATCATTCCCCCTGCCTTTAGAAAGAGGCAAGTCAAGTGTTATTTTATTATGCGAAAAAAAAGTGAAAATGTGTTGAATTTTCTTTACATTTTCTTTATACTGTTGTACGCATATAAAACCACAAGCTGTAGTAGTCTCCTCATCCAGCGGTTCCAACACACAAATTTTAAAAATTCGTAACTTTTGCATCGATTGTCCAATTTTCCTCAACCTTTCACTGATGTGTTCTAGGCCTACTAATATTGCTGCATTCTCTCAATCCCTATTTTTATGAAGGTGAACTTGTCCTTTAATTTTTCCCTTTATATGTGTTGTATAAAATAATCATGAAAGGTCTCGGTTTAATTTGTGTACAATCATGACTATATACCAACGGATGGCCACACGCTCAACCAAAAGCGCGCGATTTCTTGTTAGGCCTATAATATACACAGCCATGGTGTAACTAGACCTATTACCGTCCATAATACAAGCCTGACGATATGCTAGTATTTATTCTCAATGTACTCCTGTGACACAATTCCTCTCTTTGCCGTTGATTACCCATTGTTCACCTTGAAGTGCAAGTTGACCAGGGCTTTCGTTTCCTTCTGCAATAGAACAGTATCTAGGTGAAACCGGAAGTTTGTGCTTCATCGCCATGGAGTGTGCACTGGATTGGGGGAAGGAGAGAAAAAAAAAACCAACAACACAAACGTACCTCCATTATTGTGTTCTGTTTTCGTACACAGACAAACGTGAAAGTTGTAAATGTAAATCAAAAACTTCCTGTAACGCGCGCTCACACGCATTAAATAGGCCTTTATCTCTCCACGGGTGTTATACGTAGGGCTCGACAATAGCGGTATAGGCCGGTGGTCCGGGACCACGAAATTTCCAAAATGGTTATCTTTCGGTGGCCCGAGCGGGCACCTCAGATTCAAAATGGATTGTCATGTTTTTGTTTTTGTTTGTTTTTATTTTTGTTTTTATTTTATTTCCGGTCATTCTTTTTTTTTCCCCGGCTCATCAAAATTGTTGGAAATGGAAGATACTGCCATAAAGCAGAGCGTGTAGCTCGGCAGTCTCCTCAGGAGCAGTAACTGATTGCTGAACTAGCAATTAGCAATATTAATATATATATATATATATATATATATATATATATATATATATATATATATATATATATAGATAGATAGATAGATATATATATATAAAGTTAGATATACATGTAGATGTGTGTGTGTGTGTGTGTGTGTGTGTGTGTGTGTGTGTGTGTGTGATAATAGTTTCGGAAATTACGAAGTTCTTTACATTTTCTCAAAGCCAGTACGACTGCATGAGAGGGTTTTAGTGTGACGACAAATTTTCATCAGATCACCATTGAAATGATGAGTAAGAATGGGAATAGGAAATACATTCCAGTTGCGGGTGGTCGCCTTCTGATAAGTTTAAAGGAGACCAACAAATCATTACTCAGTTTCTTGGAATGAAAGTTATGATGATGGTATACTCCCCTGGGCTGCAGAGTCTGGTGCAGCCTGCATGTCCTACTGTGGCAAAAGGAAGCAAGTAACATGAGACTGAGTTCTTATAAATGACCAGCAAATATTAATTTGAAATTTACAACAATATCATTACGTATTAACTTAGACATTTTTCGATGGAAGATTTTTTCGTTTTTCTTCACAACTTGGCATCAGGGTAAAAATAACCAAACAAATATGCAATCTAATATTACGAATGATTCAGGTTTAGCTGATTTGTCTCTTCCGTCCTTTTGTCCTTTAAACTAGGGTAGAGATCAGTGCATATCGGAAGACTATCGCCCTCGATGGTTGGAAGTCAAGGAAAGTGCTGTGATATCGCCTGACAACCCACGCTTGCCGCCTCCACCGACTTCCGCTCGTGCTTTTAATCATCGGGCCCCGACTTTCCGGTGGCCAACAACAGAAACAACGATAACAACAAGGTTTCAGTCCCTCAACTCCTTTTCCTTTTTCTCCTCCTCCCCCCCCCCCCCACCCTCCAACACACCATTCTGCAGATTTCGTCATTGACATGTTTGACAAAGAAAGTCATTTGGATGCACCTTTTCCTCGTATGTACCTGATGATTTTTCAGTGACTGCATGAGAACGTATACGTCCATTCAACAACAATATCGACATCAATCAGTCAAATCGACTGTACATGCAACGAACGACTGTGATCTTAACACATCATGACTTTCCCAATCTGTTGAGAACTAATGATCTTGCTCCTGTGTACAGGGCACGAAAATTGGAAACAATTTTGCCTTTCTGACTTTTCGTCCATTATTTGAAAAGCATTTCATAACCTGCTTAATGGAAGGAAATTTGAAACGGATAAGATAGGGCAGTGGTCCTGTCATACTTTATGTAGATATTTCCGATCATTAACCTCACCATCATTCTTTGAAAGGTGACTCTGACACCCATGATCGAAGATATAAACGTCCTTTCTTCTCAGTGATTGTACGTACAAAAAGCAACCTCTGAGGCCATAACAACCCCCCCCCCCGTAATATTTCATGCACTGCTGATATTATTTGATTTTTCACATTATAAATCAGACATTCTATACATAAGCGAGTTTTCACCTCAACGCTTAACATATCATAATGTCAGTTCCATTATCAGCAAACCTGTGTTATTTCGTGCATTAATGTCTCTTTTATGCTTCCCCCTGTAGGGGGAGCAGATTAGGGGTGGAGAAAGGGCATTATATTTGTAACGAGTGGGTATATGTCCCATGAATGCCATTCTCAGCGTCGCTATATTTGGCACAAAAGCCATTGTGCCCCACGTGTTGTGGCCAAGGAAAACACGCTAATAATCAAATCATCCCAACGAGTATAATGCTTTTGTCATTTCGTGCCCCCTAGCTAATTCTTTTCTGCCTGAATGAGGCATAATATTTGAAAAGAAAATAAAATTTGGGAAGATTTTATCATTTTTGAATTGAGGTGGGTAGAGCGGTTTGCAGCAAATTGTTCGTCGATGCTTGGTAAACGATATTGACGTAAATCATTCATTCATACATTGCTTTAAAGATATTTGCTTACATTTTTTTTTCGTATTTACTGGCTGTAAAAGCGATGTCAAAAATATTGCACGGAGCATTCTACTGTCTGTTTCAGCTTGGCTTTGCCTTCCTCTTCTTCTTCTTTTCTTTTTCTTCCTCCTCTTACTCTTCCTCTTCTTTTTCATCTTCACTTCTTCTTCTTCTTCTTCTTCTTCTTCTTCTTCTTCTTCTTCTTCTTCTTCTTCTTCTTCTTCTTTCTGTTTCTCCTCCTTCTTCCTATTCAAATGTTCTGAGCCCCAATAGAAAGCTTCTTGTATTTCACTCCCAAACACGCGAACGAGGTACAACTGCAAAAAAAAGAAAAAAAAAGAAAGAAGAAAAAAAAAAAAGAACCCTCCTGCGATGTCAATAAACTTTACTATGACTCACAAGCAAGGGGGATTCTCTGAAATCACCCGCACTTCTGTTTCTTGGGTTGCCATGGTTACCAGGAAGATGCCGATCGCGGATGTTCACGGAGCAGTTTACGTGAGGAGGAGTAGAATGCAATCTGCAGCAGGTGTAGCAGCACGTGGCTAGAAGGGTTGCAGGGAGGTCACATGGGGTCGGTATATCGTCACAACTTCCGAGTGGGTCACCCACTCCCGAGCGAAATCTAGTTCTTTCTAATGTTGGATATAGGTTTGTTGGATCAGATTTCTACTATGATTATTGCTGTTTATATATATATATATATACATGTCTTTTCACCTGCCTTGTCTCCCAAAATATTTGAACTTACCTTTATTAAGAAAATAACGTAATAAGGTTATTACAATGTAAGTTATATTCTTCTTTCTTATCATCTTGTTGTAGGTATGGGGTGTGGTTCTTTTTTGTTTTTCTTTTTTTTTCCCAAATCACATGAGAAATCTACGCTAGGTGATAACGTCGTGATCTCACACCTGGTCACTTGATTGAACATACAGTATACAAAATTATTGTTCTGGTTAACAATTTAGCCGCTCAGAAGTCCACCAGTCACCATCGCTTAAACCTTTTTTTTTTCAAATATTTTAAGCAAAATGGTGAATGATATATGGATCATTATCATTCTTGAATATATATTTTTAAAAGAGGTGAAATTTAGCGAAGATTTGTGTGAAAGCAAGTGGGACATTATTGAACGGTCAAAACTTCATCACTTTTCTGCCGTGCAAATGTGACTTTAATCAACATACTGTTCTGGAAGAACGTGTGTGAAATAAAAAAAAAAATCAATGTATGTCCAATGTCAGTGAAACTTGCAGTACGCATTACACTTTCCTTCTCTGAACGTACAATATGTTTTGAAGTTTACACAAACAAGACGGGAATGTCAACGCAAAAAGAAAAGAAAAGAAAACATGCAAGCAGGGACTCTTTCGCGCACAGTCATAATCCAGTCAGTATCAATCTGTATATTCCAATGTAGCGTTATCCAAAGTTTGGCAGCAGGTCAATGCTGGTACGGGTAACCACAGGGGAAGTTCGAAACTTCCACTTACACGGCAGATAGAATCGATATTTCTGTGAGTTTTACAGGGATTTATCAAGTCACTGAAAAAAAATGTTTTTTTTTTGGGGGGGGGGGAGGGGGGGAGATGGCGTATAAGAATTTCACATGTTTTCATTTTAATGCGGTGTTGGTATAACGAAGGTTCGCGCAAATAAGATGTTTATTAATCATGTTTTCCCCAAGTCTCCCTTCCGGCTGCAGGCAAATATGCAGTTTCTCTTTGTGTACATTCTGAAACAAGAAACTATTCCCATGAAATAACTCCAAAGTTGTCATGATTTATTGACGATGATTACCTTTATTTTAGGGCAGAGTTGTTAAACTGTCAACAAAAGAGAAGGAAACTATTTCATAAGCGGATAAATCGCAGGGAAGATATGAGGCGATGTGATCGCCTCTGAGACTTATGTCATTGGCTCATCCCCCTCCCCCCCCCCTTTTTTTTTGGGGGGGGGGGGTCAAATAGCAGTGAAATTTACACTGTTTATAGGCTTAATGATTGATGGATATTACACTTTGACGTGAAATGATACTTGAATGTGAAATAAAGTGTCCCTTTACAGCATTATAGTTTCAAAGCAATGTAAAGGAAAGCGTTCATTTTCAGCCGATTTACTCACCTCATTGATTCAGCACTTTCTCCTATTTTCCGTTATCATAATGTGCTGTAGAAGGGCCTACCAGAAACTCATTTCAGGAAGAAAAAAAAAAATGTGTCCTTTTAGAGGAGAGATGTGTTGCATTGATGACGTCATATCACAACTGCAAAGTTAAGGAAGGGTTTCAGAAACTTTGGATTTTTTTTTTTTTTTAAATAGAAAGTTATGACCAACGGTTAATGAGTACCTGGATGCTTGACGACAAGTACATTATCTGGAAGAGAATAAAAGGACATACTCATCCTCACCCCCCACCGTCACAGATCAGGAAATTGTATACTGACGATTATTGGTCCCTGTCCCATTTCAACGCCATGCGTTAATCAGACAACATCGTCAACAGTGGCTGACACCATTCCGGCCTTGGACAACGACTCATACCAGTTGTAGGCTGGATGTGGGACAATCCATACAGTCCGCACTCTCTCCACACCTCGACGCCGCAACAACGCAATACTTTCGAACGGCTCCAAAAGGACAGCGGTCACTACTCATACTAGAACTTGGCGCGAAATCAGCCAAGTGCCCTAACCATTAAGTTTGGTTGTTCGCTCTTACACAACATAGCGACCCTGAATTTAAAAAAAAAAAGGAGAGAGAAGGAGAAAAATCTGCCAAGTCGTGCCAACTTCCAGTCAACTCATGCCAGGCCGAAATACAGTCTAGCCGTCAGTGCAGCATTTTATCTGTAAAGGAATATCGTGTGGATCGCGAGTCATTATCGCGTCCTGCATTTCAATCGATTTTTGTTTGTTTGATTTTGGATGCGATTTTTTCATATTTTCAAAGCCAATGGACCAGTGAAATCGTTTGAGGGGTAAAGAGGGAGGGGAAGAGAGTAAAGTAGTCCGACTGACCTAAACTTTCAGCAACCGGCCTGGAATCCACTTACGAGGGGTGATCATGGGCTCGCGTCATTTGAAGTCCATCATATACGGAACAGCTCTTCTACTCTGCTTGGTGAGTGTTGGTAAATCTTTCATGAAGTATACTCATTCATCTTTAATCGCCAAGGGATTGATTGTGATCTTAACATACCAATATTAACAACTTATAGTGGATAGTTTGTCAACCCGTTATTACATTATGATATCATTCAGTTTTCTTCTACGTACCGGTAGCACAACCCCTATACTCCATATCCACGAGCTATAGGGAGATTAGAAAGAAATTGAATGAATGAACAACTGTTATTTGGTTGTAAATGAGGAAACATATAATTGTATAGTATCCATGTTTGATACTATTTTCATACTATTTTTGATACTATATTTGAGAGATGATCAATACAGTTGACTCAGAGGTTCAAAACGTGTTAGAAAAAGTACACGATTATTCGGTGAAACAGAGGTCTTTGCGTATAACCCCCAAGAAATATATTAATTGATTGTTGTTTCCTTTGGGCCAAAGCCAGCATTTTAGATCATCGGTTATTGATATGGGCCATCATAACGCTGTTGCGTCGCAATCTATTTGCATAACATTTGACATATTGGACAGTAAATTGGCAGCGCATGATGTCAAACTAAATTTGCACTCCATCAACCAACGTTTAAAGGGAAATTCCGCGCCAAGTTCACGTTGACTTGGAAAAAAAAATCGTATAGGACATTGAAAATTGACACCATCGCCTTACAACTCTAACACTGTTTGTACGAACGTATTCTCTCTCACACTATACATGTATATGTGTATATATATATATATATATATATATATATATATATATATATATATTTATATATATATATATATATAATATGTATATATACATAAACATATGTAGTGTGAGAGAGAATACGTACGTACAAAACAGTGTTAGAGTTGTATATCTTATATATATAGATATATATATATATATATATATATATATATGATATTTTTGGGGATAATAATAACGGTATCTAGTATTCATTATTTCCTTATAAAAAGGGTCATCGCCATTTAATGTTTTTGATTTCTAATGGTAGAGTACTCTTACGAGGAAGATATCATTTCTTTCTGCAAATTCATTTCAATCTGAAATTTGGTGAAAATATTATTATGTCATTAAGTCAATGGGAAAAATTGAGACAAATTGTTTTGATGATAATCCAATAATCTAGTTCAGTAAATGTCATGCCTTTAAAAGAGCTGTTTTAATAAAAAGGAAACATATAAAGATAAAGATTTCAATAATTTTCTTATCTTTTGTCCCATTTGATTAGATATCCTTTTCCTAGTGTCCGTTTTTGTTGTATTTATGAAAGTAAATATGGCGTAAGCTTCCTAGTGACAAGTATTACCATTTCTCTTTCATAGACACATAAAGAGTATAATATTCAACAATGAGTTTATCTCTCTCCCTCTCTGAATACACACAAACATATGCATATATATATATATATATAATATATATATATATATATACATATATACAATATGTATACACCTGTATATTCTCTCTCTCTCTCTCTCTCTCTCTCTCTCTCTATATATATATATATATATATATATATACAATATGTATTCATCTCTATATTATATATATATATATATATATATATATATATATATATATATATATATATATATATTTATTTATTTATTTATTTATTTATCTGTATATTTATTTATTTGTGTGTGGGGGGGGGGGATGGCCGGGTGCTTGTGTGCGTGTGTGTATACAAGTACAAGAGGGACACAAACTGAAAAAGCTCAGTCGTCATTTCGGTTATTGAAACGAACACAAGACTATATAACGTTTATTAAATCTCAAAGCAAAGCCTTCAGGGCCCCGTTTCATAGAAGATGTTAGGATGTCAACTCTTGCTGGAATGGCAACTTCCCATAGCAACAGCCAATCAGGAAGCTGCATTCTTGTTGTTACCATGACAATTGACATTCCAGCAAGAGTTGTTATCATATCAACTTTTTATAAAATGGGGCCCTGGTCCATCAGGATGATCGTTAAATGGGAAAATGTTTGTTTGTATTGCTTTGTCTTTCATTACCCATGGCCTATTGCTGTAGTGAATGAATTAATGATTCCAGCAACGATGATTATTAAAGTGGAAGCGCTGGTGTACTCCTGTGATGGTAGAAGTTTAGTTGAGGAAAGCGTTCGTGGTATATAAAGTGGCGCTTACCGCCCAACTCTTTGGAAACAAAATACAAGGGGGGGGGGTACTTAGTTATTATTGTATGAAGCACTTGAACACATATAAGAAACACATATATAGAATAATTTCGACAAACCTCTGTATGGAATCGTTTGCTTTCTTCCGGCACTTGATAGAACTAGCTTTGATTTCGTCTCAGTTTTTAAGTAAAGATGAAAGAAGCACATACATTTCACAA
Organism: Diadema setosum; assembly: GCA_033980235.1. Classification (NCBI taxonomy): domain Eukaryota; kingdom Metazoa; phylum Echinodermata; class Echinoidea; order Diadematoida; family Diadematidae; genus Diadema; species Diadema setosum. Next base: position 10,602,546 of record CM067061.1, read on the forward strand.
TCGTGTTTTTTTTTTTCTCACTTTCTACCTTCTGCCAAAGTAGAGCAATTTGCACAAGCTGTATTCTTGTAAACTTCCAACGAACCTGTTTCTCTTTAAAGACCCCCACACCCACGCACATACCTACTGAAAAACCAGAAATATTCGGGGCATGAAATTTTCGCGAATTGCCACTGGCATTCAATGCATAGTGTAGACAAGAACTTTCGCGTGCAATTTGATTTCTTGAATCTTGGCTTTCGCGAAAATTTCATGCACGCGAAAATGTCTACTTTTACAGGATAGACTCGAGATACTTAAAGGAAGAGAGGACTACTTCCTTGTGGAAAGACAGCAGTACCTTTAAAGGAATTGTATAGAGTATTGGTTGAGATTAGAATTCAGCTTTCAACTTTTTAGTACTTTTGACACTTTGATACGTTTAGTTACTTTAAATCAATGTTATTTTGATAAAAATTTGCTTTGAAATGTCTGAGATGTCCAAAAACAAAATAAAACAAAGAGATCCTATAACAAAAAGTGGGTCTCACCTTTTATTACGATCGCTTTCTTTCAAATATCTCAGCCATTTCGAAACTAATTATCATTAAAACCTTTGAATTCCTCTTAAAATTATATGCTCTTTCATTATTTCATGAGAAGTTTCACATCATCTAAAAAAAAATCATCATCAAAAAAATGTTGAAAACCTGAAGCCCCATCTCAGCCAAAATTTTACCATCCCTTTGATGCTGAATATCAGGTGGGAACCTGAAATGTCATCGTTGCTCAAAAGGTCGTTATCATTGGCTTTGTAACAGATGGGAAGTCAAAGAGAGCTTTGAGGGGAAACACGGTCACTGTTTGCTTTGCGACGTTGATTACCGGTAAAATAAGAATTAGATTACATTGTGGAGACTCTAAAAAAAGTTGTTAAGCTGTAAGCAATCACATTAATTGTATTATCTTTACCGACGCTAGTCACGCATGGATGTGTTATGTCATAATAGCTTTTGTGAACCCGGGTTGTGTAAGCATAGGTATATTTACCTATTTTGCAGGACATTTTAAGTATCAATGCATATCTGATCATCTTAGCAAGATCACCATGGTTTGAATGTGAGTTCCCAGGTTTGGAAGTAACCTTAATCCCATTGGCAATATAATCAATGGTCGTTACCTACACCAAAGTTTGCCGGGCTATAAGCTGATGCCAATCTTTTTCCCACTCAAATTTTGTCTGGATCTTAGGCAGTTTCATACCTCCAGATAGGAAAAAAAATAATATCAAATCAATATAAACAAAGAGTCTTCTAGGAAATATACACGTCAAATAATGATTACGTGGATTCAATAATGCAGAAATATTAGAAGAATACAATCATCACTGACGTATGAGGAAAATTAGACAATCCGTACAAAGGTTGCGGATTCAAGTTTTGATTACATCCCCGTGCACCGTTGTCATCGCTGGATCGCTGAATTTCCACATGTCATTTTTTGCAATTTGTTAGCATAATGAAAGACATTTGGTCATTAACATCCTTCGGAAAGGAGAGGAATAAGGATACCTCTCGTTCAAATTTATTTCATGTCAAAATCATGTCAGAATAAGAAATATATAGAGCTATGCATCTGCAAGGGCTAACACTGCTTTAGAACGTGATTTGAGATGTCATGACCCCATTATTTCTGTCACTGTTGTGGCTGTCACTAATATCACTTGTTTGTGAAAATATGGGAAACTTTGCAACCCCTTGACTTTCTAAACTCTAATTTTAATTTGTTTCTGTTCGTCTGCTTGCATTGTATTCATTAAAACCGACTTTGACACGATGTGAAACTACATGACATGGAACAAACGCCTGCACAGGTGTATTACTTGTCTCCTTTTCGGCAAGTCGGCTTGTGACCCTCAGGTCCATCCAGGCACGAAGCCCCTTGCAACGGAAGGCGTGGAGGTGGCGAGATTGTGACGTAATGGAGATGTCCTCTTATTCATCTCCGCTACATCCCCTCACCTATGTGCAGTCTGTAGCTGTGAACCTAAGCCCTTCCCCACCCCCTACACACAACATCGTTCTCTCGCACACACGCACATGCTCACATGAATCCTGGGTTCAGCATGTAGGCCTATTTGTGGCTTTTATAAGACATCTTGAGGATACTAATTTGCCACCGATATTTTACGACGCATGTCCGGTGCCACGTTTTCAAAAGTGGCGGGGGGGGGGGGGGCACTTCCGGGTTTCATGAGCTAAATTTCTTCAGCTGACAAGCACAAAAAAAAAAGTCTTCAACGCATCTTTCTCATTCCACTTCCGGGTTTCTTCAGCTGACAAGCAACAGTCACTATACTGCCACTACCGGGGTGTAAAAAAGTGTGTGTGTGTGGGGGGGGGGGGGGGCAAAGTGGTGACATTCCATGTATTCTTATGCATAAAAAGTGAGGGGCCCGAGGCCCCCCCCCCCCCCCCATCCAATAAACACGACAATGACTGTGCATATATGCTTTATACTTTGTGTATGTAGTTTATTCATGTGTATCACAGTCATTTACCTACCATCCAACCTTGGACCATAGTTATTAGCATAGAAAGGAAAGTACACAATCAGGTAAATTCAGGAATGTGTTGCTGTTGTTGTTTTTTCAATGATAACGCAAACAAAGAGACATGTCCTTGACATGTGATTACACTGAAAAGTTATCTGAATGCAACAGAACATGATTATGCCACTGAACAACTCTATGCTAAATCACCTTTGGGAAGATACTGAGCACAATCACGTAAATTCAGGAATGTGTTGTTGTTGTTGTTTTCAATGATAATGCAAACAAAGAGACATGTCCTTGACATGTGTGATTACACTGAAAAGTTATCTTAATACAACAGAACATAATATGCCACTGAACATATGCCACTAAACATATGCCACAACAGAACATTGTATTATGCCACTAAATTTGAATCTTGAATCTTGAATCTTGAACGACTCCATGCTAAATCACATTTGGGAAAATACTGCTGTAACAGTCATTCGTGTTATAAACAAAAATTATAATGACTCCCTTTGAAGAGATGACAGCACATTATGTTACATGCCCATTGTGGGGTATGCTTGGGACAATCGATGAAAAAGTCATGAATTTTAGAATGTTGGTGTTGGAACCACTGGATAAGGAGACTACTTGAGTTTATGACATCCTGTGTGGACAACAATATAAAAAAAAATATATATATAAAGAAAGTTCAATATGCTTTCACTTTTCTAGCGTATATAATGAAAGAGCACTTGACTCACCGCTTTTATGCAGGGGGAATTTACTACCCTTAACATAAATATGTCAGTATCAAGTTGATGGAATGTGTAATTTTCATGATTTTTTTTTTTGTGTGGAATTCTCTTTATATTGTTTTCCACAATGATATGTTATAACATTTAAGAGCGTGTCCTTCGATCTCACAGAATCCTGTCAACAACTTAATGATAAACAAGCACGACATGAAATACAAGGGAAAGAAGTGGACGAGAGGCAGTGGTTGAAAAAAAAAAGGATGAGAGAAAAATGATGATAGAAGATGAGGTTGACGAAAAGAAGTTAACAAAAATATCAAAACAACAAGAACAAGAACAAGGTGGAGAAGGAGGAGAAGAAGACGAATAGGAAGAAGAGGAGGAAGAGACTTGATGGGATAATGCTGAAGAAGAAAAAAAAACAGAGAAGAAAAAGTAGAAGAAGAAATGGCAGAAGAGGACAAGAATTTTAAAAAGTGTCTTTAAAAAATCTAACTATATGGTTCGTCTTTATTGCATGTAGCCTTATTGACGAACAGAGAGACAAAAATGGAGAAAGACGACACACGTATAAACTTGACTGATTAAAGCACTCGTTTTCTTGACAAACTGCCCGTAGTTCTCTGATCACTTCACAGAGAATCAAAGGTGGTGTTTATGCACCCTTATGTCCCCGTCTTACGGATTTAACATCAAAATAAAAGAACTTCTGTGTAAATCAGACAAAACAAGAAGAGATGAAATGTTTTCTATACGATGATGTTATCAGCAAAAATCTGTCGATGAGGAAAAAGTTGCTAAATCATACCATCTCTAGAACAAATCTATTCATGCGAATGGCAATATTCACAGCAATATTAAGTTCGTTTTGATCGTATAAAACAAAAGGTGCGGAAGACTTGTATTTGCGGCTACAATTTCTTATTCCGAAGCTTCGTTTTTACGAAGTTTCATTTATCAGAAAGTGAAATAGTGTTCTTTATTTTAAAAGGTTAGTTAGTCCGAAAATGAAAAGAGTTTTGTCATTCCGAAGATACGCTTATCTGCAAACGAAATATCAGGTTCGTTATTCCCGTGATTCCAAAAGTTCTTTGTTACGGAGGTTCTATAGTCCGAGTTAACTGGCATCAAATGCTTGCAGGCGCGGTGTTGTTCATTGGTAGAAAAAAAAACAACAACAACAACCCCAATAAAATGTGATTGTTGTTGGTTGTACTTTTTAAACCCTACCAAGAAGCACCGTCATACTTCACGCAAACGTACCGCATTTCCGTTCCCCATTATACTTATGCCATATTTGTCATCTCACCTACTTTTTTGTTGCACTGTCTTGTTTGATTATGCTTGCATTGTGTGTGTTTATCTTTTATAGTTTGTTATTTTTTCCTTTGCTCCATCGCGCCGAGCCTCATCAGGAAACGGACTATACCGAAAACCTGAAGTGGCCTTCGATTAATCGAAACAGGCTTGTTGACGTAACAAGCAAATAACTTTTCCAGCCTTAGTATACCAGGGGTTATCTACCATCTCATTCGATATATTCCAAGTGGTATGGGTCTTTTTTTTTTTGGGGGGGGGAACTCATGTACTCATGTACGAGTACGAAAGCGTACGAAGAGGACGAAGAGATGAAATGGACAACCACAAACAAACTCAACAAGGTGCCTCATTCAGAACCAGAAATGCAGAGTAAGGGCGACCAATTGGGACTCGTCAAAGGCGCCACAAGCTGCCCTCTCGTCTTTTGATAAACAATTAAGGCGTGATTGCTAATTTCTATACGTTGTATTCTCACCTCACGTTTGGTCCTATCACAATATACTCAAAGCGCCTATAAGGCCTATATGCAAGTTTCTACATTGTATACTTCATGCCGACTAAAGCTAGCCTACACTTCATGAAAGAACCCCCAACAAACAAAACACTTAAACCACCCCATAAGGGGGTTGTGTCTTTGGCGGCGTTGTTTTGTTATTATTATTTTTTTTTTTTGCTTGACTTTGTTTGTTTGTTGTTGTTTTTCGGCAAAATAACATCAAACTGTCATTTTTCGGCAAAATAACATCAAACTGTCATCGACGGATTTGGATGAAATTTTATAAAGGTGATATTCCTGCATTCATTCGATTCTCTTTTTTTATTTTTTTTTTCTATTTTCCAAACAATATACATGAATATTACAAACGTCAAAATAATATATTTCATGTGACATTTCACATAGAACTCATCTTAAAAGAAAGAAAGACGGGAAATTATCAAATGTCCCTTACGTCAATACAGACACGAGGAACAGATGATCAAATTTTGGCAGTGATCCGGATTTTGGAAGGATTGGGAAATAGGGCCATTTTCAGCATCATATTTTATGGTCAGCGGTTCGAGGTCTGCGCTCTCCGAGTGCTTTTTCGTTGCAATATTTGTTTTCTCGCTTGCTTTCTTCAAATACACGTCGATAATGTGGACCTTTTTAAGTCTTGCGTTTGAGGCAAAGAAAAAAAAAGAAAGAAAGGAAAACGACCAGGCCTGGATGTGGCAAAATATAGTAATCAGTGTAGACATGCCTCAATACAATGACGCTATATTCATTCACTCCTATGACTATCGATGTTTACTGTACGGGTAGATTAACTAAACCGTGTAAAATGGAGCCAAGTTAAGTCTTTATGCTATGTAGATAGAAAACAATGCATGCGGTTAACCGTTTCAGGACAACCCTCCTCAAAAAACACACAAACACGTTGCCGATGACATGACTATTGAATAAAACTTGAGTAACGCTATGCCTTGATATCTAGCTGTGTACATTAACTCTTGTATGTCTCTCTTCATCCATTTCTATTTTTTTTTGTGTGTGTGTCTTTCATTGTCTATTACAGTGCTTCACTCTGTACTTTCGATTCAGACACTGACAGCCCCATTTTGAACACTGAAAAAAAGAAATGACCTCGAATAGTGGTAAATCAGGTATGTCAAACCGATGTAAAATTTGCAAATAACATATATTTGCAGATTTCATGTCACTTTCACATACATGATTTACCGCAAAACTTAATTGGAGTTTCCGTATAGACTCATCTCCGGATCAATAATAGAACCTTGAATGTATGTATGATAAGTTTTGCTCTGAATAATAAACACTCTTCATTCTTCAGTGTTCTTCTATGTTGCCATTTATTACAATGTTGAATGTCTGACGCCATCTTCTACATTTCGAGATTTTATAAGACTGCATGTTGTGTTTTCATGGAAATGGATGACTTTCCCCGATGAGAAAAAAAAAACAATTTGGTAATTATGTCACTATAAGACTGCTTAGACAATAATAATGGGTGTTGTGTCCTCCTACTAGTATATGACACATTGCATCAACTTACTTGTAGTTAGAAATGTGCTTTACGTAAATCCAGACTATAAAGAGGTAAGGCGCATGAACACGAAAGGAAAGACAGCTGACACCGGCTAGCGTGTTTGGTCAGATCGGATATTGTAAGATCCGACTACCTGCTGCTCGCTGCCCGATATCCGGTAAGACCTGGAAAACACGAATCTAGCATTTCCGGTTCAGCTTCACACAGGCACGGACTACCTGAGCGCAGAACTGCACAACACAATGAACACAAAACTCATATAATAAGTTTTACGCTCTTTACTATATCATTTGGTAGGCCTATACTAAACTACGGAGGCCTAATACATCCGATGTAGAAAATATCAAAGGACAGTAAGAGGGTTTACTATGTCCGATTCTTGCATAACACACTGTACCATTCAGGTACATGTACAAAGAAAACTACATGCATGTAGGCCTAAGAGTTTCATATTATAAGCTGTGTGCATTCACACCAATTCATATTGATTTATTTCTGTTCTCAGTGTACATTCTACCATCACAGAAGGTCTATGTAATACATCATTCATTTAAAAAAAACTGCTCAGCTACATGCGTCGCAACACTACTATTCAACAGCCATGACAGCTGCAATGACGTGTAGCTGCTTGTACAATGATGTCGGATCGAAAAGAGCTCATGAATGCACGATGTACTTGTGGAAGTAATGTCAATTATAGTCTTTATTAGGCCCTATAATACATGCTGCATCCTTTGTGCATATGTCCAGAAATCTATATTTAAAATCTTTGTGTGTGTTTTGCTCTCCGTAGGTCATATGTATTTATTTACAAGTAAATAAGAGCAACTTGAGACGGCATTTGGAATAACGCGATCTGTAAAGTTGTGTTGTTGCTTACTTTCTTAAAAACTAAAGATATAAGACAAAAAGGAAAACACACAATGTCCCTGGCTATATAGATCTATCTCGCGATCATGATTGATTAAGACTCACTTAAAAGTGAAGATTGTAATAGGAGAATAAATAGATGGTAATGCTGACAACGTATAAGTAATGTGCTGATGATTAAGTTTATATTGATAGAATGATAATGACATTGATCGATTATGATGACGACGATGATGGTGACGAGGAGGATGAGAAAAATGATAGTGGTAATAGTGTTGGTGGCGATGATGATGAAAAAATGCATATCCATCAAGCGTAAGACCAGTAAATACTCTTCACTGTCAATGTCAATATTGAGAAGTTCTCGCTGTTTTAAAAATCCTTGATATTGTTGTATGTATCAACAAATTCACAGTGTGGTAAATGTTGGCTCTGTTTTTATTCTCTCCTCAGATTTCAATATCAGGAGCAAGTAAGAAGATACACGCTCCACCTTACGGTAAGGCGAGTCCATTCATCCGCCCTTCTAAAAATGACTATCAATATAATAACCTCCAGCGAAGAGGATAATATTTTTGTTGGTTGTCTGTTGATCTGTTATCTTTCTGTCCACCTGACTGACTGTTAGCAGTTTCACGCAAGCAGTAAGCTGACTGGGATGACATTTTGGGGAAATACAGTACACAGAACAAAATTTATAATGATTTAAATTGTTTTATGGTGATCTATAGATCTCGGTCTTGATTGCGACTTTTCAAAGGGCTTTTATCGTCACAAGACAAGTAAGATTTTAGCAGTTTCTTGCGTAAGTCTTAAAAAAATGTTGTTCATGTAGGTCTACTGTTTAACAAAATAGTAATAAAGAGAAATCATACTGCATGTGTTACAGATCCAAACGTACACCTGTTAATTGTATTCTTTAGTAAGTGTTTGTTTGCTGTTTGCCATTTTCTTCTCTGTTGTCATGCTTGAACATGTACCTGCATATATGAATGAGCACTGAAGGTGGACCTGTGCGCTCATTATAGCCACTGTTGTTATTATTATTATTATTTTACGCCTCTTCTCAACTTTGATAAGGCCAGCAGCATGCAGAATCATCGCTTTACCTAATGCTGGACAAAATATAATTCTATATTAATACAAAAAAAAAGTAGGCATGTAATATTATGAATGAACGATGAAGTGTGTGAATTATGTCGCATAATAATAGCATATTTCCTAATCTGGCTCCCAGACCCTCTGCTCGTACCTTTTTTGCTATGTACAGGATATTGACACCTGTTGACACTAGCAGGTCGAATGTGACTGGAGCAGGTTTAGGTGGATTTGTCGGCAAAGGCGGCGACGAAGTAAAGTTGGCAAAGGATCTGGAAACCAGACTATATATTTCGGTGATCATGATCTCTGATTATGTTGTTATGTGTTTTCTTCCCTACATACAATACTTTTCCAGCAAGCAAATTTGACGTCGTTGAAATCGAGTCAACGGTCAGTCGGCAGAAGCGCGACACCGATGATGACTCAGATGAGGTGATCTCGTCGTTGTCCAGTGATGTCGAAGACGAGGTCCAAGCGTTCCTCAACGAGATACCGTCCCGTCTTCACATACCCGTCTCTTTTTCTGCTTCATTCCACACATCTAGTAGTGGTCAGAGAGCGACCAGTACAGGTGATAAAGCGACGTCAATTATCATTATAAAACTGTTATTCTTAGTGTATATAACTTTTATTATCATCATTAGTTATTAGGATCATTACAAAATATCATTATCATTATCATAATTTATGAGTCATCATTATCATCATCACCACCATCATCGTCGCCTTTTTCATTTTCATTGTACCGTCATATTCATCCATTCATTCATTCATTCATCCATCCATTCATTCATTCATATTCATTAATTCATTCGTTTATTCATTCATATTCATCCATTCATTCATTCTTTCATTCATTCATTCATTCATTCATTCATTCATTCATTCATTCATTCATTCATTCATTCATTCATTCATTCATTCATTCATTCATTCATTCATTCATTCATTCATTCATTCATTCATTCATTCATTCATTCATTCATTCATTCATTCATTCATTCATTCATTCATATTTTCGTCCACACGGGATCGGGCAGGTGGCCCGTCGAGCCCTCTTTTCCATTTGTGACAAGGTTACGCCAGTGGTTCCCGCGTTCGTTTTTATTTGATGTTTCCAGAATCCACTTCAAAATTGTTATCAAAATTTATAATCAAATTTCTTTGCCACTCATTGTATTCCGTATATTGATGGCTGCATAGAAACGTTTGCAAAATTGTCATTTTCGTATGGAAGTTATAAGACCATTGAAGACACATACAGCATACCATAATCTTAAGTTGCTCGACTTATAAAATTCTACCTATCGTCTGCATCCATGCGGCGCGCGGCGGAAAGGGAGGCGGAGCATCAGTGCACTTCTTCTACCCCCTTGCCCTAGTTACGGTCTGCTGTAATGCGCCTGCCCCGGCCTAGCACATAAATTATCTGCGAACCGTTTTTCCGTTGAAATCCAGATCGGAGCACCCAAAACATTACAACTGTGTTGTTGTTTCTGACATTCTGGTTCACTGCTTGTTAGAAAGAATTGGCGGTCAGGCGTTTAAGGCAGGTCTAACGTTAGATTTCCTTCCTAATTATGTAAGTTGTTATTGTCAACCTATTTTCATACCGGTACGTAGGCCTACTGTACTATACTGCCTAACGTTACTACCTGGAATGTTGCCTGTTATGAGTGTTGGTCCACAGATAGTTAGGCATGCTGTAGGCCTAACGTAAAAGTAAAACATCTTTCAGAAATGTCACTTTGCAGTCACTATCTATGATCCCTCATCAGTGTAAAAGACTATCAATAATTTGAGTTTTTAAGTGGAGATAGATTTTAAAGAAATATTGGATTGCCATTGCCTTGGAGCTGATCAGACATTAGGCCCTACATCACGGCATTGCTCTGTCTGCAATTTGTTCTGCATGTGTCAACTATATAGAGTGTAGATCATCCAATAAGATTTAGGCTGCCATTTGTATTGCTATATTGCGGTAAATAAGACAAAAAGCACAAGTCATTTAATGAAGTAATTCACATTTGGTTAGGGATACAGTGTGAGATATAATTTTTCATTTTGGTGGGCCATTGTTGAGTTGGGACTAGGCCCTATAGAACATTAGAAGGATTAACTGTGGTAGATAACAAAGAATGGGGAATAGCTCTTTGTGCACTGTGCCTTTTCTGTATACACAGCCAAGGAACTTAATAGCAGTAATGTTATGCAAAATATTTTGTCAGGGAATTAAGTTGGCCACCTGGAATGATCTTTTAATTGCGTTTGTGTTTAAACGGGGAAATTGTGGGAGGCATTGGATTTGGGGTTCCTTTGTTCTTAGCTGTGGAGGTTTAGCTTTTTGGGAGTGGGAGGATCGGAGGAGTTGAATTTTAGATCTCACCAAGGACAGACCCGTCTACAGTATATAGGGGAAGAAAATGTTCTGAAAATGATGATGAGCTAGTTGCTGTTCATCATCAGTCAGTCCGAGAATGAAGTGACAGAGTTAAGTTGTATCATCTTCGAAGTTTGAAATACCTTGTGACACTTTGATAGATCTGGTGAATACTTCTATGTAACTTTGGTTACAGAAATAAAGCCGCCGAGGTCAGAGTGGAACTATACACCAATAGTTGAAATCTCCCTATGTCTGAGTATACAGTATGGGTGGCAATGATGGTGATGACAGTCACAACAATGGGACTGTGAGAAAAAGCCCACAGGAGTGCAATTGGGTGATGCCCTCCCCACGTATCTCTACATTAATATAAAAGTTGCTGAATTAATAGTAAATCTATAGAGTATTATACTTTATAATGTGCAAACAGGATTTCAGGCACACTTGAGGTGCAAGGCCCTAAACTTTTATCAACCAAATTGTTTGATGTCTTCACCAAGGAATAAACAGGAATGATCTCACTATTAATATCACAGTGCATGCTCATGACAGGATTCTAGGAAATGGGGTAGGCCTATAAATGGTAGTCCACTAAATACACTAATTTGAGAACTGATTTAGTACATTTCTGTCTCGGGGGTTATCTACGGCGATGCTTTCCTAAGAAATCATGAACTATTGGCCAAACATTGAACAATACAATCTATAGTAATTCATGTTTGATATTTTGTCTGAAATTGAACCAGCTTTGCCAGTGAGGCTGCAAGGAGGTGATTCACCACAGGAGGGAAGAGTTGAGGTGCAGGCCGATGGTGTATGGTACGCGGTATGTGATGACGAGTGGGATATCAGTGATGCAAACGTTGTGTGTCGACAGCTGGGACACGGGTAAGCATTGAAAGTATTATAACACTATTGGACTTCCTTAATATAGTCATTGTGTGTGTGTGTGTGTTTGAATTTTGTTTTTATTTTGTTATGGGGGGGGGGAGGGTGGTGGCTGGGTTCAAGGATTGCTAAATTTGCATCATGAAGTGCCATAGGATAAAGACCCCCAAAATATTTGAGGTGGCACTTCAATGATATTGATAATAAAGATGAGGATAATCATGCTTTGATGATTGTGATGCATTTATGATGCCTTTAACAGTAACACTTTAAAGAAAAAGTTCAATTTCTGTCTGCTGCATGTGAAAGGTTGTGTCGTATTGTGTGCTGTGCTTTTCATCAGTATAATTTCAAAGTGTGATAAAAATGGTCAGAAAGTGTTAAAGCGGGCTTGTACCTTAAAGGGGATGGCTAGTAACTGATCAGTGGGAATCAGTGGGAATGCTGAGGGATGATTGTTCCAATCCTTGTGGGATTCATTTAAGAGTACATTATATATCTATTCTTGTGTGAAAATTATTTGCTTCAGAATGGTCTCATATTCAAGTAATGTGCAGTTTAATGCTGCCAGGTAAGCGTCCCTGGTCAGTGACGGGGCATTAATCTGCACATTACTTGAATATGAGACTGTTCTGAAGCAAATAATTTTCACACAACAGTAGATACATAATGTACTCTTAAATGAATCCCACAAGGATTGGAACAATCATCCCTCAGCATTCCCACTGATTCCCACTGATCGGTTACTAGCCATCCCCTTTAATGCAGTTGGTGTAGCCTGCATTCTTTCTGAATATCATTGTTACAAAATGAACAGAGTTATATGAGTCAAAAGTTTCATCTCCTGTTGATTAAAGATGTATTTTTCATTTAACAAGTAGTTTTTCCCCAAGTTGAGTCTTGTGCAATGTTGTTGTGTGTGTCTTTTAAACCATAGTAATATCTTCTGTCAAAAGTTTAGAAGGCATCCAGAGTTACTATGTTCTTTTTAATACGTGATGTTGTTTTTTCAGGATTGAATAACGATTCGCAACAGTGAAATTATTTCTGCTTTTATGAATTTTTCTGAAATTGTTGGGCAAAACAAACTGAGCAATAGAAGTAAAGCTTTTAAAAGTGATGTGATTTTTTTCTGTGCTCAATATTTGATCAATCATATCATCATTTATTCATGAATTGCATGATCCTTGATCATTTTACCTGTGAAGTGATGCAAGTGAGGCGTACAGAGCTGCTGTGCAGGCCTTTGGCTACAACAGAAATGGGTTTGCCATGGATGATGTTGACTGCAGTGGAATGGAAGCTGGCCTTAGTCTTTGCAGCCACTCCAGCAGACATGACTGCTACCAGTGGGAGGTTGCCGGAGTGAAATGTAATCCATTACCACCTTCTGCAAACAGAGGTGAGAAATTTGTGTTGCCGGCAGAACTGTAAGTTGCAGAAATTGCTGGTTATATGTATGCTTTCCTGGCCAATGCCAGAATACGGTCAATTTGATATATTAATCATCACTGATGCAATATCATCTCTTAACAGGTCTAGCAATTATTTGTTAAATTGTTTGTTCATATAAATGTCTTCCTGAAGAAAAAACAAACAGACAAACATTAATCACAACTCACATTGCAGTAGGCTGTGAGTGGGAAAGATGATTTTCTTTACAGAGGCACACTTGTTTCTAAAAGTAACACATTTTTGCCTGATGCTTAATCAAACTTCATCTCTCTCTCTCTCTCTCTCTCTTTCTGTGACTGTGCCAACACTCTTTATTTTCTATTCTCGTCAGTTCGATCAAAGTGTGCAAATACCCCTGAAAGCTGTATTGAGCCTGTCTAGTTTTTCTCTTAATCAAGTTCAGACTAACTTTCCCTACCAAACCAAAGCCTTTCCTGCAACTCTGACAGAGACCTTGTATGCAAGTTTGATTGCAGCCATTTAACAATTGACATTCTCTCCATGCAGTTCATGGCAGCCATGAACTGTCTTTTGACACAAACATCAAAAGCAAACTAGAGATTGTAATTTGTCATCACTGACAAATTAAGGTGATCCGATTTTCTTTAATCAATGATTCAAGTCCTGATCGCAATAGGCATGACCATGCAGGTTTCATCTGTGTTCAGAGACATTGGCCGTGTGATGTTTGGATTCTCATTTAGAAAAGGGAGTCATATCTGCCATCTTTGGTACCAAATCTGTATGCACTATAACGAAGATACAGCAACAAGTACATATGACCTTTGACCCCACTTTGCACAAACTAGATGGCATCTGAGCAAAAAGTGGTTATTTTGTGAAATGATTCTTGTAATATTATCTTTGCGTGTGCAAAATATGGGAAAGATAAGACATGTATTCACCAAGATATACAGGATAAAACATTTGTGACCTTTGACCCTAATTTACACATCCAAGATGTTGTCCGATCAAGTAGTTGTTATTTTATGAAATAATGTACGTGACATGAACTAAACATGTGCACAATATGGGGATGATAGGGGCTGTTTTTCTTGAGTTATTGCAAAGAAAGTTGCAGAAACATAGAAATATCTTAGTACATCGAAAATAAGCTTAATTTCAACCAAGTATTTTAACATGATTCCGACATTAAATGAAAACACAAAGGGCACGTAACGATAGCGCAAAGTCTGAGTTACAACGTATTAATTTCTGAGAAAAATTCACCGAAGGGTATGTGAGCTAGTGCTCGATAAAGACAATCGTGTCAATATTAACATCTAGAAAAATTCCCTCCCATAAAGATAACACGTCATAACGAAGATACAGAAAAAAGTACATATGACCTTTCACCCCACTTTGCACACGCAAGATGGTATCTGAACAAAAAGTGATTATTTTATGAAATGATTCTTGTAACATGGTCTTTACGTGTGCAAAATATGGGAAAGATAGAACATGTATTCACCAAGATACAGGATGAAATATTTATGACCTTTGACCCTACTTTACATACACAAGATGGCGTCTGATCAAGTAGTTGTTATTTTATGAAATAATGTACGTAACATGAACTAAACATGTGCAAATTATGGTGGTGATAGGGTATGTTTTTCTTGAGCTATTGCAAAGAAAGTTGCAGAAAGAAAGAAATATTCTAATACATCGAAGATAAGCTTTAATTTCAACCAAGGTTTTGGACGTGATCCCGACACCGTATGAAAAAATAAATGGTACATTTACGATAGCCCAAAGTCTCAGCTACAACATATTAAAATCTGGGAGAAATTCACCGAAGCATAAGGGAGCTAGTGGTCGAAAAGGACAGTCATGTCAATTTTCATTTCCAGAAAAACTGCACTCCCATAGAGATAACACGTAAACTGGTCAAATTTGACAAGGTTACTTTCAATCCATTTTTACGAGGTGATGCCGTCATCCAATTAAAATTGTGTTATTACATTTATGAAAGACCATTAAATAAGCTACAACATACTGAAATTTGGGTGAAAATCGGTAAAGGATAAGAAAGATACGCTCGAGTAAACTTGAAATTTGACGACGTCATTTTGAAAATTTACATTTTTTATTTTATTAAGAAATTTGATACCTTTTGATCATTTTTTCAGCATCGCCAACCTATGCAATGACATGTACAACTCATCAGCTTTCAAAATATGTAAAGAAAATGGGGGGTCACCGTCCATCCTGACGAGTAAAATCGGATTTAAAATTGGCGGTTTTTTGGCATAGTCGCACTGTATATCGCCATTGACGCGCGCGCGGAATTTCAACTTTGACGGGCCCGTATGACGTCATATTGAGTCGGATTGACTTGAAACTTGGTAGAAATATTCATTGACATTTCAGATTCCGATCAAAGTAAAAAAACGGGAAATTTCTATTGCATATGAGCTATACGTGCGTATATGCGCGCGCGCGTACGCGTCCGTCCGATTTTTTCAATTTTTCAAAAAATGCTCTAAATGGTCTGAAACGTGTGCAAAAAAATTTTGAGCTCGATTGGAGCATACAAATAATTCAACGCGCGCGTACGCGCACGTTTTAAGAGTATAGATGAATTTTGAAAACATGAGTAGAATTAGCTTAATTTGAACTATATGTGACGTAAATTTCATTGAAAAATTCTATTCCATCAATGAGATATGCATGAAAATGTGTTTTCATATAATGACGTCATAGTGACGTCACGGTCGACTGATCACTATGATTTTACTTGCGCTGTCGTCTTTGAGACACGATACATATATGGTATAAGTTTGACATTGATAGGCAATGCACTTTCTGAGCTAACCTCTGCACAACTTTTGTCCAGAAATAAAGAAAGAAAGAAAGAAAGAAAGAATCCGTACAGATACAATAGGTGCAGGGATCTCGCCAGCGTATATCACCCTTGTCGGCCCCGACAAGCGTGCGGTTTGAAGAAGCAATTGCCGACAAGGGTAAAACTTGCCGACAAGGGTAACACCACGCGTGAACTTGCCGACAAGGGTAACTTGCTTGACGAGCTAAGTTCGGACCAATTCCTAGCCTTTTTCAGTCTTTATTATCTGGCTAGAAAAGAAGCTAGATGTTGAAAGCAGCAGCAGTTTACATACTTATACAAGCACAAAAATTTACCCACGCAGTCACCACACCGATCACAACAACGCGTCTCAACATAGCCACGTAATAGCTGATACCAGGGAGGTTTCACCTCCCTGCTGATACACACCACATCACACACTTGCTCACTCACATGCGCTCTGATTTGGGATCCACACACACATGCACAAGCACCCAGCCGGCCACTGACAGCCGCCTGCGTGTACAACGGTACAGTGTATTGTGAGAGGGAGAGAGAGGACGGGAAGAGAGGGTCGGAGGCCGAAGGAGGCTGAGGAAGGTTGACACGTGCTCGCTTGTTGTCACGCTTGTTGTCGGGTTACGCAAAAACAAACGATATGAAATGCATGCCCCCCTCCGCCAAAGGTTGTATTTTTTTTTTTTTTTTTGGCTGCTTTGGTTTGTTTGTTAGTTTGTCTGCCTGTCTGTCTCTCTATTCGCAAAATAAGTCAAAATTTGGGAACAGATTAGGATGAAATTTTCAGGAACAGTTGGTTGGTAAAATGGCGCAAGGAACAGATGATTAAATTTTGATAGTGAGCAGGATTTATGATACCACCGAAATTCACTGCCAGGATCCAGGATCTTTATACTTTGTTTCGTATATTTGAAAGGATTCGTATCAATTCTTTAGGAAGCTGGCCATCGGCAATGACGCAAAATTAGATGCGTTCAAAGTATTGCCGTAGAGAGAAAATTAACTCCATTTTTCGTTAAAAAAAGAAAAGAAAAAAGAACGTGCGATGGAGTAAGCACATGCAAATTGTTATTTAGGTTTTGGTAGTTTCAGTGTGTTATTTTTTTTTTTTTTAATCTGAAAAGCCATGCGTTCCATTTTAGCCTTTTCAATTTCTATGGATTTGTAAACGTCATTCGTGAATATTCCATTTTCCTTCTCCGGGCCGAAATTTATAGTAATTCTGTCATGATGGTCTTTCAAGTTCAACGTATACGTAATGCTCCACGTGCTTCTGGCTTGGTTTGTTAAAAGGTGGGTTAGGGGGCCTTCACGGGCAGAAAATAAATGATGATCATTCATCAATGTTCCCAGTTGGTTTAGATGCTATGTACACGCTGTTTACGACCGCTGAAGCAAGGTGGCAGTACGCGCGACATTCTTTATCTGACACCTGGCTTTCGTGGAAATTTCATGGAAATTTCCACAAGCCATGATATCAAGTTTCCCCACTTCTTGAGGTCGTGCTTTTTTTTTATTTTTCATTACGAACATCAATTTGTTCAACTTGAAAAGTGTAGATAATTTGCTTTGAGGACGTGTTTCTTTCCTTTTTTTTTTTTTTTTTCATTGCAGCATCGGTAACATTTTGTTTTGTTCATCGTCCGTGCATGGCAGGGAGGAGAACGATAGGAATGACTGGGGAGAAAATAAACTGAAAGAAGGAAGCATCTTTTGAGCGAGCTGTCTTTGTTTTTCTCTACACCAGCATCAGTTATCGCCACCAAGATTCATTTTTTTTTTCGTTACTCCGACAGATTAATGATAAAATGATGCTAGATTCTTTATTCTGAAGGTTCGTTAATCCAAAAATAATTAAGAAAAAATGTCCGTTCATTTCACGACGAAATCAGTTTTGTTATTTCGAACGTTTTGCCAGTGAAATTTCGGAATAAAACGACGGCACAAAACAGCGTGTTTTCGTACTCTAAGGGTCTGTTATTCCGACAGAAGTAGTAATGATGAAATAACAATAGATTCTTTATTCTGAAGGTTTGTTAACCGAAAATTGAATAAAGAAAAATGTCCGTAAATTTCAAAACGAAATCAGTGCGTCATTTCAAATGTTTTGCCAGTGAAATTTTGGAATAAAACGACTGCCCCAAAACAGTTGCAGTTTTCTTACTCTTAGGGTTCGTTACTCCGACAGATTAATGATAAAATAATGCTATATTCCTTATTCTGAAGGTTCGTTAATCCACAAAATGATTAAGAAAAAATGTCCGTTCATTTCACAACGAAATCAGTTTTGTTATTTTGAACGTTTCCGTCAGTGAAATTTCAGAATAAAACGACGGCCCCAAAACGGTTACAGTTTTCTTTTACTCTGAAGGTTCGTTACTGCGAAAGAATAACGATATAATACTTTAGATTCTTAATTCTAAACGATCGTTAATCGGAAAACGATAAAGAAGAAATGAAAACGGTTACAGTTTTCTTACCCTCAGGGTTCGTTACTCCGAAAGAATAATGGCAAAATAATACTCTACATTCTTAATTCTGAGTGATCGTTAATAGAAAAATTATAAAGGAGAAAATATTCGTTTATATCCAAACGAAATCAGTTTTGTTATTTCGAATGTTCTGCCAGTATAATTTCGGAATACAACAACGGCCCAAAAAGGGTGTTTTCTTATTCTGAAGGTTTGTTATTCTAAAACAATAACGATGATAGATGATAGCTTCCTTTCTGAAGGTTTGTTATTCTAAAACAATAACGATGATAGATGATAGCTTCCTTTCTGAAGGTTCGTTGATCGGAAAATAATAAAGAAAAAAATGCTTGTTAATCTTCGAACGAAATCAGTTTTATTTTGAACATTCATCTGTAGTACCGACCTTTGATGTTGTTGTTGTTTTCGATTACAAACCTTCGAAGTACTCAGTAATGAATCGTTTCATTTTATGATTAAACAAACCTTCGGAATAATGACCATCATTACATTTTTTGTATGATATCTCTTTGATGTCACGGCCAAACTACCGCCGTATACCCAGAAAGGAGCGGCAACGATGTCACGAAAGTTCTCGATCGCTTCTCGCGCATCTGCATGCAATAGGCCTACCATGTGGTCGAGCAGACGGCGAGAAAGCAACACGGCGCGCGTTGTTGCGATGCAGAGGCGGCTATTGCAACAGTGAAACAGGAAAGGCCTTAGAAAAGAAATCGGAACCTCCACCATCGGCACCTACTTCTCTTTCATTTATAATTTAGGAACTGCCGCTAACAGAAGGTATGGAGTTTCTGCATTGTTTCTGTGAGATATGCCCCTCACAACGTTCATTACATCTCCGTGAAAATGTCGCATTTAGTGGCATTTTAGCGGCGATTTATCTGTGTTGTATTGAGCATTAGCGAAGGCTTCCGCGCTTCGCGCGGGAGGGGGAACCCCCCTCCCGTACCCACCCCCACAACAGCGCGCATAAATGCCGACAAGCGTGAAGAAATTCCTGGCGAGAACCCTGAGGTGATCCGAGAGGATTCTCAGATCACCTAATTATGTGACAGCATTGTAGTTTTGTTTGAGGTTCTTTTAGTCAAGAATTGCTAAAGCACTGAAGCTTACTGATGTATGTCTGTTTGAAATGTGTGTCCTTTATGTTTCTTGTTCTTTATTTTCTTTTTTTTTTGGTTTTGTTTGGGGGGGGGGGCAGAGAAAAGGAAGGAAACCAACTGTTCCCTGAAGACAGCCACACAATGTTTGTTTTCCTGTATACGTCTTTTGATCCCACATGTGAAATTACAGTGCATCATTCCTGACCCTGTCACAAAACTCTAGATAGTTCTGTAGATACTACCATGAAGTACAAATTAATATGATACAGTATCAATACATGGAAATGTTTGCCAGGTTGGACAGTAAATTATATAGTTACCATTAAGAAGGATGAACTCCTCTGCAAAATCTGCCCAACTTTGAGGCTTGACTTGGACACCTTTCATATTTAGAGGAAGTGTATCTTAGACATCAATATAGATCTACAAATACCATGGAATTCTTTGAGTGAAAAAAAAAAAAGATGCTTTAAATGGAGAGCTTATGTCAGAAAAATTCCACAACAGAGTGCACAAAGTTATTTTTTCTTGTTTCTTCTTTTTTTTTTGGGGGGGGGGGGGGGAGGGGTGGAGGGGGAGAAAACATGTCACACAACAGTGTATTGCTTTATCATACAGAATTTTCATGATTTGAGTTATACCACAAAATGTAATTGCATCCCCCGGCATGTATGCTGGAGGATACTTTGGATTCAGCAGCGTTACACCACCGTCTCTGCCATTGTAGTACCCTTTTATTTAGAACCCACAAACTTTCCAATCTATACAAATGGTCCTTATTTACAGAAGAGTTTTCATATTTTTTTCTATCACCACAATGCAAAAGTTTGCAACTGATTGACAAATTGCCCTACATCGACGTAAATAAGCACTGAATTGATCAGTGTTTTAGTAGTAGCCATGATAAAAAATCATGGGCGTACATACTCAAGCAGGATTCGAACCTACGACCTCCTGATCACCGAACAGGCGTCATCTCCACTAGACCACCGAGCTTTCGCCCGAAAGCAAGTGTTGGTTCTAATCCTTATAGCATGCAGCGGGTACTGCTTTGTTATTCAAATTCATGATTTTCTTCCGTTCAGATGTTTTCATTGCAACTGATTGACAAAATGCCCTACATCGACGTAAATAAGCACTGAATTGATCAGTGTTTTGGTAGTAGCCATGATAAAAAATCATGGGCGTACATACTCGAGCAGGATTCGAACCTACGACCTCCTGATCACCGGTGATCAGGAGGTTGTATCAATAACTGATCAATTCAGTGCTTATTTACGTCGATGTAGGGCAATTTGTCCATCAGTTGCAATGAAAACATCTCGACGGAAGAAAATCATGAATTTGAAATGCAAAAGTTTACGTGCAACCAAACAGCCAGTCATTTCAAAAGTACGGGTACTCCATTCGTTCTATTCCCCCGCCCCACATATTCTTTCTATCATACATGTAATTGCTTTTCGATGCTGACATTACCCAATTTGAAAGTAATCTCCCATTATTGGTGCTTTATTCCATTCAAATCTGAGAGAAATGAGATTATTACAAAGGTGATAAACTCAGTCAAGGGGCTCTGCGTACAAGGAAGAGAAAGAAAAAGACCGCATGTTTCTATACTTTGCTTACAAAGTCGCAGGGAATGCCATTTCTTATCAGTGATATGAAACAAGGCTTTTGTCTGCACTTGGAATGATTTAATGAATGATTTTCCTGATTTGAGAGAGCGCTTTGTCAGTCACTGGAGCATGAAAGCAATTTGTCTGGCTGCGATACAGAGTGTGATTTTGATTGATTTCTATGGAGATGCGGGAGGGTGCTACAGACCCACATTTGTGCCTGCCAGGCTGAACCACCGAAACTGTTGAACAGCCAGAATGAGTGGCAAACTTCGGACCAGTTAGAATTTAGTCTGAGAAGAAAGAATGAAATTTTACCTGCACACAAGAGTGAAAATTTAAATAAAAAAAAATCAGACAAAAATTAATGAAGTCATAAAATTGTGAAGCTTTGCTAATTAAAAAAAAAAATACTTCTCTAACAGTCAATATGGATATTAATATGAGTGAGCTGATGATGCCATGAAACAGATTAAAATTTAGGAAGTATGTAGTTGTGAAGTTTCTCTAATTTTTACAAAACATTTCTCTGGCAATCAAATATGAAATGCAAATGAGTGAGTTGATGATGCCATGGATCAAAATCAGATTAGAAGTTGAAGTTATGTAGTTGTGAAGTTTCCTTAATTTTTACAAAACATTTCTCTTACAGTTAAATACGAATATGCAAATGAGAGAGTTGATGCCGCCATGGATCAAAATCTTATTAGAATTATCAAGTTATGTATCTGTAGTTGTGAAGTTTTCCTAATTTTCACACAGTACTCTTACAGTCAACATGATTATGCAAGTAAGGGAGTTGATGATGCCATTGCCTCACAACTTGCCATGTAGTGCCAAAAAATTTTTTTTTGGAAATTTAAATGCAATTACTGTATGCCCCAGTTGTAAATCCTGATATACTGACAGATCATTACTGTGAAGTTACGAATGCAGAAATGATATTGTGTTTTACACTTTGAAGCTGAAAAATTGAATTTTTGGCAATTTTGGGTACACAATTAATGGAAAATTGTGAAGAGATGACATGGTAACTTACTCATAGGCATATTCATTATCAAATATTCCAGAACTGTTTTGCAAAATTAGCAAAACTTCACAATTTCATAACTTCCCTAATCTTTATCAGAATTTTTATATAAGTACTGGTGTGCTTGTGAAATTAACACTTTCTTTTTAGACTAGCTTTATGGTGATCCAAAATTTCCCTGTAAGTATAGGACTGTTGTGCTTGTAAAATTCTACTCTTTTTTATCAGTAGAGTAACCCTTAAGTGGTCCAAAAATTCCCTGTAAGTAAATGGTCATTGTCCAAATAGACTATTTTGGCTTACCTAGTAGAAGAAAGTATCCTATGGAATGCCCTGAGTGCAGTCATGATCTGACAAATGTTGGCCTGTGTTTCTTGGTTCCTGCGGCATGCCACAGAACTTAACAACCTACATGCAGTTCTTGCCATAGATGCCAAGGTTTGTGGACAAAAGAAATAGGTATTGTATGTGGCATAATTAATTGCAGTCGGTGAAGCTGCAGTGATGCACATTTCTGATAGATGCACCGGTGTTTGCAAGTTTGCTTCGTATAGCATGTCAGTCATCATGGATGGTTGGCAAAGCATCCACTGAGTTTCCAAGCTTTTTTGTGTGGAGTGGTGCATCTCAAAAACAGACCCAGCAAGTTTTGCTCTGTACAACATCATACATGTAGTTGCAAGGTCTGCAGGGCTGGTACCTCCACCGAATTCGCCTGGTGTGGTGGTGCGCGTCAATCTCGATAGCTTGCCACACTGGCTGCGGGATCTGCTGGGACCACCACTACCGGAATCCAGCTCAGACACTGCGGAATCAACAACAGATGAATGGAGCCAAGACTCGGAATCCGATGCCTCATCTGACTCATCAACTGGATCAGATAGTGCAGCTACAAGTGGATCACAGGGTAACTTCAAGATGTAGGGCAAGATAGTCCACTTTGCACTTTTGTTGTTTTTTGTTTTTTGTTAATTTTTTGTGGGGAGGAGGGGAGATGGCAACTCCTTCATATAAAGTGAATTCCTTGCCATGGAGTAGCATTACTCTCAAAGTGCAACAAACTGTTCATATTGGTATCCAAAAGGATGGCCAGTGGCCATGTCTGTGACCCTGTGGGAAGGGCAAACTGTGGCCTCAGCCCACTGTTGATGGCTGCAAGAAAGTGAACTGGTACTGTACTAAAGCAGGAGTATCTTTACAGACTGAGGATAGCAATTTTAATGTGTCAAGGGCAAAGGATGGGATGATAAAGAAATATCTAAAAGATGGGTAACAGCATTAGTGGAAAGAAATTAGAAAGAACAAAGGCTGGATCAGCCTAACAGCTGCACAAATCTTACAAAAAGTTTCTGTGCTGATCATAGCAGTACTGAGGTCAATAGAAATGCTTGTTTTACAGATGTCGTGATATCTTACATTTTGACCAGGTGTGTAGTATATTTGTGCATTATTTCACCAAGTATAGATTGATGAAGGCAGGTCATGGTGGTTACAGATTGTGTTGGAAGAAAGAGAAATACACTGTGTTGATCTAGTTAATCATTTGCTGAAGGTTTGTTGAATTTGTTTGTATCATTCAGTAGGGAGGAGTACCAATCTCGAGTGTTACACTTCAACAAATGGCCAAGACTACCGCGGAACTGTCTCCGAAACGGAATCCGGACGGCCTTGTCAGAACTGGAACGCCCAGACACCACATAAACACGAATACACGCCAGATCGCCACCCGAATGTGCTGGGCAACCACAATTATTGCCGGAACCCGGGGAGATATTTGCGACCGTGGTGCTACACAATGAACCCCTTGGTTGTTCGCGAGTATTGCAGTGTCGGGGACCCACAGGCCAGTTGCACTGCAGCAGCAGCACCACCTGCAGCACAAGGTTCTTATCGTTGCTCCCAAAGACATTCGTTGCTCTGTGATGTATAGTTGCACCTTGGCGCAGAGCGTAGAGTAGCAAACATGGCATATATATACCCGAGCGAAGAGCACTAGCATGTTTGTTTGCATGTTCTGTGTCTACTAATCACTGGGGTCTGAAGCTTGACTGAAATTGACTAGATAACCAAACTGTCTTTGTTTTTTATGATGACAGCCTTTCTGCCGTAAGAGAGCTACCTTATGTAGAGCTCCAGTATAATGAGTCTTTCTCTCCATGAGGGTCTGAGGCTGCATATGGTTGAGATTTTGAAGGCTGTGCAAAACTTCCTCCCCAGTTGCTAAAGTTGTTTCTGGTGAAAATTTCTGGTCCAACGTTAAAACTGTGTGAACTGTTCATACTTCTCGAGGCTCTGCATGGTCCGTCTGCTCAACATACCGAGACTTTGGTTTTGTAATGTCCACTCTTCCCGTCACATGGAGAGAGCACACAAAATGTTGTGCTCGTGTTGTATTCGTATCGATGACTGAAGATCATATTGATGTCTGTAGATTAGTGACCTTACACTGCATGTTACGCAGCAGCTGGTATTCCTGTTTACATGAGCACCTCTTGCACTACACCAGGAGACACATGTAAATGATGTAACTTTTTAATCAGGATCTATCAGTTAAGGGTCTCATATTCCCACACACAAACACGTATTGTATGTATTGCACACTTACAAACACTCTTACAATTATTCACACACATGTGCCTCTGTAAACAGGTTGATTTTCTCTCTTTTTTTTTCTTTTTGTTAGTGTGGATGAGTAGAGAATTTTAACTACAATGTGCCTGTCGTAAAGGAAATATTACACCTGCCATTACTTATGTACCAATGTCATGTCATGAATTAGATGTTGTGTATTTACATATATTGTATTTTATGCATGCATAGTAATATTTTGCATGCTTCTTTTGTATTTCTAGCACTACATCTACTTGAGGAGATGTGATCAGTGTATTGGCTTGCATGCTCAATGGTGTGCTGTCTTATTTATCAAATTCATATCCTCATTTCCAACTTTCAGTGGCATTGTAATTCATAATATTCTAGTCATTCAATTCCGTAGAATGTATGTAGTCGTAGAATACAGTTTAAAGGTTGTGTACAGTTCTGGTCGAAGTGAGGATTTAGCTTTTAAGGTTGTGTGAGATATTCAGAAACCACTCTATGAGATGTCAAAGAGTGTGCAATTTTAAGGGGTATCAAACGTTTATTTGATGAAAATTGGTTTTGAAATGGCTGAGATATCAAAAAAACAAGGTGAAACAAAGAGATCTTAATAAGAGGCATGGCTTGTCGCCTTTTATTAAAATATCACTTTTTTGGATATCTCAGCCATTTGAAAACCAGTTTTCATCAAATGTTGAATCCCTCTTCAAGTGACAT
Organism: Diadema setosum; assembly: GCA_033980235.1. Taxonomy (NCBI): domain Eukaryota; kingdom Metazoa; phylum Echinodermata; class Echinoidea; order Diadematoida; family Diadematidae; genus Diadema; species Diadema setosum. The sequence goes on from CM067061.1 coordinate 10,628,270, forward strand.
GCTTTTTCATATTTCATAAGAGGTTTCTCATTATCTCACATAGAAATGTTCAAAACATGAATCCCCACCTCAACCAGTACTGTACAGTCCCTTTAAAGTGATTTTTGTGTAGAGATATAAGCGCGAAATTTGGAAATAACCACAATTTGCATGAATTTCGTGGACATGTAAGATATTTTCTTGCATAACGCTTTACATGATTATTCAGTTGAGTTGATTTGTATTTGTTAGTAAAGTACAATTCATTAGAGTTAGAGCAATACAAGGAGCATTCCAGGAAAAAAGAAGTTATGATCCAAGCTCCTCCTCGTTTTGATGCTTCAAACATATCCTCATCACTGTCAATGCTGAAGCAGAATATTACCAACAAAAACAAGCACAAAGAATAAGAATAGACAGCAGACTACAATGCATTGTACCCCCTGCATCTTATTGGATATATACTGGATATTTACTGGTTAATGATGAATTATGCTGGCTCTCTCTCAGAAAAAAAAAGAAAGAATCATGACATCTCAAAAAAATCTGTTTGTGTTTAGTGGCACAGTCACAAGTAAATTACATATTATTTCATTACATGCAAAAACATGTCATCTTCATGTGAATCCTAATGCTGTGCAGTTACGCAAGCCCCCCAGACGGATGCCCTCTCCAATTTTGCAATCTTCAGAGGAGGGTATCTCCCGGGCAACAACCAGCGCACGCTCGACTCCACCACTGTCGAGCAGTGTGCCCAGAGCTGCATCGATGAAAGGTCGTTTGTCTGCCGCTCGTTTGACTTCAACAAGGAGAACAACCAGTGCTTCATGGCCTCTGTCAACTCCAGGGATGAAAATGTACAGTTTCCCAGCAACACACAGTTTGACTTTTATGAACGCATCGACGTAGGTGAGTTTGCCGGATTTGAATCCAGCCCTGCCACATCGATTGATACGTTAGGGAAACATGAAGGCTTTTGTTTCGGTTGCTTTCGTTTTGGATTTTTCTTTAATAGTTTTTATGTCAGAGAGGGATGGAATATCTATGCTTATCTCCTCTAATACTACTCTGTAACAACCACACCAGCTGTATCACACTAAAAGATGAATGTGATACATCAGTGAAGTCTATTCAAATGAGAATTTAGTCGAACAAACTGAGCAGGATAGCATTGTAGATGCACTTGAACAAAATTCTTCATGACTTGCCTTCGGCATTTTGCTTGTATTTGCATCTGCATCCCAGGTCCTCTCTCACTCTTCGACATAACACCGAACTCGGCATTGCCGGGCCACAACGTCCAAGCCCTCTCTGCCGTTTCGATGGAAGAGTGCGCGGAGCAGTGCCTGCTGGCGTCTTGGGCCTGTGCCTCCTTTGACTTTGCACGCCAGTCTAATCGCTGCTGGCTGAGCGACCAGACCACAGCGGATGTAAGCATACGGAGCGACTTCCCCAACAATCCCTACGACTTCTTTTCCCGGCGTGGTCCAGGTATGTGCTCCTTTTGATCACTAAAAAAGAATTTTACAAAAATGGTCACATCAGACCATAAAACCTATGTGCTGTATATGTTTTGTGGTATTACAAAATTATTTGTCATTTCATTTGTTTGTGTTGTTTCTGTTTTTGTTTCTTTGCCTTGGCTTGCATGTGACCACCTCAATTGAGAGAGTGTCAGTATTTCAGTCATTGAAAGTAGTATAAATTAAACATCATACAAAAATATTTGCTTTCATTATGTGGGTAGTATATGGAGTACATAACTTGTGCCTCTGTCAATCAGATATAGTATCTAATTTTATAGAAATTAAAATGACATCAGAATTGAAATCAGTTGACAGATGTCACAGATACTTCTAGAGATAGTGGTAAAGAAACTATGTATAAAAGTTCTGCATAAATTGCTTATTGTTTAATTAAATATTGGCTTATTAGGGAAACTTTGCTTATAGTGACATTATAGAAACGGTGGTTTTTATGTGAATATACTGTATAAGCTGTTATTTTCGCAAGGGTTTAATTTTCGCGAATTTCGCAAATTGCAGTTGGATCGCAAATTTATCAACACGCGAAATTGTCTCCATGCGCTTTGTTAATAGAGCATGAACGTAAGCGTCAGCGTCGATTCACGAAAACAGCATCTCGCGAAAATGTCTATGACCTCATCATTCGCGAAAATATCTGTACGCGAAAATAACGGCGTATGCAGTATTTGTAAGTATTGCAGTGTTAACATGAAATTTTTCGGTGTGTTCTGATGGATTTCCAAGTCTGGTGACAGCCTAAATCAAGATTGCTTTAACAACCCCCTTCCCCCCCCCCCCCCCCCCCACAGCCACCCCCAATTGTTACACGAGCAATGGAGAGGACTACCGGGGCTTCTCTTTCACTACCCAGGGAGGCCACCAGTGCGCCAACTGGATAGCAGCAGCCAACCAGAATGTCGGAGTGACGCCCCAGAGCTATCCAAATGGTGGTAAGTAAAGAAGAGGGTTTGAAATGATTGGTTTTCCGCTCCTCGTGGACACCATCACAGATGTTGTGCTTGTATCAGATATTTTATATTCCCAGGCAATTTATTAGGGGATTGATATTGCCTGAATGCTAAAATTATTGCCTTTATGGATATAGAGTGACAGCAACTTATGTGGTTAATGTAATGGTAACATCATTGAAAGCCATGCAGTTTACTTGAATCTTTGGAGTTGAACATGGATGTTTTGAAGAAAATCAAACAAGCACAAAAGAACCCATAATGCAAACATTGCTAACACCAGAGCACTCTTTTCAGTGGTCACTCTTTTCCCTGTTGTGATTTCTGTAGGGATTGGGAACCATAACTTCTGCCGCAATCCCGACCAGGACGCTCGGCCCTGGTGCTACCACAGCAGCCCTGGTACCTCTGCCATCACTGGCTGGATGTACTGCAACATTTCAGTCTGTGCCACAGCTGCCACGAGCACCACCACCACCCGACAACCAACGACCACCACAGAGCCTACCACGACATATGCCCCACCACCCGTGGCCTCTCAGGAGCCCAATGGTATCAAAAGACAAAAAGATTATGCGTGATGAAATCTTGGGTTTGATTTTTAAAGCTGTTTTGTCAGTGGGACAATTTTTGCTGTATATTTTTGTGATGCCTGTATACATAGTGATGTACAGATTGAAATAATTGGATGCACAAAATACCTTTGCATTGGTTTAAACAGTTCTAGGACAATTACCCCGGGACAATTACCCCAGACCCTTCCCCTGACCCTAACCCTAAACCTAATCATGAACCTAATCCTAACCCAAACTTAACTCTAACCCTGTCACTATTAAAGCAGTATTTAGCCAGGGAGTAATTGTTGGGAGGGGGGGGGGGGGTACTGTCCTGATATGGGTTTAAACCTATGAGGTTCAAAGAAGCCCACAGTGAAATGTGGAGATTTTAGACCATTTCCGAAGTCCAATTCATCTGTGAATCATGTGTGAAATGTATGCATACAGATTCTGAAATGGCAAAATATTACCGGTTTTCTCATCATGTGTCTTATAGCTTTTTGTCAAGCCGTGCAACCAGTGCAAAAAATCTAATTAAAGAACTTCACCAATGTATATGTTCATGCACATAATTATTTACCCAGAGAATTTACAAGAACTCAGTACTGACGTGTAACTCAATTTTTACCAGCGCAAGACTGGATAATTAATAATATTAAATGTATGATGAGAGCCAAGCAAGCTGTGAACACTGAAATCACACAACTGTTCCCTGTGCATGGTGTTGTGGTGATCATTTCCGTGTCACAAACTGCACAGCTTTGGTGGCGAGATAAGCACCACTGCTATAGTTTACCTTGGCTGGCCATTTGGTACAAATTTGACAGAAGCTGTATTGAGAAATTTTTGCAGAGATGCCTCCCATCTTAGTAAAAATCATATTTACAGTAATCAGCAATAATAAAGCGCATCATACAAAATGTTTCCAAGTGCTGAACATTTAAGCAACGCAAAAAAATATGTTTATACGAGGGCCAAATTGATGATGACAATTTTACATACATTTTAATACAAACATACTGTTTTTGTAAAGCTTTAACTGGAACCTTCTGTTCTCCTGAATTTAACAAAACAGCACTACACATAATCAGGGATTTTTACTTTTTTTACATAGATATATTTGGGATATGTTTTTCAAACTTCAGTACCTCCTGGGTCTCACCCTGACAGAGCTGTGTCTCCTTTCCTCTTCAGCTATCGCACAGGAAATGACCTCTACCGTCTCCCATTTCCCCTATCCAATTGGTGCTCACATCTGTACTGAAAGTCTGTCAGTAAATGTTTTACTCCAATGCCCCTCACCTCATATGGATCAAAATTGATTTTTTTTTTTTTTTTTTTTTTGGGGGGGGGGTTGTATCAGAATTATGAGGGTGCCAGAGTATTGAAGTATGTGATCATTTCCTAAAGGATTATTATAGTTGTATTTTATGCAATGCTTTAAGCATTGAACAAACAAATCCTTCTTCAGATGTGGAGAGCCTCAACAAGGACTAGAAACAAAAGAGACTTTAAAGAATAAGAGTGTTAACAAATCAGTGTGGTTTCTTGGTATGCTGATGTCATTCTAACTGCTTCTTGTTTATGCTTGTCAATCTTTTTTTTTTTGGCACCTTCAGTCCCAGTTCCAATATCAAGGGGCAAGCCAGCTTTCCAGAGCTCTGATTATATAGGCGCGTCATTCATTGCTCATGCGAGACTTGCAGTGGACGGAAATCCCAATTCGAACTATGCTCGTGGCAGCTGCTCCAGAACACGTACGTATTTTGCAATATCTGCAGTAGAGTTCGAGTTCTGTCATAAACCACACTTTGTCGTGATTATCACGGACAAAAAAGACAGTCTTCTGTATTGACCTTTTTCAGGTTTATTGATGATGACATCACCCTATGAGATTTGCATCCTTGTGAATATTATTGTCCATTTTGTGATGCAAAGTTTCTTTAAAAATTTACCCGCTGTGCGCAGTAATTGTAAAAGGTATTAAGCAATGCTGTACAATATTTTTATGTTTGTATTCATTTCTTTACTGTTAGGTATTTCATTTGTGTGTCATCTTACATATTTTATCAATTGTTGGATTATTTATCCTGTCTTATTCATCAGTCTGTAGGTCTTATGTCATTCAGGCTGAAATAAAAGGACATGACTTTTTTTGCCAATTTAAGAGACTTCTTAGGTTTGCGCAATGAGAATCTCCTTTTAAAGGTGCATGGTCCCGGTGTTTTAGTCAAATGCGTACGCGGGCGCACGGCGCAAGTTTCCTATAGAGACCTACGCTATCGACTTCTCTTTGGCGCTTACGCTTTGGCCCACTTTCCCGAGTCCGAAGAAGTCCGATTCAGTGTAGTCAGTGGTCCGATCACAGTTCGGCTCATGAATCGGCTGAGGGGGATGACAGCTTTAGCAAACTTCTTTTGTGATGTCACAATAACAAGCACATATGCACGCACCCTGGCATTACTACAGACTGCGCGATGCGCAAAGAAGACAACAAAGGCAACGTTACTTAGCAACACCTACGCACTTTACTCTTGATGACAGCTCAACTTCGGTAATCTTCATAACAATGCTAACGATGATCGGCAGTATCATCAACAGCGCCATCTACACTACCGGGACTAAGCCCCTTTATGGATGGATGAAAATTTGCATGTGTGTTGCATATATAGTAATTGAGTTTTGAAAGAGTACCAGCATATGTGGTTGAAAGAAAAAATACAGTCTGTCAAAGCAAATATGTTCCTGTCATTGTCATCATATCTTTCAAAACATATGTTTGATTTACCTTTGCAAGTAATTGCTGTAGTGACAGCATGCCAGTTTTTATATATAGTTCACAATGTATGATGAATGCAAGTTTTAGTTGCAACGTCAACTGTTCATTTGTCTGTTTTGTTTTCAGAGCACAGACGCAATTCCTGGTGGTACGTGGACCTGCAGGAAACTGCTGAGGTGACAGACATTGTCATTGTTGTTTCAGAGTCATCAGCACAGGGTAAGGATAAGCTAATATTGTTACTATCTCTTTTAAGTAAGAATAAGGGGCAGCACGACTCGCTAGTGATCAGCTTATGCCAAAAAGATCAAGTTGAAATAGGAGATGACAAATTGCTCATGTAAAGTAAAATCAGAACCATACCTGCGCTTTTACGTGATCGCTACCCATGCAAGTGTAGTGTTGACAAACGTGCATGTTTAATGCTAACACGAAATGTTGCGATATTTACAGCAGTAGCATGCAGTAATTGGGAAATGTTATTCGAAATAGATCATGAATGGAATTGCATGGAGCAGTGATTACGACAGTGATTGTCAGAGAAATATGTCAGAGAGAAGTCAGGCATGACTGTTGAATGTGAATTTATGAGAGTGCAAAGCTTTTCTGGGAATAGTTTGAGACGGGAATGAAAACCCTGTGCTTCTTCGGCTCCCTCAGAGGATCCAATACCTATTTTGAAGGAATCTCCTTGATCACCAATTAAAGAGATGGTGTAAGTTTTGTTGAGATGGAGGATTCAAATTTTACTTTTTCATGAGATACAATTAGAAACCACTTATGAAATATTAAAGAGCATACTATTGTAAGAGGATTCAATTTTGATGAAAATTGGTTTTGAAATGGGTGAGATATTCGAAAACAAAGTGAAAGAAAATGGTCCTAATGAATTATTAGGACCTCTATGTTTTTGGCTGTCTCAGCCATTTCAAACCCAATTTTCATCAAATAATCTGTGAATTCCTCTCAGATTTGTATGCTCATTCATATTTAATGAGAGGTTTCTCATCTCACACAAAATTGGAAACCTTTAGCAACATCTCAACCAAAACTATACCATCCCTTTAATCTGTGGAATTATCACACTTTCCCTTGGATTAACCGTGTACTGTTGCAGCTGAGAGACTGCGAGGTGCTGTGGTCACCGTTGGCTCGTCCGCTGATGACGCATCATCCCGAGAGACCTGCGGCCGCATCAGCCGGGCCCTTGCGTCACAGGCCAGTGCCAGTCCCCACCAGAGGCTTCGCATCACCTGTCCATCCGCCATCAGCGGACGCTACGTCCACATTGGCCTGGTCTCGCGCAAGGACTACCTGCTGTTGTGTGAGGTAGAGGTGTACGGCTCCACGTCAACACCAGTTTCGACAGGTTTGTACCTTTAAAATAGTCATAGCACATTTTTCATTCTTTGGGGCCTTGATAGTAAATCTTGCCTTAATGTGCCTTCAATGTTTGATGTGCTCTCTATCTCTCTTTTTTTTTCTGATTTATTCCACTGACGTGCCATTTCCACCACCACTGTTAAATTGGACACTAGTCTACATCATCAACTTTTAATCATAGTCAGGCTCTACAAAGTGTAACTGAGTGGTCCATCAAACATGGATGAAGAAAAGATGCAGAAGGAATTACTTTTAAATGCTTTCAGAAAATTGATGGCAATATGTCAATATCCACAAAAGTTCTAAAATGTTGAATACTTCTGTGCTGTCACTTCCAGCTTGGCACTTCAGTGTGATTTTCCTTGATGCTGCCCTATCTTAGTTATTTGTTCCCCTGGTGCTTCCCTTAGTTCTTTAGTGTTTATTTGTTTTAGTTTTTTACGGGCATTCATTTCTAAAAGTGGATGGACAGGCACTGGTTGTTGTGCAAGGGTTGTACAATAATCTGGCCCTTGCTGGACTGTGATACTATTCCTACCATTTTCTGCTCAATTGTGAGGAAAGGGTTGGAAATGTCTACAAAGGAATATTAGTGCAAGGTAGAAGGATGGCTTGTCCAGTCAAGTCTTGCTCCGGAAAAGAAAATACAGGGACACAAAGTGTCATACATTATGAAATTAAACTGTTTCATTATCACATTAAGAAATCAAATAAAAAACAAAACAAAAACAAAACTGTAGACTTTGGGGCCTATTCCTATGCAATTCAACGTTTAAAAGGACATGATCAAACCATTAATTGAGACTTAGATAGATGCCTCATTGGGTGCTTGATTATGTGGACAGGAATTCTAAGGACTACTGACAACTCCATATGCCACAATCAAACTAGCTCTCTTTGTTGGATACAGACACATAAGCCAAAGAGATACAAAGATGGAGCTACGCAGGGATGAATAGGTCTGGCAGGCATAATTTAGCACCATTCAGTATCGCCCAATGTTCAGCAGAGCAGAAAATTGTTTGTTCACTCAACAGTGAATCCCACTGGAGTAAAAAATTGAAAGATGGGTCTTTACCACAAGGGGGGTTTTATACCAAGCACTGGACCAATATTTCTGGACATTTTCACATTGCACTTTTCATTGCTTGACATGGAGCTTTACAGCACTTCCATGACTTCTTTTTTTCTGTATATTTTTTTATAAAGCAATTTGAAGCCTGTAACTCATGTTCTTTTGCTCATTTCCCTTTTCCCCCTCATATATTTCACCCCAATTCTTCTTCCCTCTCTTTCATATGTAATCATTAAGTTGTTTGAAATAAGATTTGTCTTCCACTTCCTCCCCTTCCCACCCCCTTTCTCTCCTTCTTCAAGTATACACCATTCTTTGTCTCTTGTTTCTTATTTTTCTGTCTCCCTTTCTCTCTTTCTCTCAAATTATCTAACTCCGCCTTTCTGTCTGTAACCCCCCCCTCTCTTTCTCTCTCAAATCATCTACCTCTCTCTGTCACTCTGTTATTCTTTCTTTCCATGCATCTGTCTCTCTCCCTCTGTATGTCTTTCATTCATTCACAATTTCCTGTCTCCTCCTTCCTGTGTCTGTATCTCAATAAATAAATGCCAGCCAACCAAACGAACAAACAAACAAAAATCTCACTCATTCCCTTGTGCTCAACAATGCATGCTCCCTGCAGATACGCCTGAGCCACCTGCATCCTGTGGACCTGATGAGTTCCAATGCACCTCCGGCAGGTGAGACCATCCCTTCTTCCTCCCCCTCCCGGCCCCTCCATATCATTTGTAATCAAAACCCAATCATGCTGCACCTGCTGTCTCCAGTGGTTTCAGTGGTGGCAAGCCACTGAGTGCACCTTTTGAGCTCAAAAAGTCCTCATACAATGACTACTGAAGGGGGCCATACAATTATGCAGACAAATGACGTGACGATTCGTACACATTCAATACAATTCTAGGTATTCCTCTTTCTATACTTTTATTATACATGTAGTTGATATACACATGGTTGGGCATTATTTGAAACCAAAGCAGACTTCTGCCGACCCCACATTACAAAATGTTCCAGTTGATTGTGAGATCATTATCGAGTATAAAACTCAATCAAACATACTCTTGGCCTATCAGTTGCAACATGCAAGGACACAAGCTAATTTAAAAGAATTGTGCTGCGATGTATCTGGTCATTGTTCATACAGTTAGTCTGCATGATATTTATGTGGATGTAAAGAAAATAGAATTGTCGATGTAGCAATTTTTGATGGAGCAAAAATGACCAATGTCATCAGTTCACCCCTAAGAGTTGTCACTCAAGCCTGGATGTTTAATTCTGTTGCCGTAGTATCGCTTGTGTGCCAGAGAGGTTGGAGTGCAATGGCGAAACAGACTGTACTGATGGCAGTGATGAGGACAAATGTCGTAAGTAGCACAAACTTCTGACCGCTCCATTTCTCAGAAGCCGCCATATGTTGTGCCCCCCCCCCCAGCACTGACCATACGATGTTGACAATCCGTAGAGAAATTTTGTTCTCGTTCATTTATTTTAATCTGTGAGGAGATACCACAGTCTTTCAACACCTGCTTCTTTATTCACCGAGTTGAGTGGCGATGATTGCTAAAAGAATTTCAAGTTGAAGTTTTGTTTGTTGCTTGTGACATATATTGTAAAAGTGTCTGGCAACAGATAATCACAACTATGTCACAGATTCAGTCACTTTTAGCTGTCAAACATTTTTGCTCTTAAATCTCTGCTGAATTGTGACTTTGCATCCCGTCTGCAGCTGACCCAATGGAGGATTTCCATGTCTTCAACAACCAGTACCTCCCCAACCGGGAACCTCTCGTGACCTATGTTGGCAAGACCCCCGAGGAATGCGCTCGCTTCTGTGTCACAGCTACAGACTTTGTCTGCCGCTCCTTCAACTACTTAAGCAATCGGGGCGCAATCTGCAACCTGTTCGATGTCAGCCGAGCGCAGAATGGCAGACTCTTCAGTCAGGAGGGCATCACTTACTATGAGAGGATCTCCCAGACGCGTGAGTGAACACCATAGGCACCCAAATTTCCCGATATGTCCCAGAGATTTTCCTCTATAACATCTACTACACCAACCCTTGGCTCCCAGTCTGGAAAATGAGTGCACTGTGGAATAAAAAATGACCTTTGCACACCAACTTTACATACAACTCCTCAATCAATCATGGTTTTAAGCTCATGTTAGCCAGAGGCGCAAGTGAGCTATTGCAATCGCTCTTCGTCCAGTGACCGGTGTGCATCGTTCCCCCTAAAAAGAATTCGTAAAAATCTTCTCTAGAACCAGAAGTGACAGAGCTAAGTTGATTTTAAGAGTAAGTACATTAAGGATGGTAGTTTCATGTTTGTTCATGACAGATCCAGGTGTGCCCCCATTACTTGGAGCCTGGGGGAGGGGGGAGGGTCTCCAAATTGAGGCTAATCTTCACATTATTATACATCATCCCCTTGAAAATGTTCAAATTTTTGCATGGTCAGATTTTTACCAGATTTAGCAGAGATTATCACCATGGTGATGGAATATGCATCTGTGTAAATGGGTATTATTTCCCATCTGGCGGCTTTAAGGGGTACCATGCCCCAGGGGGAAGCAAAACCCCCAAATTTAAGAAATCTTTATGAAACTTCTATCTAGAACAAGAAGAAATAAACTAAGTTTAATAGTGCTCTGAGTAAGTAGGTTGGTGACTGTATAGTTTCTACCTTGTTCATGGCAGATCCAGGAGTGGCTGGGGTGGGGGGAGCAACACATTTCCCACTTCTTTGTGAAACACATGGTCAGATTTGTCACCAAACCCAGTGTGTTATCACAACGGTGACAATTTATAAACTTATATCAAGGACCACATGTACAGTACCCCCAATTCAAAAAAAAAAGAAAGAAAAATGAAATGTTGTTTACATATCAACTGGAAATACTCTGAATATATACATTTTGACTGGGCTTCAAGGTTTTTCATAGCCGATCCAGAGGTTGGGGGATCGAATGGGGGGGGGGGGAAGTTTCTACATTTTAGTTTTGTTTTTTTTGTTTTTTTTTTACTGTATAGTCAAACTTTGGAATGTATATTGTACTTTGAAGGTATTTTTACCAGTGAGATAAAAAGTGCAAATGGACACTACATGTATATGCCCCCATAGAACCTCTCAAAGCTACCTCCGCCCCCAAGTTTGCAATTTTCTCTGGTATATGTATGGCTGCAAGAGATTCGCGTGGAAGGTGAACTTTCAATGCTCAGGTGAGTGCGAGACCCCAGGGGCTCTTACTGTATATGCCATATATTTCACGAGTCTAAATTTTCGAGAATCAGGAATTCCCGACGATTTCGCGAGTGGTTAAATTCGCGATCATGGCGTCCTGCACTGAATGCAGAAATGTCCACGCGTACGTCACATTCGCGAAAATAAGAATCTCACAAAATATTCGGCGTATACAGTATATGATTCATCTATTGTTTTGTTACACATTATAGTGATTTTGATTTGATGCACTGTGGGGAACCAGGAACCACTGCAGGCACTGTAATGAATTGTTGCAGCAACCCCCAACTCGAAAGTTTCCAGTTGATATCATCTGACAAATGAAACTTGCCCACATTTTGTAGCTCGCATTTGGCAACCCATTTTGTGTGATAGCAATGTGTACATTCAACTGGTATATTGCATCATGTTGTCAAGGTAATGTCATTGTGGAGCAAGATTTGTCCAATGGATCTGTTGAATGATTGCGGCATCTTAACAACATCAATCTCCTCACAGCGAACTGTGTGGATGGGAATGGAACCAGATATCACCCATGCCCGTCGGGCCGCTGCATCCCCAACATCTGGTTGTGCGATGGAGACAACGACTGCAATGACTTCACCGATGAATCAAATTGCGGTATGTTGACTACTCTCATCCAGGAAGACATTAGGACATCAATATCAATAGTTTTTCATTTCTTCTGCCAATATTTCCTTTATTTTGAAGTTTTGACCAGCTCCAGCAATGCCCTGAGAGTAAAAAAAAAATAATTTCACCTAGGATTTTCAAGTGCCAAAGCCCGTAAGGGATAAATTCATTCAATGATGTGCAAACATTTTACAAGTTATCCAAGTGCCAGCCACCAGACCATATAGTAGCAGGTTATCCAGTAACATAACATTGTGTATCATTGTCTATATTACATGTGAAATATTACTGTATTATGAATGAATTATGGATATTAAGCTGTACTCATTTAAAAAGAACAGGCTTGGTCAGATACCTCACTTCTAGGTCTCCGGGAAATATATTTGCAAAAACTATTACTATACGATCCAATAGCAGACACTTTTATGGGTCTGTTCGGTGACAGTGTTTTGCAAACCATCTCATATTTGTTTGCATTTGTGACCGTGCATCACAAAATGAACAAAAAGTCGCACCCCTTGATTTTACGTGAGGGCTCAAAAAAGGTGAACCGGATCAACCAAGTCAATATTGAGTTTTTGATGTTTTCTGAAGGAACTACACTTCTTCTACATTATTCTTAAGTTTGGGATCATAAAATGAATGGGAAAGTGCATTTTCAGCAGTTTTTCTACAACTCTTTTTTTGTAGAGTAGAGAGATCAGGTATGTCTTAGAGGCCCTTTTCATTTCTTGATAACCCTTTGTAGACTCTTCACTTTCAAGTCCAATAACTTTTGAAGGGATGAAGCTACTACTTTGAAAGTTGGCATTAATGATGGTCAGAACGTGTTAATAGAGCATGCTTAATTTCAACTTAATCTGATAATCCGTTCATTGTTATTGTTCCAGTGGTTTACATCCTGTTTTTGTCCCATTCATCGCACAGCTAGGACGGTTTGGTAAAGATTACGCGCTTGAATAGACAGATAGACCCTATACTTCAGAGCCTCTTATCTCAGTTCACACTTTGCCAGAATGCGTGCTTTCTTTCCAATATTTAGATAGGTTAAGAGAGTCCATTTCAATTGAGCTATACATCATTTTAAATCTTAGAGTTTGCTCTTTCAGAATCTGCTCTTAACTTAATAATCCATGTCTGGCGACTTTTTGTTTGTTTGGTGATGCAGGGTCACATTTATTACTGAAGTGCCATAATTGCAGTTAGTTGCCATTTGGCAGCATGAAGAAAGCAAAAAGTCAGCTATGAGAATGTGAGCTATGGTACAATGTATCTGGACTTCACGTTTCCGATTTGTTTTCTCAAAACAAAAAAAAATGACCAGGAGTGCCTGAGGGATTTGACATTCGCCTCGTAAATGGGACCGCTCCCAATGAGGGGCGGATCGAGGTCCAGTACAGAGGGGAGTGGGGCTTGGTCTGTGATGATGAATGGGACCTCAATGATGCACATGTAGCCTGCAGGGAACTTGGATATAGCAGGTAAGCAGCGAAAAATACAAAAGTTAATATAGCAAAAGAAAAACAGAATAAGATGTTCACCCTTTAATCGGGAATCGTTTTAGCGGGAACCCTGTGTGAGTGCGACAATACTTGAAGTAAATGTGACATATGTGTTATTTCCACCACTTTATCAGAACCATAGACCGCTTCATTGGGACAAATTCTGGCTGAAACACTTCTATTGTAAATCCTTAGAAATAATTATAGGGATTTGATTTCCTTACCAGAAGGGTTATTTTATAATCAAGTCCAGATAGATTATGCTGTTTTGCACAGTCTACACATTTACTGTTGTGCAGTAGGACGTAGTGCAGATGATCATATCGAGCGCCATCAACTTCTCTACTCATGCACTTACCACCCTTCAGTGCGATACGGAGAGTCACCTTCCGGACGTGCGACCAATACTCTCCATGTTTGTGCATAGTATGTGTGTAGTGTGTGTGTGTTTGTGTGTGACAGATGGTGTAAGAAGGAGGTATGAATATGAGAAATGTGACCCGCTACAACAAAAGGATCCTTAAGTCGCTGACGGCTGAGCCGAGAAAATCTAGTTTGAAGTTACATCATCAAAATTGGTCAAAACAATCAGATTTCTGTTTTTGGCATAATTTTGTAGTCTAATGTTTTGTCTATCATCTACCGAAATTTCGAAGCTAAATGATCAAAGGGAAGGCAAGAAATCAGCGTTTTTTCTGGGCCATGATTTTCATGACTTTCAACGTAACAAAAACGTGTCCGAAGATTTGGATTGAGCGCCACAGCTTGACTCTGCCCCTAGCAACGAGGGAGTGATCTTATTGGTCAGTGCGTGGCATCCTGATTACTGGTTGGTCCTGCGTAGACCGCTGGCGCTAAGCTTGAATGAACATCGCGGAGGTCGCTAGGAGCATACCTTCTGTTGTCAAGCGGTGAAAACTGTCTTGCCTCCCCCTGATCATGATAGCTTCGGAAGGAAAACTTTGAAGGCTTTTTTCTTGAAACTGATTTCCACGACCACTTGACATGCGCCAATAAAATCATCGATATCTCCGCAACCGAGTACTTTATGAGTTGTGCTATATATGAAATAAAAGTAGAAGAGTAAGGGAATAATGTCATGCCATTTTCAGAAAATTGTCCTCCCCCGACTTTCGGATCCTTTTGTTGTAGCGGGTCACAAATGTGTTCATAGCAACCAATGTAGTCATAATGTGTATGTTGTTAACATGCTAAAGCAGTGCTGCCTCTTTCTCTGCATTGATAGGGTCAAAGGCATCATTTCTTGATATGTATTGTAAACTCTAAAAAAAATTATTTTGTTGATCAAATGAACGAAGGTTTGTTCCGATGATAAATTTGCCCAAATCATGAGACTGCTGTCACAGTTGTGTCTTTCTGTACTGCCGTTTTGTGTCTGCGTTTCGTAGTGCGTGTGTACCAGTTGGTATAATAACTGCATGGTTTAGTGTAATGCCAGGATACTGGTCTTCATGTTGCATACATGGTTTGCACAAATATAAGTATGAATGTGTGTATGAATATGTATGAATTTTGATAGCTGTGTAAATGTATGTACCTTGTACTTGTATGTATGCATGTATGTATGTATGTATGTATGTAGGCAGATAGATGGCTAGGTTTTACGCAAGTATTATAAAACTTTATGTACAAACTGTTTGTGTGTATGTATGTATATGTATGTGATGCACTGGAGCAGTATGCTTGACATGTGAAGCATGTGATTAATGAAGCAGTGCATCACCGCCAACAAAGATATTCTTTTTTCATCAAAATAGACACACACACACACACACACAAGGTAAGCCTGGTTGTGTATTGCTAATCATAGCTCCTGTGTTATGTACACAGGAGATAAAGCAAGATTAATATTAGTTTAAAGAGATATTGTGTGTGGTTGATTTGCTGTGTACTTGCTCTTTGAGCATATTGGAAATATTTTAATATATCTCAAGGTATCGCCTTTTTGTGTGTTTAACAGGGTATTAGCTGATATCAACAAATGACATGGCCACTACATGGCTGAAAAAGATATAACAGCTTAGGCGCACTTTTTTTGGATGAAAATTTTCATAAACCCTGTTCTTGACAAGGTGCTTCCATCCACTGGAGATATTCATGATGCTGGAATAATGTGTTTCATTTGATGCTCTGCTTGCAGGGGGGCAGCAAATGCCTACACTGTGAGTGAGTTTGGACATGGAACACTGACCAGCATCTTGATGGACGATGTGAGATGTACCGGCAATGAGGCATCGTTGTCCGACTGCCCATTCCAAGGCTGGGGCATCAACAACTGCGTCGTTGGGGAGGCTGCTGGCATCTTGTGCAGGCCAAACGAAGGTAGGAATGTCCCCTATTGAAGATGCTTGTTTGGATCATAAGTGGTAAAATCGTCTCCTGAATCATCAATTGTAATCGTCTTTGGTTTAATTGCATTTTGGGGGAAGCCCACATTGCCAATGAATAGAAATTGTTTTTGGGTAATTAATATGTAACCTACATATTTGCATTGGTTTAGCTGTGTAAAGGAGGAAAACATAGTTGCACTGCTTTACAATGACTAACTTATCTGCTGTCATAAGAACAACAGTAGTAAGAAACTTGTCACTTGGTAGAAATAGTCTTTGGAAAACTAACTTTGAAATGTAGATGTAATGACTCATGCAAGATATTAGACTTTCAGCCACACATAATTCTGAATATGCAGTGACAGTGTACTTCAAAAAGAGTGCATAGTCTCGGTTGAGTTCTTCAAGTGTGGCAAAATATTCTAGACATAAATCACAGTAGTACTCCAGTTAGTGAAGAGACATATTTCAGAAAGAAGTACCTTGTATTTCAGAAGTAGATTTGTTAGTGGCCATTGAATGTGTTTTTTTTTTCTCTTCCCATAAATGCTCTAGATATCTTTGCAGTCAGGTAAAGAGAGGAGTTATTGCCCTCCTTATGAAAGTCCTATCTTTTGATCATGAATGGTGATGTGATGCAGAAAGGCAAAAATGAATCTGTTTGATATGCTGTTGCGACATTTGGGAAGTGAATCCTCTGTGAAACCCCAGTGGTCTTTGTCAATGCCCCCATGGTCCTTTAACATGTTGAGGGTGAGTCGATCCCAAGTATACTCAGCAGGGGTCTATGGGAAACGTGTGTTGTAGCAAAATCAGCCTGTCCTCATAAAACAGGTTAAATCTTGATAAGAAATGAATGGTGAGAGATGAGACTATCGTAATGAGGACCATCCATTTCTGTGGGGCACAGGATGCCCTGTTTGGTAGACCTGTCCCTATTTCCAGAGCTTGCAGCTGGGCTTATATACCAATACTGAAAGGGCACTATTATCCCACCCCAACCCTCAACCCTGTAGTCCCCCAAAATCATAGCCCATGAAATGCTGTTGCCTAGTAACAATTCTGCCCCAACAAAGATATTATTTTGAAGTGAGTGGTGTATTATTCATAATCACCTAGATCTATGCCTTCATTGTGTAAATTGTACCGCGACTGCAAATAGTGACGCGTGGCTGGTATTTGTATAAACTTCCTGAAAAGGACTTTGATTTCCCCAGTAAAGTGACACTGACAAGGCTCTTTATCCAAAGTGAAGTGTGATAGTGTAGAGTGCATTCCCCTTGAAGGGGTCAAAAAGCAGGCACGGGACATGATTTGTCTCCATATTTCTCTTTCTCTCTGTCTATCTGGCTCTGTTGCTTTCTCTCCACGATGGGGACATCAATTCGGTGGATTCCATATACGGTGCGCCACCTATCGGTTGTAGCGGACAGGCCGAAATCCGCAATGCCTCATGGGAAAAAGTCGACATCAAAATAGTACTCGCATTATATGCATGCTGTATATGCACATGCAGCAGCGCAGCTCAGCTCAGCCGGCCGCGACGGGCGGACGGGCGCCCGGGCAGGTTGGCCTGAAGTTAGGCCCTAACATGAGTAACGACAAAATCAACAAATCACAGAAAAAGCAAACTTACGCTGCAACACATCCACAGCCAGCAGAATGGACTAAAGCGTCTGTCGTGAGTAGTACCCATGTCATGCATGTAGCTTACCGTTCTGCCATTTGACGTTGCTCAGGCTTCACAGTTGCCTTGATGTAAATGTGGTCTGGGTGATTCTGGATGTGTCCCATATGGACATCTTCAACGTGATTGTCCTTAAACATAAGAACATAAGGTAGCCATCATCTTTTTGAAGCTTGCTAGCCTTTCTGGGGTCCAATCACATTGTTTGATACCGATCGCCAGGCGCTAGGCCAGTACAGTTACTGTACAGTAAACAGTGCATTGCGCATGCAGCTATATAGTGTCTACTGCGCTGCAGCGTAGCTCGCGCTCTATGTATAGCTAGCTGCATAGCTAGCTAGCGCGATGTCGACCCCAAAGTTGAAAATCGGCCTGTCCTCTACAACCGATAGGTGGCGCACCGTATATGGAATCCACCGAATTGTGGTGGTATGATGGAGGCAGTGGTCGTAATGTGCATTATAGGTGGTGGTGGTGGTGATGGGATGGGGAGGGAAGGATGGGAGGAGTACTTTTAATGGGTGGTAATGGTGGCAGTAAATGGCGGTGTGATTAATGGGGAAGAGTGGTGGTAATGGGAATCAATAGTAGGGGTTGGATGGGGGCAAGGATGGGTGAAGAGCAGTGGTTGTAATGGGCATCAATGGTGGTGGGGTTGGGCAAGTTTGGTGAAAAAGGAGCTACTTGGTTGTAATGGGTGTGAGTAGCAGTGGCAAGGTGGGGCATAAATGGGTGGGGAAGAGTGGATGTAATGGACATGGATGGTGGAAGAAGAGTACAAAGATTGTAAGGAGCAGGGATGGGTAAGGAAGATAGGTTGTAATGGGCATTAACCTCTGGCCTGTAAGTTCAAAGAAAGCACCCCTGCATGCTAGCTTGTTTTATCAACATGACAGTAACACCATTCCCTGTGCATCCTTTTTTGTTCGATCCTATGTGAAAGCGTACTTTTGACGCTTTGTTCTATCCCTTGGATCTCACTGTTAGTTCTGTTGGTCTATTCCCAGAGCTGGGAATACTGCCGTTTGTTAAATATTTACTTCAATCCTGTAAAAGTAGATATTTTCATGTGAGTAATTTTTTGGCTCGGGCAGATAAGATGAATTCACATGTTTTTTTAATTACGCGGACTCAAGACATCAACTCATTGACTGGAACATAGGGCAAGCAAACATATTCTCATACTTTTATTTTTGCACTAGTTTCTGGTTGCCCGAAATGCATGAACATTTCAACACCATGAACATTCCACTTTTACAGTAGGTTGACTAATTCATTCCACAAAACTCACTTAGCATCTGTCATGTTGGACACAGCTATTATCAAATGACACAAATATGGTACCAGTCCCAGTACATACCTTTAGTAATGTTGTTGAGCCAGAATTGGAAAAGTCTGCCCCTCACATTGCATTGTGGACATTGATGATGCATGGATTATAAAACAGGAGAATCTCAAGTACAGTCTAATGTGCAAGTAAAACTAGACATGTGTTTGCACCCATTTTTCTTTCCTTTTGCTCAACCAAACAGACTGTGGATCAAACGAGTTCCAGTGTGCCAACTTGATGTGCATTCCTGAAAGTGAGCGGTGTAACAGCGTAGACGACTGCAGAGATAATTCTGACGAAATCAACTGCCGACCAGGTTTGGAAGCATATCTTATGACCACACAACCATTTACTTGTAATTTTTGTTTTTGGGTTTTTTTCTTCCTTTCTCCATATCTTATTTTTTTTTTATATTTTATTACCTTCTCAAAACGTTTCCTTTCCAACCAATGTCAGATAGATTCTGTACATTGCCTAACCAAAATATTTGCAGCAAAATGTAATCTGTGGGACTACACAGTATGATGGCATTGTGCTGTCAGTGATCTTGAGCACCATCAGCCTCTACTCATACATGCACTTCATTTTGTATTGCTGTTTCGTCTGTTGGTATTTTGTGTTCCTGTTGCCATGGATATCACTTGGTATGGTACCTGTGTGTGGTTTAGTGTTATATTAATACTGGATTGCATGTGGGATGTTTTAAGCTCTTCCCATAACTCTGGCACAGAGAAAACATGATGTCGGATATCAAAGAGTAGTTTTAGTTGCGAAGGTGACTTCCACATGACAACTTGTGCATGTTGGAGCGGATTTTGAGCCCTTTTTCCTGGCATGATGATTTTGTGAATTGCCACCCAGGAGAAAACTAGTAGTACACTACATGTATTGGATTGTGTAGAAAAACAAACAAAAACAAAACTTTTGCATACATTTTACTTTCAAAAGTCCTGGCTCCTCGTGAAATTCTTGAAAGTTTATGCATGCAAAAATTGCTGGTTTTACAGTATCATGTTAATGTAAAGCAGCGGCTACAAATAGGTAGAACAAAGATATTTCTAGCATATTGAGAGAAGTGTGATTTTTGCATTCTATACAATGATATAGCAATTGATAAAATGTTTAGCACCTACAATGATTATTATATAAGGGAGCAGCACTTAACAAATTGTATACTCAAGTCATGAGGCACAGATATGTGCTAAAGATTTGCTGTGAAATAGCTTCCACGGAATATTCAACCTTAGTGCTTCCGTCCTCAAAGTAATTTGTCATGGCGTGAATAATGCTGTAGACAACTTCTACTGTGGGAGAATCCTGCTTTCTTGCTCAACCTCAGGAGGGTTTCAGGATGTTACATGTATGTCAGGTAAATCATGCATCTTGCAACCTTATCTGAGATTTGTATCCTACCTCAATAGTGTTTGAGCCCTTAGATGGAACTTGCTGTATGTTCTCTCTCATGCAAGCGTAGTATCAATGCCACATTGTTTTTGTCTTGGTAATGGTGATAGGTCAGATAGACTGAAGGAATGTTTTGCTATAGAGACAGCACACACAAATCTGTAACACGTGGACGACAATTGATGTTTTTACTCCAGTTTATTTGGAAAGACGATAAACAGAGTATTTTTACGATTTCTTACTATTAGTTTCTTACAAGTTGCGTCCCTCTCTGCCCTGAATTGTAGAAATGTAAGAACCTTAGGAAAACTTGAATTGTTAAAAATCATTGGCAGACTCGGAAAGGATGGATTATCAAATCGGCAGGTAGTTCTTGGTGGGAAGAGAAAAATTGTGTCACGCTAAAATTACAGCCGTGTTTGTACACATTCAGTTTTCCATCTGACTGGTGGCTGTCTTAAATAGTGGAATAGAAGATGCCATAGCATAGAAATACAACCTTGGTGGAGCTTTAACTAATTGTACACACAAAAAAATACACACACAGACAAATCCCAGACACCCTCTTGTAGTTAGACCTGTAAACAAACTTTGATCCTCAAATCCCCCCCCCCCCCCCCCCCCCGAGAAAGAAATGAATACATACAGGTCATGAGATAATGTATAATTCAGCCTTAGATGATGTCAATGAAAAACCAACACTTTTTTTACGGAGGGACTCTGAAAAAGCACACTACTCAGAGCTACGACTCTGCTGTACAGAATTTGCAACTGCATTCAATATGGCAAGAATATCACTGTGCTGGTCTCTCCATGGACATACTACACATGGACGTTCATTGCTCGTCAAAAGATTCATACACCTGCTTCTGTCAAAAACGTTATAATACCATTTTAAACATGCTTTCCTGCTATGATCTCATCATTACCACTGACAGCCTGCATAGATATTTGTTAAAAAGCGAGAAAATGTGTTGAGAAATCCAAAACTACATGACGATTGTGCAGAAGATGATATCAAAAGTCTTTTAAATCAAGCAAAATGTATGTGCAGTTGTAGTTTATATTAGGAAATAATCAATACAACAATGTAATTGGCAAAATGCACATACTTAACAGAGAAAGCACACTACTCAGAGCTACGACTCTGCTGTACAGAATTTGCAACTGCATTCAATATGGCAAGAATATCACTGTGCTGGTCTCTCCATGGACATACTACACATGGACGTTCATTGCTCGTCAAAAGATTCATACACCTGCTTCTGTCAAAAACGTTATAATACCATTTTAAACATGCTTTCCTGCTATGATCTCATCATTACCACTGACAGCCTGCATAGATATTTGTTAAAAAGCGAGAAAATGTGTTGAGAAATCCAAAACTACATGACGATTGTGCAGAAGATGATATCAAAAGTCTTTTAAATCAAGCAAAATGTATGTGCAGTTGTAGTTTATATTAGGAAATAATCAATACAACAATGTAATTGGCAAAATGCACATACTTAACAGAGAAAGCACACTACTCAGAGCTACGACTCTGCTGTACAGAATTTGCAACTGCATTCAATATGGCAAGAATATCACTGTGCTGGTCTCTCCATGGACATACTACACATGGACGTTCATTGCTCGTCAAAAGATTCATACACCTGCTTCTGTCAAAAACGTTATAATACCATTTTAAACATGCTTTCCTGCTATGATCTCATCATTACCACTGACAGCCTGCATAGATATATGTTAAAAAGCGAGAAAATGTGTTGAGAAATCCAAAACTACATGACGATTGTGCAGAAGATGATATCAAAAGTCTTTTAAATCAAGCAAAATGTATGTGCAGTTGTAGTTTATATTAGGAAATAATCAATATAACAATGTAATTGGCAAAATGCACATACTTAACAGAGAAAGCAAATATTTTCAGTTGGCAGAGGGACACGGTTCTTTTGTCAGTGACGATACATGATTATGCAATCGTCATTGTCCAAACATCTGAATGTACTCATTAAGATGCACATGATCAGCTAGCCGTGGTGATGATGTGATCAAAGAAAGAATTGTCCCAAGTGTGCATTAGGTCCATAGTATGATCTACTCTCCTTACAATACTGTTTGAATGTAACTGGTGAATACAATATGGATGATAAAAAAGACACTGCTGGACCATTTGAGTGCATTTGTGACAGTGGGGCAGTGACAATCAGAAATGCAACAGGTAGTGGGCTGCTTTCATCATTTCTATAGTTCAGGGCACTCTGTATTTAGATACTCTACTACAAATAACTATCGCTATTAAATATTCCCTTTCCATAATATATCTATTAGTCTTTTATCTAATACCTGTATGACATAGTTAATCTATAACTTATGGCTTTGGCATAGCATGGATTAGAATGGGGAGTTAAATATAAGATGCAAGAACTTGCTTTTCATCCCAAAGGCACGAATGCATAGTGTTATTTGCTTATTCTGTATTATCTTCATTTGGATCATATGTTTCTTGATTTTAAATCATAGCGGATCACATTTGATCCTGTTAAAATAGCACTTTTGGTATGGAATGATTCCACGGTCGATAACATACAGCTCTATGGGGCATTCACATCACGTATAAACACCCAACATGCCCTTTCCAATGTGACCTTCGTGCCCCTCTGACTGACCTAAGTGCCCTTTAATGGCTGGCCTCTTTGAAAAAGTGCCCTTTTCTAAATGGCCTTGCCCCTCCAAAATCCTATTTCAAGGCCTGGAATGTGTGGAAGAGCACACTATTTAGAGCTACAGCTATATTTTCAAGAACCAAACTTCAATGGCAAGAATATCAATGTGTTGAAAATCTCCATTTGTCCACTACTTTTCAACATTTTTTATGCCTCCGCAACGAAGTGGCCGGAGGCATTATGTTTTCGGGTTGTCCGTCCGTCCGTCCGTCCCATTTTGTTTTTGTCGATATCTCAAGAACCGTGTGGTGGTTTTACATCAAACTTGGTATGAGGGTATATCCTTGGGGGATAATACTTTGTGTGGATTTTAGGGTCACAGGGTCAAAGGTCAAAGGTCACAGGTTATTTTGTGAAAAAAAAAATTTGAAATTTCATGTTTTTCTCCATATCTCGCAAATGGTTCAAGGTATCTTCATGGAACTTAGTATATATGCTTGTACCGATGGGCAGTGATTATCTAGTGAAGTTGGGGTCATGGATCAAAGGTCAGGGGGTCAAAGGTCAAGGTCAACTCCTCAAAATATCATTACTTTCCTTAAAATGCAATATGCCTGAAGGTTTTTGTTTTTGTTTTAACTTGATGTATGCATGTATTACCCAATATATATTCTGTGGGAAGTTTCTTGCCAAAAGGTCAAAGGTCAAAAGGTCAAAGGTCAAGTGAAAGTGCTGAATTGCACTTTTTCCTCCATATCTCAAAAGTAACTCAAGGTATCATCATGAAACTTACATATTTATGCATGTTCAACCTAACAGTGATTCTGTTTGGAACTGTGAGGTCAAAGGTCAAAGGCCAGGTTTAGATAATGCTATTTTCCCATTTGATACTGAAATTATACTTTTTCTCAATACTTTAAAATTACTCAATGCATAAACTTATTAAAGGGTCAAAAGTCAAGTAAAAATCATCAGTTCCCCAAATACCTGCACTCTGACATTTTAATCATTCATCCAATTGAACCTAGTTCTAGGAAAGTGAATATTCAGCACATTTGTGGCAAACTTGTCATTTTAATATTTTGCCAATTGTGTGAAACTGTCATCACACATTTTCAAGACATTGTACTACAGACCTATTAGGAGAACCATGCATTATGGCGGAGGCATATCAGTCGCCGTAGCGATATATCTAGTTTGTTTCTTTTTTTCTGTTGTTTATAGAAATGGTCATGGAGTTGTGAATTGATCAAGGCACATTATATCCCCCCCCCCCCCCCCCACACACACACACACACTCCCTCGTGGTCATTTTACATTGCGGTTAATGTGGCCTGCCTGTTAGAGGGATGATGGGTTTTGGAATCTGGACCCTCTGCCAAAGGTATGCCTCCTGCTACGGAAGGTGGATCTTCTGTAGAAGACACATCCTCACTCTTCAACTGTGTCCTGCACTTCTCTGTCGTGCTACTATCAGTGGTGTAGCATTGGAGGGAGTCACTCATCTGTGGTCTGCATTGGGAATGTCATAGAAAGAGGCTAGATTTGTGAGTTTTTTCAGTGACTCCCATGAGTTGGAAAAAAAGGGATGTCTTAGAAAAAGGTACAACTATAACAATTATGAAATGCCACCCTAATTGTTTGCCCATGCATCAATGTTAACGACCAATTGTTTCTAGCTACACAATAGGAATGCCTATTTTTCCTTCATGGCATGTTTTCATCTAACATTGCTGCATGCCTATGTACACTGTCTGGACAACACAATTTCCCCCAACGGAACACTGTACTGATTTAACACCCTATACAGGAGCTGATCTATGTTGCCACATCTCAATTGCTCATATGCAATAGTAATCAAATCAGGTTGGCCACTTCTTGAATAGTGGTTACTTCTGCACTGAATGCTATAAGATTGGCAGCATAGCATGATTGGATATTTCATTTTCACCTGTGTTTGTCTGCGTCCACTTCTACTGTCATCTGATCAAGTGGGATGTCATTGATGGCGTTAGTACGTCTGCGGTGACATAAACAGTTTCCCATCTGTTATGTGAATCGTTAGCAAAGACAGAGAGAGAGAGATGTATGGATAAATTGTCTCCTCTGTGCATGTTAAAGTTACAGTTTCAGTAAGTTTTATTTCTCCACTTGTATATTAAAAAAAAAAACAATTTAATAAAATCAAATGTGTACAAGTCATGAAAATATAAATTGAGAGTTATCATAAATATGTGGATAATACGTACATATATTGCATGGTTTATATGTTTAAGTAAAAAGATAGAGGAGACCATTATCGATAAGCAAATCGCTTGACTTGGACAATGGCCTCTATACATTGCAGCTTGTACCAACTATACATTATGGCTTGTATCAATTCTTCTTCTTTTTTATTTAACCTGAAGTAACAGAACACATACACACAAAATGAACAATGTAAGCATGTGGATGTCAGAGTGCACTGCTGTTCATTACAACGAGATTAGAAGAATGGAGGGGAAAAATGATCACAACAAACAAAATGAACACACAAAGCCGTACAGCACATGTTGCACCTCATCGCTGCAACTTGCTTGGTGTGACAAGGTCTGTGTCTATTTGATTGCCCTTGACTGGTTCACAATGGGGCATTCATGTGTGCATACATTACAGTATAAGTAAGAATCAAGACACTTTCCTGACAAATCATTGACATGCATAGAACAAATAGAATTGATTTCTGCAAATGCAGGCAGAAAATCAGAAGTATGTGTAGAAACCATTAAGTACCCATGTAGCTCTAAAACTATGATAACTGAATATTCATTATAAATAGTCAGGTGGTTAATACAATGTGAGTGTACACACACATGTTTATGATAATAATGGGTGCATTTATAATGCCATTACCATTCTGTCTGAGTGCTCAAAGGGGAAAAAAAATATTATTATCATATTTATGAATTTATCTGTCGCAATAATATGTATTTGACACAAATGTGCTAACAAGACAACTTTCTCATTTGCAAGTATGATTTAATATGCAGTGACCTTGTGTAGTTTACATGTGTGCAGTCTACATCTGTCCTGAGCTGTGTCTGATCTGCATATGAGCTCCATTGGTTTGTTCTTCAATTAGCTGAGGAGATAGTATTTAATGACTGTAATTTGTAAACTGTAATATCATATGACCCGTGAATAAGAGTTGTGAGTTACTTTTAAATTTTCCTTGTAAACCCAGGTGTCCTATGATGCAGTGTGCTAGTGAATAGAAGTAGTAAATCAATGACATATGACTTTAGGGACCATTATCAGATACACTTGTAGCCCTACAGCAGAGTAGCTCCAGTCACTGGGCATTTCAATGCAGTCTCAGCAATGTGTGAAAACCTGGATTGCTGCAGGGATACTAAAGAGACATTAGGCTACAGTATAGCAACAAATTATTTCAGAAACACTTCCTTCACCTTTGCAGAGACAGATAGATATCATTTTCCATAGTGAATAGATACAGTAAATCGATGACATGATGGTATGACCTACAGCAGTATCCTTTGTCACATATTGCAATAAGTTACACTGTGTATTTCAGTGCAAATGTAGACCTCCATGATACAATATTGCAGTTTTCTATGATGACACTAGATACACAAAATGGACTACGAGTATTTAAAAAAACAAAACGCAGAAACAATTCCTTCATTGAAGCAGAGACGTTTAGATATCATTTTCTCATAGTGAGTAGAAATAGTGAATCAATGACGTGATTGCGTGATCGACCTACAGTTGAATTCTTTGCCACTGTTGCAATAAGTTACACTGTGCATTTCAATGCAGTCTAAACGATGTGCAACATTACAGTTCCCTGCCGTGATGCTAAATAGACAAATGGACTGAAAGGATAAAAACAATGACCTGGCTGTAGCCATGATCACACTGGCAAAATATTGTGAAGTTAAAGGTTGTGAAGTCATTTTGATCTTTGGTTGTCCATCCACATTGGCAGCCAAACTTCTCTATCTCAAAGCTAGTTTAGGTCACTAGTGTGCATGTGCAAGAAAGAAGAAAGAGTATGCCATCTGACAGCTAATGATTGTGATGTAACAATGCACACTGGTGCATCTTATTGAGGTACTAGTATCACCTGAAAACCACCTATCGATGCCGCAAACAGGTGGTGGAATGATCATATGACAAACTTTCCAAAATTTCAGTTGTGAGCATTCAAATACAGTCAAACCTGTCTGTAGCGGCCACCCAAGGGAAACGAAAAGAGTGGCCATTATAGACAGGTGGCCGCTATAGACAGGTTATCCAACTATATGTACATGTATCATCGTTATATACGGTACATCAGTATTTTAGTACTTACATGTACATGTATGTGTATACATGTGCTTGTGGGTGTTTCATGAATCGAACAATGCCGGTGTTTATCACCGGTTGCACAGAAGTATGTGTCCAGTCGTGAAGAAAACTTAACACTAGTGCATTATCGTGATGGAATGAGTGATGAATGCAGTGGAAGCGATCACTGAATGTTGCCTATGAATGACTGACATGGCTACAAAACAGACAAATATGCTGAATTGTCGGCTCAGCTACGGCTTCATCAGGTCTGTGGCTGCTATAGACAGGTTAAAATCTACCACTGATTTTTCAGTGGCTGCTAAGGCAGGTTTGGCTGTATTTTTAGTTTGAGTGAGAAGTTTTTCGGGAGAAGCATCACAGGAAGTTTGCTGTCACACTGGCAAAACTCAAGATCTAAAGATTGCAATCTTATACTTTGCGATCTTTTGTGTACTTTATGTACGATTTGAGAAAACGCAATCCAATTGCCACTGTCAGTAGGCATTCACCAGAATCCCCAATCACTGTAAGGTAACCATATACTGTGCATTTCAATTTAGTCTGAGTTAAGGCAACATCACAGATTGTTATATAGAATTAATGAACATTGAGTATGACTGCAAATTATGTCAGAAACAATTCCTTGGTCAAAATAGAGACAAGTAGTTCTATGTAATTTTTTCATGGAAAATAGAAATATCATGTGATCATGCTATTATGATGAATGATTTGAGACATTACAAACAATTGAACCTAAAGCACTATAGCAGAATTTCTGGTAGGGGCTTATGGCTGAAGCATGCCACCACGCACCACCAGGACTGTCGGCTACCTATATGCGCCATCTGCTACCCCAAATTTCAGCGTAGTCTGATTGCAATGCTCTTGCTTTGGAAGCGGCAACATGAACAGAGCTTATTCAATCGAGACACTATTAAGTATATATTATATTAATTTGTTGTTGTTGTTGTTTTTTTATTACAAGAGACGTAAAATGATTTGATTTCCAACCTCTGCTGCCAAGCCTTCTTTCCACGTACTCATGATCACTGCAAAAATAGAACCATCATGTACCTTGTCTTTGCAACTTCAGTTGCTACATCACCACAGCTCCTGGCTCAAAACTATTTAAGGTCTAATCTCCCATTCTTTTTGCTTGTACATGTAACAGATGATTTTCACTTCTTTTGAACCTTCTGATAATTGTCACCCCCCCCCCCCATTAAAAAAATTGAACAGTCGGGGGGGGGGGGGGGAAGAATTTGAAATTGGCAGAGGTTAAAAGACAAAAGCTAGCTTAAATTTATGCACAGTGCATATTACACATGCTTGTTGTTTCAGAGCTCCTCACAGAGATGACGTCATCTGGTGCAAAGTATGGTTCACTCAGCTTTGGTGGAATTTTTAGGGGTGTTCCAAGTGCATTTTTAGCTCACTTGAGCCAAAGGCTCAAGTGAGCTATTGCGATCGTCCGGCGTCCATCGTACGTCGTGCGTCGTGCGTAAACTTTTTACATTTTCATCTTCTGCTTGAAAACCCCAAGACCGATTTCCATCAAACTTGGCAGGTAGCATCCCTAGGGGGTTAGGAACTCAATTTGTTAAAATGGGCACCATGCCCCTCCCAGGGGGCCCCCATGGGGGCCCCAACCCCCAAAAATTAAGGAATCTGTAAAAATCTTCTTCTCTAGAACCAGAAGTGATAGAGCTAAGTTGATACTATGACTTAGTACATTAATGACTGTAGTTTCAAGTTTGTTCATGGCAGAATCAGGGGTGCCCCCCTTGGGACCCAGGGGAGGGGGGTGGGGGAAAGGTCCAAATGGGGCCTAAATTGTACATTTTCATCTTCTTCTTGAGAACCCCATGACCCATTTTCACCAAACTTGGCAGGTAGCATCCCTCGGGGGTTAGGAACTCAATTTGTTAAAATGGGCACCATGCCCCTCCCAGGGGGCCCCAGGGGGCCCCAATCTCCCCAAATTAAGGAATCTTAAAAAATTTGGGCCCTTTTTTTTAATTGTACATTTTCATCTTCTACTTGAGAATGCCTGGTCAAATTTTAGTAGAGCTGTGAATAATTTAGATTAGTGACTGCGTGAAAGGGGAACTTGCGATACTCAGGTGAGCGCTAGACCCGCGGGTCTCTTGTTCTCTCTCCATATCTCATTCCTCACTCCAAATTGCCAGAAATAAGAAATAAGTGTGAAATCAAAATCATTGAAGGAAATTACCAAAGATGATGTTTAAGGTAAGAACTGTTTTCAAATTTCAAAGTGCTGTCAAAGAATGAAAAAGGAAAATATTGAATTAACCAATTATTCTACCCTCTCATAGAGACTACCCTGCGTAAACAATTCAAATCAATTCGAATGTTTGTTTGATTCTGATTTTATTTTACATATGCTGTGGGTGTCCCAGGTTCTGGGGTAGGCAGCAGGTGGCTAGAATGTCTAATACAGTGCTCACCAGTTAACCGGAAGCCTCTGTAGCGGGAGCCCCCCTTAAGTGCAGCAAAACTTGATGTAACAAATTTTTCACATGTTATTTCTATCACTTAATCAGAACCATGAGCCTGTTTAACAGGACAAATTTGGCGGAAACGTAATCCATTTTTTGTCATTAGTTTCTGAAAATAATAAGTAAATCCTTAGAAATGGGATTTTATTTCCTTATGGCCCTGTCACACCTTTCTGAAGCCACACAGGTTTGTTGTGCGTATGGTTTTTTTCAGCATGCAGCTAATTTTCTGCGCCAGACAAGGATTTTGGCGAGTTTTGCATGCATCTTACCAGGACATGTGCTACTTATGTTCTACACACGTTCTAGTAATGGGCAACTTGCATGGGAGTTGCCTGCGAGGTGCTACCTCTACAGCCCTTCTACTGGTGTTCTGCTTAGACCTCCGCTACCTAGAGGTCCCCGCAGATGGCCTGCACAGTGACAGTACCAAGCACGTAGTCACCCATAGTTGCACACGCAAGTCCGATTTACTCGCAGCCGAGCTTTGAGCATGGTAGAAACTTGTTCAGAGTGAGTCGCAGAGGTTATCAGCAGAGGTCCACGCAGACAATATTTTATGAGCATGTAGCGGCATCGCTACTTCTTGTATTTGTATCCAATTCTGTGATCCTTTGTATTGTTTTCCCCTGTTGATGTATCATTAGTTTTCACTGAAATTTCCCCCAGCCTCAGATAGTGAGAATGGAAAATTCCATTTCAGCTTGCCGACCTAGTTCATTGCTGACCTCTCATTCCGGTTTAGACCAGTTCACGGTCAGGTCTAGATTACGTAGATAGGTGAATTTTTAGTATTCATTTGGTAGTTATAAATCCAATCACAGTTATTGTTTATGCGTAAAGTTTCTTAGTATCTATTTGCATATTTCACTTTTAACCAATGGCGACCCGAGGTTCGCACCTCAACACGCGCATGTTTGGAACATCAGGTCTCGACTACATTTGACACGCTGTTTCAAATCACTCGGACCTCGATACTGCTTGAGTCAAGACATCATCACTACGCTCCCGCATCAACTTTCGTCGAGCACATCAAGCCCTCACACTTCCTTACCTTCACTGTGGTTGAGTCATGTCTGCGTGCATTCTGCACTCACCAGCAGCGGCAGCTAGCTGAGGTTTTTCTACTGGCAGAAGTAAACTCTGCATTGTTATCAGAGTTCCGGTCCAGAGACACTGAAGTTTTGGCTCTGCTGTTTATCATCAGGGACATCCTTCCCTTCGTCTCCGTTTCATTTCACGAACATCGAGATATTCATTTTCTTCATTCAGTGCATCTCCCGGCACAACTACCCACATATCGCTGGTCGAGATCAATATCATTCTCCTACCTCCGTCTTGACTTTTCAGTCCCACCACGTACGGAGCGTCGCATCTAAGCGTCTCCAGCGGTCATCGTCGTCACCATCATATCGACCTCATCTGTCATACACCGCCTGTCAAGACCCCCTTTTCATCACATCATCTTCTACCTGTTTCGTCATATCGCGATAGCCCCTGCGCATGCTAAATTCGCGTTCGGACAAAAGACTTCTCCAGGAACTCATATTCACATTCGGAACTTAAATTCCATTTTTATACACACGTGAGTTGGTTATATTGTCATGTAGACCTAGTCTATACCAGCGGCGGCCTTCCGCTATACAAACAGTGCCACTCCTGAGTATTATTGCTTAGCATGTTAATACACCTCTGTTCTGCTAATTACAGTATCACTGTTGTGGGGGTTGTCAGATCTATGCTCTACGTCAACATGTCACTTTATCCAATGTCACAATTCTTTTGTGCAATAGCCTACGATATTTTATTTTTATAATAAACAAAACAGAAAAGGGAATCTTGTGATTCTTGTGTAAATCCTTTGTGTCGTCAATCCACGTAGTTTTTGATATGGAAAATAAAAATAGGAATTTGGTCAACAACTTTCGCACACGCTAGCCTTAACAACACACATGCATCCACTTTGCACATGCATTCATCCAAAAACCAAATCTCCTAAATGCATAATACAGGTATTTTACTGGCATGGAACGGTGTCGATACTGCCAACATCCGTGTCAGTTTTGCAGGCGTGGACCGTGATGTACAAGCAAATTGTGTACATGCTAAGGGTCAGTTACTGCCATTCTGCGAGATACTGTAAAAGTGGATATTTTCACGCGACTATTTATATTTTGTGCCTGGCCAGGTAAGAAGAGTTTCGCGTGATTTTAATTCCACGGAATCAAGACATCCCAGACTGGAGCATATGGCAAGCAAAGATATTTGCGTGCTTTTAGTTTTGCGCTAGTTTCTGGTTGCGCGAAATGCGAGAAAATTTCAGCAAAAATTTCCACTTTTACAGTAGTTGAGACTCAGCTGCGGCCAGGATAATGACATTCTCTTGGACCTCTGCCAAATGAATAGTCCTTCAGAGGAATTTCTTCACTGATTGGTCAGCCCAACACCTGGCACATAGGTCACACAGAATACCTTCAAGTAGAACTTGAGTAGCACGCATCCAGCAGGTAAGACGCATACGAAAACTTGCCCAAATCTTTGTCCGCCTGCAAAAATTGTCCTGCGTGCTGGAAAATCCCCACACCCAACAAGCCCGTGACAAGGTGTGACAGGGCCTAAACTTGGCTGCGGATGAATAGAACTTGCATGCGCAACACCAGGTAACCACAGGTGAGATAAGTGCTGGGCACTATCATGTGCAGGTTATCTGCAGGGACCTCTGGGTAGCAAAAATTATTCTTATTATTCATATCGCCCGTTTAGAGAAAAATGCCCTTACATATATGCAATACCGCTAGGGCAGTTTTCATAGCCAAGGAAAAATCTGAGACAAAATACTTGACTTTTAGCAATTTCTCTTAGAAGTTCATGGAATACTGGCCCGGGTGCATACAATTTCTTGAATCCCCACTTTTGTATGGTTTAGGATAGCGGCAGATACGCCCTGCATCATGAGGTTTGATACTACAGATTCAGTGGATCGTGCTCAATTTTTGCTTCCAAACAAATGAAATACTCTAATAGCATTACAGTTATGGGAAATGATCCATCAAAATTGACTTGACGCAACTTATTTCTTCTGCCATGGTTTTGTCCTATGTGTTTGTTGACCTTTGGTGAAGTTCTGGCTGTAGCCCTTGCCACATATTATGATTTATCTCAAAAGAATACGTTCAGCTATGTGGCGTGTATATTGCGATAGTGGGTAGACACTGGTTGAGTGCACCGCATCAATGCTCGTGATGTCTAGATAGATGCGTTGTGATATCTCATAAATGGGAAATGTGACATCTATCTGATCATGATACTATGTGCAATACAGAAGTCAAAGTACAACTTACAGCTGAGGTTATTACCTTGTCAACGTTGATAATGGTGAGAATTGGTATCACAATCGTGAGCAATTGTACACTCTGTTGTTCAGACAGTGCGCGTGTCCTCAATGAACGAAGTGTGCTTTCATGGCTATACAGCAAGAGTTGGTCTTTCCCTCGAGAACTTTTTTGAGCTACTTTTTCTCTGCACTCTTCTTCAGACTGGCACTGTCTCGCCGTAGGGGGGTGGAGAGGCATCGGCAGTCATACAGCGTGAAAGAAAGGGAGTGTTCGTGGAAAATAATTTGCATTGCATTTTGTTCAGAGTCATAAATACCTCCCTGGTAAAATTGGCAATTAGAGGTAAAGTTTTCTGCCTCTTGTTGGTCTTCTAACTTCCTGACTCCAAACTTTCTGTTTTTGCAAGGTATTTGATACACTGCTTCCATTGATTCCCCATGTTTTGTTTTGTGTGCATCATGGTGGTAATCTTGCACTCGTTGAAGTCTCTTTAGTGCTTCACATGTGTCCTTGACTATAAAGCCATGGCAAGTCAACTCCTGTCTGAGGAAGCATGCAGAAAAATATAGGCGAAAGCTCACAAATGAAAAAATAAACTTTGATTGTGAATTCACAAAATTTGCTTTAAAAAAAAAAGAAAGAGATTTGCCAGCCAGATGAGCCTCTCAAATAAAAAAAAAACAATTAAAAAACAACAACAGCAATACAACGTATGATCAGTAAATGAGAAAATCATCCAACAATTAAATGGAATTAAATGCTAGAATTGAAAGATGGGAGTGAAGTAATCAGTAAAACTTTCATGCTGAGGAGATTCTGGCCTGAGGGGTCACCACATTTCCTACATGGAGGCAGCTCTCTGATGACTTGTACAACAGTTTTAGTAGATTCTAAGTCTTTTATTAGCATCCAAAACAACTGTATCCAGATAAATATTATTCACTCAAGCTTTCAAGATGTTGCTCTTTTGTACGTTACAGATTTAACTCTTGCCTTTCATCTGTTGTGAATTTCAATCCTAAACATAAAAAATCTCCCTGATTTGCATGTCATCACAAAATAATGAACATATTTGTGTCCCCACCCCCCCCCCCCCCCCTTCGGAAAAAAAAAAAAAATTCTGTGTGCGGCTATGTGCCCTCTGTATGTAGTTTTGTAAGAAATCAATATTCTGGGGTTCAATGTCCATGATCATCACTGTTTCGTGACAGTCATATATCAAATCCATGTTCTTGTTAATTTATTTGTATATTTTCAGATTGGAATATAGTTTAAATGTGAACAGTTGTCATGCCTACTGAAGTCATGTGCCAATGAGTACAAATGATCATGATTATCATGATCATGATTATAAGTTTATGTTTGTTTTTATGCCTGCAGTAAATAGTGTTGCCAGAAGCATTACTGGTACATGTATGTTTTCGAATGTCTGTCCTTCCATCGTCCACAATCAATTTTCTAGGTGGCACAGCTTGGGAACCATTTTAAATATCTAAATGAAACTTGACATACATATACATGGAAAAAGTAGTGCCTATCATCTTATGGACACACATGCTCAAATCAAAGATCAACGGTCAAAGTCATAAATCTATAACTTCACTGATTTCCACCATATCTCTACAGTACCTGCAGGTTTATTTCATGAAACTTAGTGTATACATGTATTACCTGATAAGATGAAATAGAAATATTACTAGTATTTAAAGTGATGATGACAATGTTTATCAAGTAGGTTTTGCTACTATTGCATGTACAATTGTACATGTGTATACGTAATGCTAAGAACTTCATCAGTACAAGTACTAGTGGAGTGTACAAACTGTATTGCGCAATACGTAATGGCGTAAGGTTACAAGAAATCTGTAACACAACGCTCTACGATGCCTCATAATCAGGAAGCATAATCTAAACTGGAGCTGAATTACTGAATCACTTACATTGTCAATGTTGTGAAAGTGAAACTTAGTAGAATGAAGGTTTCTCTATCCAGGGCAGTGTATACATGTATTACCTGATTAAGATGAAACGCTAGGGACTGCGCCCATCGGCAACTTGTAAGTCTACCTGTGGACACCCCGACCAGACTGCACACCATGTAATCCACAACTGCTCTACTCTCAGCCCACCAGAAAGCACCACCATCAACCTGACCACCCCGACCCAGATACAGTGAGCTGGCTGCAACACCTGATCCAAATTGCGTAGCTGACTAATACGCAGAAGAAGAAATAGAAATATTACTAGTATTTAAAGTGATGATAACGATGTTTATCGAGAAGGTTTTGTTTCTATTGCATGTACAATTGTACATGTGTATACGTAATGCTAAGAACTTTGGTACAAGTACTAGCGGAGTGTACAAACTATTGCTCAAAACGTAACGGCATAAGGTTACAAGAAATCTGTAACACAACGCTCTACGATGCCTCATAATCAGGAAGCATAATCTAAACGAGCTGAATTACTTACGTTGTCAATGTTGTGAAAGTGAAACTTATATTAGTAGAATAAAGGTGGTTTTCTCAGCCATGAATACACCGGAAACACTTTGATTCTGGGTTGACGTTCTGCCGGTAATTGATTTTGTGGACAGCGTGACTTACAAACCGTTTGACGTATCTAAATAAAACTCAGCTCATGTATGGGTGGACAAAGTTGTGCCAATTAACTTCCGGGTGCACATGCTCATGGTCTAAGTTCAAAGGTCAAGGTCAAATTCTTTATATTTCACTATTTTCTTTCTATCTTGGCAATGTCTAAAGGTATTTTCTTGAAACTTAGTGTATACATGTACTTTCAAGTTTCTCTAGGAAAAGTTTTGAGCCATGAGGTCAAAGTTCAAAGGTCAAGTAAAGATGCTAATATTTCACTTTTTTTCTCCATATTTCAGAAATTGCCAAAGTTATCTTCATGGCATGTAGTTTACATGGTACATATACTGCTTGACAAAGACTATCTTGGGAGTTTGGGATCACAGGGTCAAAGGTCAAAGATCAAAGGTCAGGTGAAAATCCCAAAATGTGCTACTTAACTGAAATTGCACAATTTTCTCCATACCATGAAAATTATTCAATACATGCACTTAATAAAACTAGGTATAAAATACCTGTTTAATTGCACAATGATTCTGTAGGGAAAGATTTGGGCCATGGGGACAAAAGTTTAATGATATTCAAATTTTGAAAATATGATTGGATATTAGCATTTACTACTAAAGTGGAGATTTTTGCGGTGTTCAAATTTTCAGACAACCGGAAACTACTGTAAAACACGATATTTTCTCGGCATGAATTTTCGTTAATTGGAGCCAACGGCCTATTCTGTGGCATGAAAGTTTCGCAAATTGCCTCTAACGTTCAATGTGTATAGTGTAGACAAGAACTTTCAGGTGCATTTTAATTTCACGAATCTTGGCTTCGCAAAATTAAAATGCATGAACATTCCTCGTTTTACAGTAGCACAAAAATAAAAGCTTGTGAATATTAATTATTGCTTGCTGTATGTTCCAGTAGTTGATATCTTGAAGCCTTCTAGTTGAAGCCATTATCCCCCCCCCCCCTTTTTTGTTGCTGCTCCCTAATGCCTTAATGTTTCAAAACAGAATTCCATGACTTTTGTCTGTGATCCTTCCCATATGTTTTGAAAATTACTAATTTTATGGTAATCGCACCTACAGTACAGATGTCAAATTATTCAAACAGATCACGTGTTGCTGAAATTTTGCAATTCCTACACATTGTATTAAGCTATCCATGGATAAAATCAGATACTTTTCCAAATTATGATATAAATACATGTATTTTCTAGAAAGTATCATAACTTTCTCAAATAGTGTAAAACAAATACCCCACACGCACACACCTACCCACTTGCACATAGACATGCATCTCAAACACAAATTTTTCAGTTGCTCTCTGAAGAGGAACCTTGCATACAT
Organism: Diadema setosum; assembly: GCA_033980235.1. Classification (NCBI taxonomy): domain Eukaryota; kingdom Metazoa; phylum Echinodermata; class Echinoidea; order Diadematoida; family Diadematidae; genus Diadema; species Diadema setosum. The sequence goes on from CM067061.1 coordinate 10,665,472, forward strand.
TATTGTTTCTTCTTTGAATGGCTAATTTGCATAATCTGCATAGTTTTTATGCCTCCGCCACGAAGTGGTGCCGGAGGCATTATGTTTTCGGGTTGTCCGTCCGTCCGTCCGTCCTTCCGTCCGTCCGTAATGAGTTTTGTTCTAGGTATTTTCATGGAACATAGTATATACATGTACTGACTGGAATTGATTGTATCTAGAGAATGTAGGGTTCATGGGGTCAAAGGTCAGGGGTCAAAGGTCAAGTGCAACACTTCAAAATTTTACTATTTCCCTCATATTTATGCAATGCCAGCAGGGTTATATTTTTTTTTTTTGCACTTGGTGTATGCATGTGTAACCTAATAGAAATTCTCTGGAAAGTTTTTTTTTTTCTTCTTTTTTTGCCTCAAAGGTCAAAAGGTCAAAGATCAAGTGAAAGTGCTGAACTAACTTTTTCCTCCATATCTCGGAAGTGGCTCAAGTTATCTTGAAACTTAGTACATATTATGCATGTTCTACCTGAAAGTGATTATCTTATGAATTTTAGGGTCAAGGGCCAGATGAAAATGGTAACAATTTACTATTCAATTCAGAAATTCACACCAATTCTCCACACCTGTACCTTGAAAATTACTCAATGCCTAAATGTATGAATGGGTCAAAGTCGAGTTAAAGTCCTTAAATCCCTAGATACATGCTCTCCTATTCATCCAATTAAACCTAGGTCAAGGAAGGTGAACATTCAACACATTTGTGAGAAATTTGTTATTTCAATATTTTGCCAATTTTGTTAAAATGTAGTCACACATTGTCCACATGTACTATCTAGACCTATTGGGAAAATCATGTATTATGGCGGAGGCATACCAGTCGCCAAAGCGACATTTCTAGTTGCATATTTTTTTCTGTATTTCACCTCAAAATTGTAGTGATACACAAAGTAACAATGTGATGTCTGATAAAAATGTTGGTTTGATCAATATATAACACAAGGTAGAAAAACAAAGACATACATATGAAATGTAAAAAACAATAAAATACATAATGAAAAAATGATAAACCAATTTTATCAAGTCAAATTAATCTGGATGTCATAAGAAATAATTGTAATCATATTCACCATTCCCAGAGCATTATTCTTTTGACATTTTTGAATAGTAAAAAAAAAAAATGAAAAAAAAATCAAAGAAATCAAAGAAAAATGGAAAAAAAAAATCAAAATCAAAATAGGTAAATTAGAAAACAAGATAATACATGAGAAATACATGTACAACCTATTATTTTCTTTGAGGAATTGATAAGGAATCTATGAAAGACATTTGTACCCAAAAATGTGTTATTCCTAAAGAGCTCTTTATTCAGTGAGAAATAACCAAAGCTATGATCCCTTGTATAGATTAGCATGAATCAAATCATATGAAGTAAGAGAAAAGGACTCTCATGAATTTAGCCATACACCTTTGGAGATTATTTCATCATTTACAGTCGAACAAAATTTTAAGGCAATTGGCCAAGATCGTAAGACCATAAATTTTGCCCTTTTGTTTTCATGTTTATATCAATTATACTTCCAATAATTTCAATTGTTACATAGAGCCAAGATTTGTAGATGTAAATGTTGAACTTGACAACTTTGTTTGTACATTACTATGACCATCTGCCAACTTTGAGTGACAGTTTGGACTGAGACACTTTGAGGGAGGGAGCGACCAAACTCGATCAATTAAAGCGACAGTGGTGGAAGGGGGTTGATGTGGAAGGGGATTGTCTCCCCCCCCCCCCCCCCTTGTCCTTTCCACTTGAGGAAGTTTTGACAATTTTGCATTTCAAGTGGTGTACTCTGGTACATACTTCAGGAAAGATTTTAACACATGCTTAGAGAGAGTATGCATGTGGGAAAATTTGAAAGTTTTGGCTCGGGCATATTGAAAGTTTGGATTATCAGGGATTTTGGGAACCTTTTTTTTAATACTTTTTTTTATCTTTTTAGGTTCGGCGTGATAGTTCTTTCATAAGAGTGAGACAGTTAAAATATCGTGAATTGTGTGAGAGTTAGCAGCCTTACATATTCCATGCCTGTTGTATAATTTTTATCAAATGCCTTCGCCATGAAGTGTCACCATAAACATTCTGTTTTCAGGTTGTCCATCCTTCCTTTGGTCCAGCCTTCTCTCCATAATCAATATTATGGAAAGCATAAACTTAGCATATCATGTATTACTAGGGGAAGTTTTAGACTGTTGGCTCTAAGGTCAGTGGGCCAGTGAAAGTGCTAATTTTTTTTTCTCTCCATATCATGAAAATGGCTCATATTATCTCCAAGGAACTTTCTGTATGCATGTAAGTGTACTACTGTACCTGACCATTATTTTGTTGAGAATGTTTCAGGTCATGGGTTAAAGGTCAAGGGTCAGGGGTCAGGTGCAAATGAAAAAAATCTGCTATTTAATGCTAACATTTCACAAGTTTCTCCATACCTTGAAAATTAGTTACTGCATACACTTCCGTAAACTAGGTATGCATGTACGTGTACTGTATTACCACATAATGATTCTGCAAGGAAAGATTTGGGCTGTGGGATCAAAGGTTTAACTGTTTCCATATTTTTGAAATAGCTGAAAGTATTGTCATGAAAAGTTGATACTACCAGTTAGTGATTATTTGAAAAAAAAGGTGTGGGCCATGGAGTCAAACGGCAAGGGTTAGGTCAAGTGAAAATGCTCAAATTCCCAAATACTTCCCCTCTGAAATAATTTCACCATCAAAATGAAATCTGGTTCAAGGAATAATTACAACCAAACACATTTGCTGTTGTGCCATCAAACCTTCAAACATGTCATTTTCATTTTTTTTTTTCAATGTCTGTCTCGCACTGTCAAGGTGCACTACAGACCTACACTTGTAGGAGAGAATAATGCAATGTGGCGGAGGCATTGGCATTGGCATTTCATTTTTTTTTTTTTTAATCAAATGGAATGAAGGTATCATTTGAGTAAGGTTTGTTAAGTTTGAACAGAAAAATAAATTGCAGTAAATTTATATTTTTTTCATCTTATTTCATGTACTTTAAAGTGATTTTTTCATTATTGGTCTGTTTTGATAAGTGTTTTTAATCTATATCTGCAATGTATGTGTGTCTGTATGTATTGGCATACATCACATGAAGGTTCACATGTGTAAGAGCAACAGTGAATGATTAATTAGCCCATGTGTTGCTTTCCTAACTAACTATAGTATATATATTATACATCAGTTGTATCTTTTCCATGAGAGTGCATGATTCCTATATGTGATATTATGTTTGGCTGAATAAATGATCATAATGATTATAACAATACTCACTTCACTTCTGTTTTCCCCTGCTTTCTCTTGAAGTCACAGAAACGGAAACATGGCCTGTACGACTGGTCGGCGGCCGTGACTCGAAGTCAGGCAGGGTGGAAGTTTTCATCAACAACGAATGGGGCACGGTTTGTGACGATTACTTCACCATCGAGGCAGCCAGGGTGGTGTGCAACCAGCTCAACATTGCGTAAGTCAATGCATATTTTCAGAGTGAAAGGGTAATTTCACACCAGGTTTCAAGCCTGCTTAAATGAATGAAATATAACCAGATGAACAGAATGTTGGAGTTTTCATTAGAATCAACCCTTAAGATAAAAAGACAAAGTTATAGACTTTTTAATTTATAGGGATATAAGGACCAACCACAAATGCAAATGGGAAGAGATGATTATTTTGTCACCTTGCAAACCTCCAACTGGCCTTTGTAGAATCTTTAAATTTCTTTAGTTTTTAACATGAAATTGCGGTAAATGAATTGTGTCCTTCACATCAAGAAATTGTAGCCTTAATACAATATGTGTACATAATATAGTAGTAATGCCCCTAGAGGGGAAAATTGGTTGTGGTTACTAAATGTTTGCCAACAAAATAAATTTCATGGTAGATTTGTTCACAAACCAGTGGGAGGGTTGTTTGGTGGTGACACCATTGTCATTGCTAATTTGCAAATTGATTGTGGCCAATATCATCATTTTGATGAAAACATTAAAAAAAAAAAAAATAAATAAATAATATTTTTTTTTTTTTTTAAGATGCTGTCATCTAGTTATGCTAAAATGTTACCAGAAATTATATCATGTAAAGGTGTATGTTGAATATAAAATCACAGTAGATAATATTTTGTCCCAGTGTAGCTTCTACAGAGTTCCAAAATTAATGGAAGGATGTCATCGCATTTCTGTCCTTTTTGCCAATTCAGACAGCAATTTTGGTGTTGAATCTAGCGGACATTTTTGTCTCCTGGTTGCCTTCAGCTTTTACAATTATAAGCAGAGCCCTATGTTGTGAGGGTTTGCTAAGGATAAATGTCACCTTTTCTGAAAATCTCTCCACATAGCAATCATAATATAGTCTTTTTAGGACCAAACGATGTTCAGTGCAATTCACTGGCAGGTCACAGTGGCAGATGGGTGTTAAGTTGCCCTAAGTTTTTATGCCTCCGCCACGAAGTGGTGCCGGAGGCATTATGTTTTCGGGTTGTCCGTCCGTCCGTCCGTCCGTCCTTCCGTCCGTCCGTCCGTCCGTCCGTCCTTCCGTCCGTCCGTCCGTCCTTCCGTCCGTCCGTAATGAATTTTGTGGACAAGGTAACTATCGAAACCTGTTGAGGTATCCTAATGAAACTTGGCATGTATGTGTATTAGGGGGTGAAGTTGTGCCTATCAACTTTTGGGTGCACATGCTCAAGGTCAAAGGTCAAAAGGTCAAGGTCAAATACATAAAATTTCACTATTTCCACCATATCTATTGAATGCCTGAAGATATTTTCTTGAAACTTAGTGTATACATGTTTTACCCAATTAAGATTCTCTGGTGAAAGTTTGGGTCATGAGGTCAAAGGTCAAAGGTCAAAAGGTGAGGGTCAAATACGTAAAATTTCACTATTTCCACCATATCTATTGAATGCCTGAAGATATTTTCTTGAAACTTAGTGTATACATGTATTACCCAATTAAGATTCTCTGATGAAAGTTTGGGCCATGAGGTCAAAGGTCAAAGGTCAAAAGGTCAAGTAAAAATATTAAAACTTCTTTTTTTTCTCCGTGCCTTGAAAAATTGTTCAAGGTATCTTCATGGAACATAGTATATACATGTACTGACTGGAAGTGATTATCTAGAGAATGTAGGGTTCATGGGGTCAAAGGTCAGGGGTCAAAGGTCAAGTGCAAGACTTTAAAATGTTACTATTACCCTCATATTTATGCAATGCCAGCAGGGTTATTTTTTTACACTTGGTGTATGCGTGTGTAACCTAATAGAAATTCTCTGGAAAGTTTTTTTTTTCTCTTTTTGCCTCAAAGGTCAAAAGGTCAAAGATCAAGTGAAAGTGCTGAACTAACTTTTTCCTCCATATCTCGGAAGTGGCTCAAGTTACCTTGAAACTTGGTACATATTATGCATGTTCTACCTGAAAGTAATTATCTTATGAATTTTAGGGTCAAGGGCCAGATGAAAATGGTAACATTCAATTCAGAAATTGCACTTTTTCTCCACACCTGTACCTTGAAAATTACTCAATGCCTAAATGTATGAATGGGTCAAAGTCAAGTTAAAGTCCTTAAATCCCTAGATACATGCTCTCCTATTCATCCAATTAAACCTACGTCAAGGAAGGTGAACATTCAACACATTTGTGACAAACTTGTCATTCCAATATTTTGCCAATTTTGTGAAAATGTAATCACACAGTGTCCACATGTACTATCTAGACCTATTGGGAAAATCATGCATTATGGCGGAGGCATACCAGTCGCCAAAGCGACATTTCTAGTTGTTTTTTTAATCCTATTATCTTGAACCATGTCTTACTCCAATGCTGTTGAGTCTCTTTTCCTCAATCTCCTTCCACCAGCGGTGACGTCAGACTCTTCCCACAGGCATCCTTTGGAGAGGGTACCGGTCGAATCTGGCTGGACGACGTGACTTGCGATGGGACGGAGCCCTCGCTCCGCCAGTGCGCTATCCCGCAGGGCGTGGGCAGGCACAACTGTCGGCATAACGAGGACGTTGGCGTCAGTTGTGGCGAGACCCGTAAGTTCTTGGCCCCATTTTATACAAGATGTTAGGAGGGCAACTCTTGCTAGAATGGCAACTTCCAATAGCAACAGCCAATCAGGAAGCTGGATTCTTGTTGTTGCCATGACAATTGCCATTCCAGCAAGAGTTGCTATCATATCAACTTTTTATGAAACGGGGCCCAGCTGGCCTGCACTGCCTATTTCTGGCAAGTGGTCAATGCCCACTGCTGATGGTGCCTGTGTGGCAATGTTGGTATTCATGTCACAGATTGCATCATACTGAAACAGCTCTCTGTTTGGCTGCCTTCTGTTCTAATACTTTGCATCTTGCTTTAACAGAGGACAGCTAGTGTACCATTGTTATTACATGTACCTCCGCCAAGGGAGGAGGTTATGTTTTTGTTTCCGTTGGTTTGTTCGTTCGTTTGTTTGTTTGTCCCTGTGCAAAATAACTCAAAAAGTAGTTAACGGATTTGGATGAAACTTGCAGGAAAGGTTTAGAATGATACAAGTAACAGATGATTAATTTTTGGTAGCGATCCGAGAATTTTGGGGGAATTCATGAAGGATTTTTGATATTTTGGCAGGTAGGGTCAATGAACTTGGGAGTTCAGGCTGCACATATTTGAGGTTTGCATGTGTGCACTGAAGTGCGTGCTCTAGTTTCTGCTAAGGCGAGGCGCGCAGTGCAGCTGAGGGTTTATGACGTAACAAAGGTATCTGTATTGGGAAATCAGGTGATTTTTCAGCATGCATACTGTACATATGGGTGGAAATCACTGATCTCTATGGAAGAGGTCAAAGAGCTTTTCCCCAGTGGTGGAGAGGAGAAACTCTCTTGGGAAGACATCAGTGGAAATAAGCTGCTTGGTGGAGGTCTGCACTCGCAGAGTGCTTTTCTAGTTCTTTCATGTATCATGTGATGCAATCATGTGACTAATGCAGCAAGGGTCTCTCATCTGGGTTCCCACTGGTTCTAACCTGACCAGATCATTGAAGTTGGATTGAGTCTTTGTATGTTTCTTTCTGGTCCTTAACAGGACAATAAAAATCATCATGGATGGGCAAAAAAAAAATAAAGATCAAGAAATGTGAACTGGTGGAGAAGTTTACCACAGAATGCTGTGAAAAGACTGTTAAGAATAAAATTCAAAACTTGTTGCAGATTTTATAGGGTTTTGGGTTCAATGTTAACTGATCAAAAAATGGAATCCTATCAAAACTTTTTGAGGTCTCAGCAAGAGAACATCAAGTTAACTCTATGTGAAACACTGAGCTTTGTGGTGGCTTTGTGTCAATTAGTGATTGGTTGTTGTTGCTGTAGTTGATGTCATGGATTAACCCATTGAATCTCTTTTATTTCACTAGCCACTGTCTGCGGGATACGGGGTATCGAGAACGGCAACATCATGGCAAGAATCATTGGGGGAACCAACGCCAAGCGGGGCAACTGGCCCTGGCAGGCCCAGCTCGTGCTGAAAGGCAGCGGCCATTACTGCGGCGGCACTCTCGTCGACGAGTACCATGTTCTCTCTGCCGCCCACTGCTTCCAGAGGTAAGCTCGGTTGCAGTGTATCACATCACAAGTTGGGGGGAGGGGTCAAAATGAAAATTTTCATCATCAAAAAGAAAAGAGAAAAATAGCAACTAGAACACACCCACGAAAAAACAACAACCCAGAAATGAACAAACAGGAAACCCAAATAAAAAAGTGTGAGCACATATCGTCAGAGATTGCCAGGAATCTTTGTCAGTGGTTGAAGATATACAGTTTCTTAAATTGTAGACGTTTCAGCTGAGGGACTAAAGCATTCGTGATAACCTCATCTTCTGTCCCAAGTTCTGGAGCAGTATGTGACAGAAGTTTGTGTACCTCACCTATATGCATGTATGTCTGTAGGTTTTCCCTCTTCCTCCCAACAGGTATGGAAAGCGGTCGTTTAAAGTCCGGCTCGGGGAGCACAATCAGAGAATCGACGAGGGTTCGGAGCAGGAGTTTGACATCGAGTGCCTGTACAAGCACGCCGACTACGACTCGCGCACCACCAACAACGACATTGCCCTGCTGCGGCTCAATCGTCCCGCCGTCATCACTCAGCACGTGACGCCAGCATGTCTGCCATCAGAGGGAGAGTTCCAACCAAACCATCAGTGCTGGATATCAGGATGGGGCAACTTAGGTGGGAATGCTCTCCTTTCATGCCAATAGAATTTGATAATGTCAACCGTGCTGCCCACTGACCCAGTCGGGGTGCTAGAGGGGAGGGGTATCCGGGTTTAGTTCATGCTGCCATACCCTATTTATCTCTTGAATAAATTTTTCAATCATGACACAACTGAAGCAGTTGGTAATGCCTCAGAACCTTCTTTTCACGCCTCTACCAGGAAGTGTCGCCGGAGGCATTTTGTTTTCGGGTTATCCGTCCTTCCGTCCTTCCTTCCGTCCGTCTGTTCTTTCCCGTCTGTCCTTCCTTCCATCCGTAATCAATTTTGTGGACAGCATATCTAAAAATATGTTTGAGGTATCCTAATGAAACTTGGCATGTGCATGTATACATGTAAGTGGGTGAAGTTGTGCCTGTCAACTTTTTGGTGCAGATGCTCAAGGTCAACGGTCAAGGTGAAATGCTCAAAATCTCACTATTTCCCCCGTATCTGTGCAATGCCAGAAGGTAATTGCTTGAAATTTAGTGTATACATGTACTACCCAATAAATATTCTCTAGAGAGAGTTATGGGTCATGAGGCCAAAGGTCAAGTAAAATTGTTAAAATTTCACTTTTTCTCCACATCTCATAAATGGTTCAAGGTATCTTCATAGAACTTAGGACATATGCATGTACTGACTGACAGTGATTATAATAGGAATTTGGGGGTCATTTACTCAAAGGTCAGGGGGTGAAGGTCAAGGTCAACTCCTGAAAATTTCACCCTTTCCCTCGTATTTTTGCAATGCTTGTAGGATTTTTCTGGATAGTATATACATGTATTACACAATAGAGATTCTTGAGGAAGTTGGGTTTTTTTGCCAAAAAGGGCAAAGGTCAAGTGAGAGTGCTAAATTGCACTTCTTCCATATCTCAGAAGTGGCTCAAGGTATCATCATGAAACTTAATACAGCTGTACATATTTATGCATGTTCTGCCTGACTGCCTTATTATCTGAATGCTTAAGAAAAAAGCATAGTGTGCCAAAGGTAAGTGCCTATTGGGACATAAAGGGCTACATTACCAAGAAAATGGGTGGTACAAACTAATAGGCAAAGTCAAGTCTAGATGCACTGCATGGTATCAAAAAAAGTGTCTACTATCAGAACGTTTCTACTATATTTACCTCCATGTAGGCGATTCGTACCCGAACACACTGCAAGAGGCACGCGTGCCCCTTCTGCCACGATCCACGTGCCGGCGACCCAACGTGTACGGCAACAAGCTGACACCACAGATGTTCTGTGCGGGTTTCCTGCAGGGCGGCGTCGACTCCTGCGACGGGGACAGCGGCGGCCCACTGGTGTGCGAGAAGGAGGGCATCTGGAAGGTGGTCGGTGTGACGAGCTGGGGCTATGGATGTGCCCAGCCAAATGCTCCGGGCGTCTATGCCGAGGTCACGCAGTTCCTCCCATGGATCAACGAGAAAAGGAGCACAAGAACCTGCACGTGATCACAATATTGTTTGACTGATTTCGTCTTGCCACCACGTGTACCAATGACCAAGCACAATAGTCTGTTTTGTTTTTGTATGAGTGTATGTGCGTGTGTGTGTGTGTGTGTTTATGTTTCTGTTCTTTTAGTTTTTGCTTGTTTTGTGAGGGATTAGTGCACTTTGACATCATGCTTTGATGCTACAATGATGGAACCCATACCCTGATTAAAATTACAAACAGCCCAAGTCAAATTACACTTAACCCTAAAAAGGCCCCTTGACATTTGTCACGACTACTCCGCCGCGCAAAATTTTTTGACCGCGCCATTCACTGACTTTTTACTTTCAAGTCTTGCGCATCTTTTGACACCATTTTCGTGAAAATCGCGCATACCGTTAGGATGCAGCACGACCTTTTATACATGCCTGTCAGACCGAGAATGGCTCAAAAACATTATTTTGTGTATAAAGCCTATGCAAATGGAGTTTTCTCTTCTTATTCATAAAGATATGAATTTTTTCATTTTCATAGGCCGAAACTAATTAATTTTAGCATAATTATGCTTGAAATAGGTTCTATCATAAATTTTGCGAAAAAAAATGATAAAACAAAAGGTCGAAAGACAAAGAAATACATAAGAAATTCATAAAACAATAAAATACATTAGAAATTGATTTTGATAGCAGACTTTTTTTCAAGTCCATTGTTAGGAATGCTACAAAGAATGTTATCACCAAAAATTAGGATTCTAGGAGCTTTACTTTTTGATTTAGAGCAAAATATATGATTGTGATATAGTTTGGTAGATTATGCCATAGGTAATGCATGTACCAATTTTTGTCGCGGTTGTGCTATCAACTGCCGAGATGTCAAATCAACACCATACCCCCCCAGACACAGAACACCCAAAAAAGCCCGGCCTGGTTAGGGTTAAGAGGTAAGATGTACTGTGTCGCTACAGGTATTTGATATTTGGTATGATTTTGTAGCTCAGTGATTAGAACCACAGACCATCAATCTTACAGTCCCTGGTTCAAGTTCCTTGGCTGCAGTGGTTTTTGCCCCCCTCCAGGACGGGCACTTCATCCTTATTTCATAGTCCTTTGTAAGAGATGTCAAGCTGTTGGTCCCGCAGCTGCTAGCACCAGCTAACAAGCATCTATTGCTTCCTTTGTGTCCACGTAGTGAGAAATTATGATTATTAGTCACGGTACTGTATTTTGTCATTACATATGTTACAATCTGACCAGATCATGCTTCTACCACATTTTCCCCTGTTTTCTATTATTTACAGGGGCATAGTTATTGTCTCTTAATATCAAGGACTTATAAAAAAAATTAAAAAAAATCTTTCTACAACATTCTTTTCAAGAGCATTTACTTGAAGAGCTCTGTTATAGATGTGTATTTATGTGGCTTTTGTAGAGATTGTGCACAGTCAAAAGGACCATTTACCTCAACTTTTACCAGTAAACTTTAATCAGCACTTGACTGTCCCTACCATTTCTCCATGCTCCAACCCTACCCTATGCTAAATGAAGATAAGAAAGGAATGATAGGGGTCACAGAGCACAACCGTACTCTAGATGAACTAATTTTCACAAAGTAAATGACTGTGCTCATCGTGAAAGCTTGTAATTATGTATGGTTTTTGATCATGTTGAAGACTCAAAAAGAGATCTGTTAATTCAGAAGTAGTTTTTACATCATGTCTACGCTTTGATGTCCCATAAGAAAATGAAAAGTATGCGGCAGATCTGCTGCAGACTTTTTAGTCTGCAGCAAGAGTAAGCCGGAGTATGCAGCAAAACTAAACTTTGCTGCAGACCTGCCGCATGCTAGTATGCAGCAGGAACAGTCTGTGGCAGATCTGACGCAGAATAGTTCAGGCATCGGGAAGGTAGCGGCACGGATGCTGCAGAAAGAATCTTTGTCGCAGACTTGCTGCATACTGGTACAGGTTACAGCCAAGTCTGCGAGAAGGCTGCCACAATCTAATTAGCATAACGGCTGAACGGCTTTTTAGTACTCTAGATGAACTAACTTTCACAAAGTAAATGACTGTGCTCATCGTGAAGGCTTGTAATTATGTAAGGTTCTTTATCATGTCGAAGACTCGAAAAGAGATCTGTTAATTCAGAAGTAGATTTTACATCATGTCTATGCTTTGATGTGTTTTTGGAGAAAAAAAACCATGGCTGCTTCATGTAGTGAATGGAAACTTGATTCATCTAGCGCATTATGATCAATGATTACTGAGAGTACAGTCATGTGATTATTATCTATAATACCTAGAACCTAGATGGCTGCAGAGAAAGAGGGAAAGTGATGCCCATCAAACTTAGAAGACACATTAATTTTCTTATTCTTCTTAGGTTTCTTTTTTCCCCCACAATATTTACTCTATTTACTGAATGCAATAGGAGGAGACTTAATTTGAAGGAACAGCTTGGAGTGATGGTGCCCACAAGTTTTGATGTGATGCTAGGTTTGAATATAATATGTTTGCAAGCACATTTGTACGGAGGCAACTTAACAAGGAACTGCAGCATGTTGTAACAACATCTAACAACAGATGAGAGCTAAGCCTGTCGTGCAGGCCAGTTGATGCTGTTTTCATTGACAAAGCTGATATCACAGATGGTAGCCAGGTCTGCTGCTCACAGTGAGCTGGAAAAGTGAATAGCTGGCGACATTATGTCAGCTTAAATAACTGATTAAAAGGCCCTGATTGAACATACTGTAGTCCCTTGCAACAACTATATTAAAGTGGTAATGATTGCTGTGATCAGCAACCAAGAGCTGTGTAATTGGTGTCTGGGTAGCTGCAATTAATTTTGGAAGTGATGTTTTGGTATCACTATATTAGAGATACATGTAAGTAATTGTCGATATCTGTGCTCACTAGGACATGAGCTAATATGTCTCATCTGTAGTTGAACAACGTTACTTAATTTTTTGTCAAAAGTTTGTTGGGGAAAATAAGAAACCAAAAAAAAAAATCCATATTAAATCAAAGAACTCTCATGTTTAGGCAGTATATCTTGTTGGCAAAGTGAGTGTATTGTTCCATGACATGAGTAGATGGTATTTTTGCCCCTTAAAAGAAAAACATTTGAGCATGTTAACCTTAATGCATGGCTCAATACTAGCTTTTTTCTCTAGTGGCCTGTTAGGGCCACTAAAATTAAAGGGGACTTCAAACCAAAACATACATGTGGATTGAGTGAATGCAGCAATGTTAGTAGAAAACATCCTAGAAAGTTTGAGGAAAATCAGACAATCCCTTCAAAAGTTATGAATTTTTAAAGATTTTGGTGCCACCACCACTGGATGAGAAGACTACTACAGATCGTGACATTATAATACTACATGGAAGATAATGTAAAGAATTCATATATTAAGAAAATTCCACAAACTATTATTTAATATGAAATGTACACATTCCCTTGACTTGTTAATGACATATGTCAAAGGTAATATCATTCCCCTGCTTTCTGAAAGAGGTAAGTCTAGTGCCCTTTCATTATGCCAGAAAAGTGAAGAAATGTGGAATTTTCATTGTTTTCGTTATATAATTTTCCATGTTATGTGACTTGTGATAGTAATCTTGTCATCCAGCAGTGGCAGCACCAAAACATCAAAAATGTTCAACTTTCGAATGGATTGTTTGTTCTAGTAATATGGGTGCATTCACTCAACCTACATTTATATTTGGGTTTCATCCCCTGTTAAATCCGAGATTTTGGTGGCCCAAAGAGAAATGTAGTGGCCCTGAAGTGCTCCAACGGGCCACCACAAGATAGCCTTTTTGGCAATTTGGTGGCCTGTAATCAATTCCTGCTGGCCTTGGGCCACTGCTAATAAAGAGCCCTGCTTTATGGGCACATACATGTTAATTTTTGTTTTGCTTTGTTTTGTTTTATTTTGTTTTGTCTTTTTAAAGTGACAATAAGGAATGATGAAATGCCTCCCAAGTCTGATAGAGGTGGCATCTCGATCATGAAAGACTTAAATCATATGAAAACAAGAATCAACATTTGTAGCAAATCTGGATACCATTATGGCCATGCATGACCTAAACTGTCCTTGTTACGGTATAACTGCATTCAATGTCTTTGGTAGAGCTCAAATAATTGCTTTCATAATTACATTTTTTCCTTACATGTGATATGATCTGATATTACCTAGATATATCGTATACGTTCATGTTCATGTTTATGTTGCATAATGGGTCTAATTTATTTTGCAGTACTTTTATAGACTTGTTTTTCATCTACATGAATCTATGCAACATATGTGTATATTTTCTTTTTGTTCACTATATTAATTCTAAACACTGCAAACAGTATTTTGGACAAAGAAACATCTTTAGCCTTTCACCAGTAGCAAGCATGAGAGGTTCATTAAATACTCTTAAGATTTCACACGGGAAAAGATGAAGAGTGGTCCATCTGTTGTGTTGTATTTTAGATGTGTCTTGTTCTTTTTCATTGGGGAGCTTTAGATTTGCGGTGCGGATGTTTGAGACGACGCTTGAGCTGGATGTTCTCCACTTCCCTGTGTCGTGTTGAAAAGTAGCTTTAGATTACGCCGAGACGCAACCTATAAAAAATTAAATGGCGCCATCATATGATCGGTGCATGAAGTAGCTCTCTATGTCGTGAATTGAGCGGATGTAAAAATAGCACAGAATGCGTAGTGAAAACTCAAGCTATAAATATAGATCGACTTTGGTATGTGATTCTGCGCATGCTCAGAATAGGTTTTTCCCCCTCTAAACATCCTCGTCACAAAAATCTAAAGCTCCCTATAGGTGGTTTTTGTGGAAAAGTGCTAAATTTCTTGCAAGTAATTCTTTGTGCTCGACCAAGTAAGATGAATTTTGTATGTTTAGCAAAATAAAGAAAATTCCACATATTTCCATTTTTTTGTGAAAAGTACACATGCCCTTGACTTGTTACTGATATAATACGTTAAGGGTAATATTATCTCTCCAATTCTTTCTGAATGAAGTACATCAAGTTCTCTTTCCATAATTTGTTAGAAAAATAAGATATGTTTTAAGAATTTTCTTTTGATTTTCATTGTATCATTTATCCACGTGGGAAGTCACAAAATTCCTCACTTTACAATGGATTGCCCAATTTTTCCTCAAACTTCATTGATGTGTCCTGATATTGCAGCATTCTCTCAAATCCACATATGTATTTGACTTTCATTCTCCTGTAACTAAAAATTTAACAAAAGTTTTTAGCAGGATGTGCAGCATGTAAGGGGTTCTGATTTCTTTATCATCTTGACAGCGTGCAAGATCGCTGTTGTGTGTGGGTGTGTGTGTGTGTATTAGTGCAGATGGGTTTATTGAGCCTCTAAAACTGTTTATAGGGACTTTAAGGAAAGTGTTTCTTGAGTTTGTCAAACAATTGAATAATCACATCCCCCTGTAAGTGGATGGGCAGGCTGCTAAGCCGGTAAAATATCACTTCTTCTTTTTTTTTTCCCCATGAAACTTCCCCATTTACTGTGCCAACAATACAGCAGGCCTAGATGATAAATGGACATTTCTCTCAGACAGACAAATTGCATTGATATTACTTTTTGCCTTTTTTTTTATTAATTCACATTCTCTCACTTGTTTTTTTTTTCTCTCTTTCACACTCTTTCTCATATTTCGTCCTCTGCATTTTGTAAATCAGTAATTGTATATGTGTGTGTGTTTTTGTCCCCGCCGAACGAGTTCGAGCAGGGGACTATGAAACGGGCTCCGTACGTGTGTGTGTCCGTCCGTCCGTGCGTCCGTGCGTCCGTCCGTCCGTCCGTGTGTCCGTCCGTGTGTGCGTCCGTGTGTGATCAAAATGTTCAAAATGCTACTCCTTCGTCATTTCTAACCCGATTTTGATTCTGTTTGCTTTATATGATAGCACTACATGGGAGCTTTGAAACTTCTATACAGAATTTCAATTGTGACCTTTGACCTTGACCTTTGACCTATATTGTACATTTTGCTTCAAAATGCTACTCCTTCGCCATTTCTAACCCGATTTTGATTCCGTTTGCTTTATATGATGGCACTAGGTGAGGGCTTCAAAACTTCTACACAGAATTTTGACCTTTGACTTTGACCTTTGACCTTGATTTTTTACCTATATTGTACATTTTGCTACAAAATGCTACTCCTTCGCCATTTGTAACCCGATTTCAATTCCGTTTGCTTTAAGTGATGGCACTAGGTGAGGGCTTCAAAACTTCTACACAGAATTTTGACCTTTGACTTCTTTGACCTTTGACCTTGATTTTTGACCTATATTGTACATTGCCTACAAAATGCTACTCCTTCGCCATTTCTAACCCGATTTCGATTCCGTTTGCTTTATGTGATGGCACTAGGTGAGGGCTTCAAAACTTCTACACAGAATTTTGACCTTTGACTTCTTTGACCTTTGACCTTGATTTTTGACCTATATTGTACATTTTGCTACAAAATGCTACTCCTTTGCCATTTGTAACCCGATTTCAATTCCGTTTGCTTTAAGTGATGGCACTAGGTGAGGGCTTCAAAACTTCTACACAGAATTTTGACCTTTGACTTCTTTGACCTTTGACCTTGATTTTTTTACCTATATTGTACATTGGGTACAAAATGCTACTCCTTCGCCATTTCTAACCCGATTTCGATTCCGTTTGCTTTATGTGATGGCACTAGGTGAGGGCTTCAAAACTTCTACATAGAATTTTGACCTTTGACTTCTTTGACCTTTGACCTTCATCTTTTTACCTATATTGTACATTTTGCTACTAAATGCTACTTCCGGCGGGGACATATATTACGCACCGCGTAATTTCTACTTTTCCTTGTTTTTCAATGTCTCCACCATTTCACAAGAAACAGAGGCTGTACATTTTCAAGGTCATCATCAGGTCGTTGCACGACAGATCTCATTGACGCAATTAAAACCCTGGAGTTGATTTTGTGTCATACTTTGGCTATTAAAGTGAGGTACAGATGTACCATTTACACATTGGGTAGAAAAGCCCTCAATGTCGGGTCTCAACCTGATCTTTAGCTAAAAGTGTCATTTCAAGATATAAGCTTCGGCTTATATTGGTGGGAGGAATACCTAAAAAGAAATTTTAATGAAAATATTTCCTGCAAGAAAAATGGGTTAAAGATCATTCCTCAGGGCTAAGGGTCACAATCAACAATCTTTATGTTATGAGGGGTCACACTTGCGGCTATCTACCACATACACAGAGGGAGACATTCCAGTCAAATGCACACTGTAGTCAAATAACTTTTTTTTTTCTTAGCACCTGAGTGTTCAGAACAACTTGATTGGCTCCGACAAATGATAATACTTCTGTTAGAGCCAGATGAGCAATCAACCACAGATGTTGAAATGATGTGGGCAGTGAGGCATGTTATTAGGTACTCGAGTCATTATGTTGTGTGGATTCGCGGTCATTACATTGTTTGACAGCCATCAAACTTCAACAAGCATTTCCAGCAAATTACTGTGTATTGGGGCAGCTAACAAAATGAGCAATGGTCCGGTGCATGGCATTTGGACGAAGTTCATCCTTACTTCAGGGGTTATTTCGTCGTCATGTTCTGTATGTGTGGCAGTGGGCACTAGCTATGAGCCATTCTCGTAAATTTCCATAACAAACGGCCTTATCAGTATCTGTGAGAGCTTCTAAACTTAAAATCATTTATTGTCTTGTTTACATATGTAAATTATCAGGTTCCCAATTTTTTTGTCATTTGTCTTGAAGAGTTTTGGATATTTCAATATAACAAAAGAAAACTGTCGTTCGGAGGACTGTTATAATGCGAGTCACTTGCACCGAAGACAGTCAGTTACTGTACACGCTCAAAAAAACACACAAGGTCAAGCTCTTTTTTTTTTCAGCAATTTTTTTTTTTTAATACAGATTCCATTGACACAACTGAAAACAAGCAAGAGTACACAAAACAATGCTACAACTTGCAAGAAACATCTTCCCTAATATGAGACTGGGGATGTCTTAAACAGTCTCTCTCACACAGACATACACACAGACATACACACATGCATCCCTACACACCCACAGCACACTGACATCGCTTCATGAAGACTCATGTACACACACACACACACACACACACACACACAAACACAGTCAGAACACAACCACAGACATAATCATACACATGCAATCATGGAAAGAACACACAAGCGTGCATTCACACAGTGAAAACAGTCATTAACTACACGAATGTCAGATATAATCGGTTAAAAACACGAAGCAAGTCAACAAAGAGAGTATGACACTCAATTCTGGTAAAATATATCCACATTGAAAAAATTGAATGTCTCCATATACTGTAGTTTACACAATTGACAATTTCCCTCAATCTTGTTTTCTTTTCAAAATGTCCCAAACATGTAAAGATATCAAAATTTGCAAAGGTGTCGCATTACAGGAAAAAAAAAAATTTTCAAAAAGTCCACATTCACTGAGGTAAAAGGTTACTTCACCCTTTAATACAGAATTGATTCCTTTTTAAAGTAATCTGCTATGGAAACAATAGGAGTGAAAATGCATTTACAACGATCCAATACTAGTGTTGATATGTACCTCTTTCACTGCCGAGAGCATAGGTGATCCTATTTGGATATGACTTCTGAAGTCTTTATTTCTTTCCATCTGATTTCTTTGTGCCAGAAGTAAAATGCTCTACAAGAACAAAACTACAGCGTACCAGTCAAAAGTCGTATGTGACTCCACCCCCCCCCCCCCCCCAATCCGTCATGCACCAACAGTTGTGGTCCTAACCTGCCAAAAGTCTTACACTGTACCAACTGGGAATACAGAAAAAGTTACAGCCTACCAGCAAGTCCAATACCAGTTTGTGGTAGAAAAGGAATGTGTATGACACTTCCATCAAGTTCATTACTGTATTTGACTTTTGCACAATGTCAAACCTTTTTTTTTTCTTTTAAAGAAAATTGGCAATATTTTGCAAGAGAATGTAAAGAGATGAAATGATAAGTCCAAACATAACTGGTAGTGGTTCCAAAGCGTTGCAAGAAAGAAGGTAGCCTTGGATCCGCCCCAAAAATTTCTTTGATTTGTTTTTTCCAGTGCTCAAGGTCATCTTCTATTTTGCACACGGTTAACACATGCCATGATTCACAAGGCATACACTAAATCATGAACTGCAAACTTGATGAAAAGTTCTGAATAACTCCCAACATAATTTTGAGCTATACCCAGCCTATTTCTAAAAAATAAAAAATTATAAAACTAAATGAAAATATGTCAATGTAATCCCCAACCCATGTGATGATTTGCACACATGGGCTCTTACCACTGGAAAAAAAAAAAAGAAAAAAAGAAAGAGAAAACAGCCTTTTTTTCTGCATAAAATCAAGACTTTCACAAACCAATCTTTGGGCATTATGTTGGCATTAGCATAGCATGCTTTCAGAAAATTGAGATCACAAAGCTTCCTGATTGAATGCAATATGACATCATGAAAAATGCATCTGAATATTTCCCATCCACATTTCTGGGACAACGACACTCTCTATTTGTCTGCAAATCCATCATAGGGTCAAATCTCGACCAAGAGTTAGAAACAGTGACACAACAGTCAACTTTGTCGAAAATGTTTCAAATCCACAAGTTCAAAAAATGCCCAAGCAATCTCTGATCTATCCCCCCCCCCCCTTTCCCCTCCCTGTTCGAAGAGTCCGAAGAATGACCATCCCCGCACCCCCATGTTTCCCCACTATGCATGGTTGGCTGGAAAGACATGGAATGTTGTCATCATGCCACAAAGGGCGGGTGGGCATGAGCAGAAATTTTCATTGGAACACTTCATTGTTATTTACCTTCTTGTCTTTTTTTCTTCACTAGTCATAAAACCACAATGTCACAAATTATGGAAGAAGCAAATTGGATTACATGTTTTGGAGATTGGCATGAAATCCCTATATGTATAAAGTGACAAAAGCTTTGTCAAACACTTTTTTCCCCTACCATTTTTTGTTTTCTCCTTATTTCTCTGAGGTACAATCGTACAATGTACACAAAGTCATTAGTCACATACCAAACATACAGCGACACAATACAGCCATCAAACTTATCTACTCTCAGTGTAAACATCCATGACATTTTGCTCCTAGATTTATCTAATAACACACACTGCATACATTTGTCCAAATGAGGAGTAACAGTCATAGATTTTTTTTTTTCATTTTTTACATGGAAAAAATCAAAATTGTCTTCATTGTGATAAGCTATCTGCAATTTTTTTTCGTAAAAGGTACACACATATACATTTGTGGGAAGGTCTTCAGTGATCAACATCACACACAAATTACTGTACATGTGGGACTGAGAATATATTAATCACTGATTTGAAGCCCCAAATGCAGTGCTTCGCACAGGAATACAGGAAACTTCAGGTCACAAAAACATTAAAACAGAAATGTCTTACACATTGATATCTTCTTCAATGAAACTGTACGGACTCGCACATTATTTGGCTCTACCATTTCAAAAATCCTGATATTGTAGAGCAATTGATCAAGTAACCACATGCAGTAAGAAAAAAAAAATCACACTAAAATTCACACTGCTTCATTACCATTGCATTTTCTCAACAATTGTACACAGACTGGAAAGCTATTTACAGCTTACAGCTAATCTGACCCATGACACATCAGTGGGACAAAATGGCTACTCCATCACAATTTGCACATTGTTTCTGTTACAAGACAAATATCTACTTCTCTTTAAAAGATAAGCTTAGATTAAACCTGAGAATATGTTTGTTTTGTTTTTTGTTTTGTTTTGTTTTGTTTTGTATTTTTTAGTTTTGTTTCTAAGATTCCTATGTCTAAACAAATTACACTCGAAAAGAAACAGATATGAAAATATAGAATTCATTCCTACATAAATAACAGCTGGGATTAAGCAATTGACATTTTGACACATGAATTTCAACAAAACAAATCAATCATTCAAAAAATTTACCAGTCACAGTGTATATATCTATATATATATGTATTTATAATATATCTATATTCATATATCAAAGCTCTTGTTTCTTTCTCAGTTAACCCCACTGAAGTTTTGCACAAAGTCTCTTGCAGATACGAACAGAGCAAGCTCAACGTCTATCATGACAAGCTCCTAGAACATCACAGCCACTTGCCAATTGCAGGGAAGGGATTTCAGTTCGTGTCACATCACCACCGAGCACGCACATATAAAGCCCCCTCTCCCCCCCCCCCCCACATCACATTTGTTCCACCCAGATGCCAAATAGCTCTTGCACAGGTCTGCGTGACATGTCGCCTGTTCAGCACCAGCCTCCGCCCCCTCCCTCCCTCCCTTCCATGTAAAACATCAAGCATGGAATCATGTGCGCATCGAACGAAAATAATCGACATGGCCGAATACTGTATGCGCCACATTCGCGAAATTGTTGGGTAGTCCTACTTTGCAAAAGATTACACTCGCTTAAATATGGCACATACAAGACTGTATAAGCTTTTATTTTCGCGAATGAGAAGGTCACAGACATTTTCGTGAGATGTTGTTTTTGCAAATTGAAACTGACGCTATCATATTCGTTTCACTGGTCAGGGGGAGGGGGCTAGAAGGTGCACAGTCCTGTGTACCACTGTACACACTTTGAAGTAGCTCCAAACAATTTGTTCTGATTATTTTGTAAGACTTTCTTGTGCGCCCACGAGGTGGAAAAACAAGGTGTCCCTGAATAAACTATTTTTCTGGTTAAAGATTTTCCCAACTTCATTTTCATTCCCGTGTGAACTCCCTGGTATTCTGGCCACATGCATCTCAATAACACCCACTACTCATCCCATACAGAATGAAACTCGCTGAATCACTCACATTTAGCATGAACACCAGCTGGCACTCTTTTACTGCACCTGCCAAGTTTGACAAAGCCAATCAATGTAGAAACCAACTGACTGTTTCTCCATTTGCTCCTTCTTAGTATACAGACACCATGGATTTTGGTCGGGGGAAATGGATGAATGGAATTCAAACTCACAACAGTAGGGAAAACTTGTAATATTCCAAACTCCAAACCCCTTTAAAAGTTCCAAAATGTAAAAATGAAGAATGAATAAAGAACAAATACATCAAGTCTGCAACTTCGCTAATCAAAAACGGCTGAAACTCCCCTTCATTATAGCAAACATAGGCACTGTAGCAACACTGAGCAGCAAACTCTTAATGTTTCTTTTTCTAATACATCAAGGTCACAAGATGTGACGCGCTATCAAGTACGCATACACGAAAATTGTCACTGGTGTTTAGAGATAAATTCACTCACACTGGTCTCCAAGGAGCTTTTGCATTTCTTCTTGAAGGTTACTGAAACTAGATCTCTCTCCATCTCAAAACACACATCATCTCTTTCACATTTCACTGTCATTCATTCCACATCAATGGTTTAAAAACTTGTCCTTCTGTCCTTGCACTTTGCAAAATCAATATATAACATTGAGGCATTCAATTTTCTACAACTACAAATAAATAGAGCAAAGGAATAAAAAATAAAATGGGCGATTCAGACGCAAAAGGAAATATACTACTTACAAAGGAGGGGAAAAGGAACATCGAAACCAGAGGGGGAAAAATGCTTCAGTTCTCTGTGTGAAACACACTTCAGAGACGGAAGTTTATTTGCACTTGACATTTCCACTCTGTGAAATTTACATTCATAAATACAAAGTTACATCGGACTCGCCTTCACAGTGCGTCTCACCCCAACCTTACGCCCACCTCATCAGCCACTTATCATTTCGCACCAAAGAACACAACACTACTCTCCACACTTTGTCCAGCTTCAATCCATGTCAATTCGTCTCAAATGTGGCATTGTTTTAAAAAAAATGTACAAATGTCACCCTTGTTAATTTTCTTTCTTTTCTTTTTTTTTTTTTTTTTTTACACTGCTCTCATCAAGTCACTGGATTCTAAAAGGAATCTGACAAACCACTTTGACACAGATTAGTGTGACACTTGGAAAAAGTTCAGAGAGTGAGAAAGAAACAATGCATGTGCAGCTTTTACAGTAAGTTGTATCTCTACAGAAAAAAAACAAAACTGTCCTCTAAGAATGTTAAGAATGTCAAGAATGAAGAGTAGACATAGCATTCTTTGATCACAAGGTCAAAAACTGAAGTCTTTGCAACATAGAAACATCCATTAATGGGGGGTCCCATGTTTCACACCTATAGGTCTTTATGGAGAATACAGTAGTCCTGAGTGTGGATGCAAAAATAAAAGGAAAACTTTTACAAAATTGTTAAAACAAATACAATTTCAACATACATTTACACCTTCCACTGAGCTCAAGGCAGTCCAGAATGAGGACCCTGCAGCTGAACAAAGTTCAGCCACTTACACATGGAGGAAATAAAAAAACAGACATTTGGCTAAGCGCTACACAGCTGTCTCGACTGTCTATCAGAGAGCTAATTATTGTTGAACAGGCTTTGCACTGGCCCCTTTCTGGCCGGCCGCATGCCCCCATCAATGGTTGGTGGACACCGTCGTCGTCGATGGCGACGATGCCGCGGAGGAGGAGGAATGCTCGAAGAGGCTGGGCGACAGCGTGGCCGAGAGGCGGACCCAGAGGTCGTGCTTGCAGCGCGGCAGCCGGCGTAGCGACTGGATGAAGTCCTTGAACTGCGCCTGTCCGCCCGCCTGCATCGAGAACGCCTTCTGCGCGCTCTGCACCACGCTGATGAAGTCGTCGTACTCGGGCGGCGTGATGTGGTACATGCGCTGGTGGATGCACTGGATGTACATCTGCACGCACTTCTGCACGATGGGGCTGAGGATCGGCGAGCGCAGGTTGGCTTGCACCGAGGTGTGGTTCATGGATGACAGGTAGTGGGCAGCCTCCCACGTTATCGTGTGCAGGACAAACGGGCTGACCACTACACTTAGCACACAAGCACAGAACTGCTGCACATAGCTAACACCTGGGGAACAAAGTACACAAGATGTGTAAGTTGGGAAGGCGAGAATGCGAACTCGAATGGAAGAAATAAACAACAAAAATCAAAACCGGGATACCCTGATTTACTTTCAAGCTGATCAATAGTTACTTTTTGTTGAAGGAATCCTCCAAAGTACTCATTGGTGACTATTCTTCCTCTGAAATTTTTCTAAATAAAAGAGAAGATCATTTCACTTTCACATCATTACACTTACTGTAAACGTAGAAATTTTTGCTGTTCATTAATTTTTGCATATTCTGCGCTACTTCTGGCTTGTATGAATTCAAAACCCTGTAAAACATCTTCACAATTTTCTCTGCACATTTTTATTGGGTTTGACAATTGCACACCATGAATTCAAGAACCTGCTCAACGCTAAAAATTAATCACGGGAAAATATTGATGTTCACAGTACAGAACATCATTACACTTTTTATTTACTTTGGATTTTGCCCTACACTGGGAGCATGTACCACAACAGACAATTCAAACTATGGTAAGAATGAAGACTACAGCAATAATAACGAAAGAGAGAAGTAATAGAATGCTGGCCAAAGATTCAGCATTGATTGGTTGGATGGACTGATCACAGTTTTGTCTCAGAACTCTCCTATGCTAGAGATTGGATGGAGAGTGGTAACATGTGTCTCTAAGTGGCCAGATATACAAGGTGATTCAAATGAATAAGGAAAGCAATTAGAGAGAAAAAAAAATGAGATGTAAAATTTACCTAATCTCTTCGCTATCTCCATCAGCCACTTAATGTCCTCTCCATAAGGTGGGTTGGGGGAGAACCTAGATTGTGTCCTCTCATCGTGTACTCTTCTAGCCAAAGTATCTATGCCAAGCATTCCCACCCTATAAGTGGCGTGCAGATAGAACAGTCCTGGGTGTTGTTGTGGGGCCATGGGCTGCGCCATGTTGGGAATGGGTTGAACAGGGTGGGGCTGCGGAGGGACCACAACACTGGGCCGCGTGTGCACGATGTTGGGCTGCATCTGCATGGAGTACTGCTGGATGATGGGCCGTGGCGCCATGGCCTGGCCTGGAGCGATCTGCAGGACCTGCGTCGGTGGGAAGCCCGTCCGGGGCACGGTGACCGCCATGCCCGGTACCGGCATGTTGGCATTGTACGGACAGGGGCCGTGGTACTGGTGGTGCTGCATCCACTGCACGTTGTGAGCATCGCTAATTATCTGCGGCCGGTGCTGCAGGCGCCGGTCGGCGCCTGGCACCGCATGTGCAGCGTTCCCGAATTGGTGCCTGGCCACGTATGCATCGACGGTGACAAAGTCATGGTAGACTATTGGCACGGCATGCGGAGGCGCGAGGCTGTACGGTACACCGACAACATGCTGGGGCTGCACCATGCCCCTGACGGGGGCGTTGGCGTAGGGCACGACCTGTCCTGCCTCCTCCGCCCCGCCCTCGTTGGCCACCCCAGCCTTCTCCTCGTCCGAGTCGTGGTGGTGCTGGTGGCGTTGGTTATTGTGGTTGCCCTGTCCCGTGGCGTTGTCATGGAGCCACTCCCACTGCTTGGCGACGTTGAAGAGGACCTCCGGGTAGACGTCTCCCCCCTTGGCTGCACTCTCTACCGCCAGGCAGGCCTTCTGCAGCATCATCACATCCTGCTCCTTGCACTGCCGGACAAAGAATGGGAATCAATGATGGGAGTCACCATGACTACAACAAATGCATTAATGGCAAACATCACTGATGATGACATTATTACTATCAAGACAAGCAAGTCGACAATACCAATGTGACAACTGCATCATTCTGAAATATTCATGTCTCTTTTAATCATCATTACTGCTATCATTTTCCAGGAAAAGGCTACATGCCCATTCATTTACATTGTAGGCACATGGTCAGAGTAGACTTGGCATACTTTGCTTGGCCATGAGTAGATACAAACAGTCTTCACACTTTTCAAGCCACATGAAATTTTGATCAAGGTGTGCAACATCTATGTGATACTTTTTTTTCACATCCACCGCTCGAATCTTGACAGTAGTCGCATATTGTTAGAGTAAGTTGCTCGTCGGAGCAGCCAGCAGAGAAGAAAGTCAGAAATACTGCTTCATAGCTAACTCTTACCATTGCACTGATTTAGGTGTGTTCAGAAGGACTCAAGACTTGTGTACATCTCGATTGCTCCATAAAATTAAGCTGAAAGTGATAGAACAAAACCCCAAGTTGTCCTACTTGCTTTACATCCACTCAATCCAAAAGAAGCAGGGAGTATATGTCACTTTGTCCTACCGTCAGCAACTATAAAGCTCTCCATGTTATGGTGTCCAATGTACACATTGCTGGAGCGTGACCCATTAAGAGATGAGAGTAGCCTTACAACTGAGGACAGACATAAACTTCAAGCACTTTGATGAATTCTGTTTTGATCCTGATTCCGTTTTGTCACTGGGTATAACAAATATGGATTCACTTCTTGTACATGTATGTATTCACTTCATGTCTGTTTCTACATCTGAAGCAAAGAAATCTCTCTAGCTTATGGGGAAGGGGGAGGGGAATGTGAGGGGTACCTACCTGCATTAGAGCCCTGTTCACATCGGTGGGGTTCAGGGCATGGGCATGGCTGAGACAGGACAGGGCCAGCTGGGCGGCGGCTCGCACCATGTTGGGGTCGCGCCCTCTTGAGGCCCTGTCGGCCAGCGAGGCGGCCTCTGTCGGGGTCAGGTGACCTTCCCATGTCTCCACCAGCAGGTTGATGGCTGCGCTACCAATCTCCATCGCCTGACCTGAAAATCGCATTAAGTGAGCAAATGGTGGTCAACGGTCAAAGGTCAGAGTCAAGGATTTCCAACTCAACATACATCATGACTTCATACAGGAATACAACCAATTTTCCCAGTGTGTGAATGTTTTAAGTGCATTACCAGTCAAATGAATTCATTACTTATCATAGTTTTTTTTTTTTTTTATGGTCACATGGTAAGTGTATCTTGCTTGTAACAGGACTGATACACCCCATATTTGCATCAGTGTAGGCTGTAATATTGTAACACATGTGAGTACATTGCCCTACAATAAGTACACTGGTGGTGGTGTTTACTCTTGTAAAACTGCAGTGAAGAAATTATAGGCCTACTGTTAGCTCAGTGAACATGGTAATATCAAGTGCATCATTCCTTAAGAGAAAAGTATAACTTGTAGCCCTCTTTTCCATGCAGTCTCAAATTTCAGATACTCTCATGTTCTGATAATATTTTGTAATCAGATTTGACAAATATATCAAGCAGCCTCCTGGGAAAGCCCTAAAAAAATCATCTTCAAATTTCTACAAAATTTCCTTTAGAATATGGCATTTGGCATACGTATGAGATGTGTTACATATCAGATCAAAACTACAAGGTCTTGAAGGAGAAACGATAGTATTTCATTACTATTCTCTGATTTACCAAGTGCTTCTATAAATATAGTGAGTCCACTTTGTTCAGCAAATGAAAAGGACTATCTCTAGAGCAGTCTCTGCAATACAAACCATAGTATGGAAAATGGAACAAATGACTTGGGTAGAGCTGCTGACAAAACAACCACAGGATCAACTTTCATTGGTACAAAATAGATTCCCAACCCCAACCATCACTTACGAAGGAGATTATCCCACCTGGATCCCCCCCCCCCTTGCAAACTGAACATTGCATGAAAATTGCATCATACACATAGCACACATCACAAGCTTGAAGTAAGACGTCCCCTGCGGTCAGGGTCCGCACTTAAGGCCCTTGAAGCTCTAAGTTTGTAAATCCTCCCTGGTGCAGCGTCAGCCTTATTTCTGAACAAGTGACAAAACTACAGTTAAGTGGAAGAAGCCTACATTTTAAGCAGGAGAAAATACATCTTGAGCAGGAGACACCCAGATAGAGAGGGAGACATTCAAACTCCAGTCAGAAAGCAAGGGATCTTGAGAAAAGTGGGAGATTTGGCATCTCTCTTTCAAGTAAGGAAAGCTGGTGATTAGTTTATGAGCATTTTCGTGCTGTTATGTCTCAGTTTGGAAGACTTATCCACCTGTTATCCAGGAGACATGCGAGGAGTAGGTGCGCGAGAGCCAGTTGGGCGTCACGGCGTTGTGCAGCCGCAGGGCGTAGAGGCCGATCTCAAAGGCGCACAGGTGCAGACCGCGGTGGGGACCCGAGTGGTTGGAGTTGGTGCACTCCTGGGTGAAGAGGGCCGTGCTGCTGGACCCACCGGCCCGCATCAGGACCGTCTTGGCCAGCTCGAAGAAGAAGTGGGCGGAGGCCTCGCTGGGCTGGTTTGGCACCGTCGGACAGTTGTCATTGCGGCCGCCCTTACGACCCCTTCTGCGGGAGATGACAGGCGTGGTTTTTTGTGGGGGGTGGGGAGAGGTCGGGGAATGAAGGACAAAATGTTCAGACAGGTATCTACCCATTACATAGCAAAACTACTATATAATCAAGAATGTATTGTTCTCGTTACTATGAGTAAAGAAGTGCAGAAATGCTTTCATCATATTTCTAACAATATTATCAGTTGAACAGATAGGATATTACTCCATTCCATAATAAAGAGAAAAATGCACAGTATCTATTTACAACTGGAACTTTTGCTTTACTACAGGCATGTACTAAAATTCAAAGCATACATGCTCTATGCAGAGTGACTACTTCAGGAGTACTACCACTCACCTACAGACAAAAGCTTAAAGGGTGTGTACAGTTCTGGTCGAGGTGAAGATTTAGCTTTTAACGTTTTGTGAGATATTCAAAAACCACTCTATGAGATGTCAAAGAGCATGCAGTTCTAAAGGGTATCACAAGTTTATTCGATGAAAATCGGTTTTGAAATGGCTGAGATATCCAAAAACAAAGTGAAACAAAGAGATACTAATAAAGTTGGGGCATGTCGCCTTTTATTATTAGCACTTTTTTGGATATCTCAGCCATTTGAAACCCAATTTTCATCAAATAAATGTTGAATCCTTCTTAAAAGTACATGCTCTTACATATTTCATAAGAGGCTTTTCATTATCTCACTTAGGAATGTTCAAAACATGAATCCCTACCTCAACCAGTACTATACAGTCCCTTTAATATCATGCGTGAAAACAGTGGTAATTTTGGCAAAAAGTCATCACCCGTGGTATTATCAAGCCTGTCTCTCGATCGTTCACTAACAAATCTTTGCGAATGAGACTCACTTCCAGGACCTGGTAATGGTTCTAGATACATTGCAGAATACTAACCTGTTACCCTTGCTTCCTGCCACACATGCCTTGTTCTCATTGATGTTCTCCGCTGCACTGGGAACAGAGTTGATCCTCATGAGAGAGACTGGTATCCCCTGACCAGGACTCCTGGGATATTCATAAATTGAGGGGAGAACAGAAGAGAAATGATCACCAATCTTTATGAGTATCATCAAAGCATGTTTACGTACCAACGCCTGGTGGATTCAGCACACACATTTATGTGAAGAGAAAAAACATGTAGTTTTTATTACAGGAATTTGAAGAATTCTCGCTATTGCATTAAACTGTACAAACTACAATGTAAAAAGGTGGTGGCGCTATCTAACTTGTGTAACAATAAGTCAACAACCCTGTGCCGCCAGTGTACAGCGTGATCTCTATTGATCTTATACACAAATAACACACAGCACTACCTCTATCTCGAAACTACAAAAGTTCTGTAGATCTTCTTAGCAACTGTTAGATGCTGGGAAAAGAAATATCAACTGTAAGCCCTGAAAATGCATCTCTACTGTGAAGTGACAATGTTTTGGTCATATTGAAAAGGGGAAAATTAGATGTGATCATCACATATACAGTTTGCCCATGCCTACTGCACAATAACTCTGCATTACCCAAAGTGCACAAGTGAACAGTGCAAGTGTGACCCTGCTTGACCTCTGCCTGTTGTGTGAGGGTGGGTAAGATCACCTCATTCATTTGCACAAGGCATATGACCAGCGTATGGATCTGACTACTACTGACTAAATGTTTACGTTTATATGCGATCTATCAAAGTAACAGAGAAAGGTATTGAACATCTTAAGTTTAAAAAAAAAAAAATAAAAAAAAAAAAAAAAATATATATATATATATATATATATGTATATATATATATATATATATGTATATATATATATATATATATATATATATATATATATATATATATATATATATATATATATATATATATAAATATATATATATGTATGTATACACACATATATATATATATATATATATATATATATATATGGGTGAAAACGTTGAACGATGTACAATTGGCCATTTTCGGGCTTTTCGATATTCAAACCCTTGTAAAATGGTCACCTGGGGGTGTTTTTCATGGTTTTAGGTATCATTTGGTAGGGGAGGGTTTTACCTTTCAGAAAATATATACTTTGTAGTGTTCTTACTGCATTTTCTTTAAAAAATAATGCCTTGAAGCTGAAAAAATTGACAAAGATGCATATTTTGGGAAAAAATCCCAGAATCACACGTCTTAATTTTTGTTTTAATGCAATTCTACAGCTTTGTTTTTCCTTGTGAGTAAGCCCACACACTTCAACTATCTCATCTAGTACTTCTGCCATGAACGTGTGTATTATTTATCTTATCAGGAAACATTGAATTCACTTATGTCTGAAAAAGAACGTCTCTGAATGAATTATCTTTTCCTCGACACCAAAAAATCAGGATGACTATGAAAACATGTAAGGCCATATTTATTTAGCGTCTTATCCATACTACTATTCCATCAAAATTTGTGAGTGAGTTGTGTGAAATAATCGTGTGGGGGCTCATTAAAGAAAATTATACTGAATAACCATCAGAGATGTTCTGTTGTTTAATGGTGTCATTAATGAAAGTGGATTATGCTTGAAATAAAAAGTGGTTATCAGTATGTCAGTGTGAGCCAGGCGGCTATGATGATTGGCAACTTTAGTAGCATACTGTCCACAAAAGTGAGTTCTGGTTGAAAACCCGAATTGGTGAATGTCTCTGATCAAAACGAATGTCCCTGATTGAAAGTCTCTGAAGGGATATTCCCTCATCTGACACTTTCGCACTGCATGATACTTTATTTGCGTGCTTATTTTACGCACTGACGAGCCATCCTGCAATCGATTCAGCACAGTTCAACGACAGATATGCCCACAAATCTTGAAAATGTGAGTAATAACAAAAACTTTCCTGGTGTTTGTGCCGATTTATTAGAATTATTATTCCGTAGATTTGCCAATCACTATCATTTGTGAAATTATGTGTTGTAATCTTTGGATTAGAGGTTAATTTAAAAAGGATAGACAGTAAATATGTAAGAATCTGCACGAAAATCGAAGACCGCACGTCTCTGAGCAAAATGAAAAACGTCTCTGAAAATTACTGTTTCATGAAATAAAGACATCCACTATACAAATTATGAGAACATTAAAGTAAATTTATGTCTGGATGGGCTCAGTTAGTATAATAGGAACAAGTAGAACCAAGTGAACACAGGCGTGTTGTAATATTGAGAAAAATGAAGCTTCCTGAAAGATGTTGAAAATATGTAAAAGAGTTTCAAATTTAAGATTTTCTGTTGATTGAGCAAGTGTAAACACATTGCCAGGACAGAAAATATGTTTTATGACTAGTAATAGGTCAATAGTCTATGATTATTATGTAGTAGTCACTTCAGTTTACGTATTTTTTGTGAGAGAGGCAGAAATGTAAGAAAAACAGGTTTAGGTCAGAGACGTTCTCTGAACAAATAGGATCTGCTCTCAAACCAATATCAACGGCGAATTGGTGCCTATGTTTGTAGCACATTGGTTCCTCAATCCAAATATAATGCCAATATCTTGTAAAAATCAAACCCATTAAGTACTGATAAGCAAAGATGTTTACGTCAGAGACGTGACATTGAACGTTTTACACATTTTCAACTACTACAATAAGGAGTAGATCTTTCATTATTCCACAGTATATGGCCCTCGTATACATACATCGTTCTAGGTAATTTACGCAATCTAAAAACAATGTGGATTTTATAATTTTGATCAGAGACGTTCATTTATGCGTACAATGTTCTTCCAGTGCATGATAAATTTATTTTAATATTTTAACTCTATCTTTTTTTTCTTATAGCAAGATGGGAAGACCGGATGAATTTTAAATGCTCCGAATATTAGAATTTCGTCCTGCTCAGGATCTTTAGGCTCAGTCATGTTCATGGAGCCTATGGCCCGAATTCACGAAGGTGGTACAAATGAAACCATGGTTTAAACCATGGACAAAAACCATGGAGCGCCAAGTGTCGCATGAAATATTTCGTTACGAAATCAGTCATTTCGTCGATGAAATGATTATTTTGTAACGAAATGACAACATTTTGTAACTAAATGAACATTTCGTCCACGAAATGATAATTTCGTTAACGAAACGGTCATTTTGTCGACGAAATGACCAATTTCGTAACGAAATATTCCGTGCGACACTCGGCGCTCCATGGTTTTTGTCCATAGTTTCATTTGTACCACCTTCGTGAATTCGGGCCTATAAGTTCCAGACAACGGCCGTGGTACTGGCAAGACTGGACGGACATTTTGGAGGTGCCATCTGTTTACAAAATAATGACTATCCCAACCCCTGTTTCAGGTAGCAAGCGACGCAGTCGGTACCATGCACTGATAGAGGATATGGAATACCAAGTGGAGGGGAAATACAATTCAATACGTTTGCTTTTGAGGCTGTAAAATCTGAGGCTTACACGCTAAGAAATAAATGTTCAAATTTGCACCTAATTTGTAACAATAGCAGCAAACCTGCGGTGCATACTTCCACTCTTAATTGTGCTTAATTGCACCCTTAATTAACTGCCTTTTTGAAGTATTGCTAATTTCTGCAAACAAGTTCTCGTACACTTGATAAGAATATGCAAATGAGTGAGCTAACCATGTCATAACCTCACAATTTTCCATTGATCGTGTACAAAAAAATAACGAACATTCAATTTTTCTGTCTTTGAAATCTGAAACATGATGCTATTCCTGGTTGATTACCTTCAGAATAGTAATCAGTTAGATATACCCGGAGTAAAGCCTCGGGCATAATTATGCTTGAATTAAAAACTAGAAATTTCAAAAGTTTATTAAGTTCAAAAGTTGCGAGGGAATGACAAGCTCAATTTGCCATTAGCATATTCAAAATGACCGTTCAAAAACTGTTTCCTGAAAAATTAGCGAAACTTCAAAACGTCATAACTTCATTATTTTTTTCTTGAGCCCGTAACATTTTATTCTTTCTTATCAGCGCCTAGCTCATATTTGGGCTGAATTTCCCCTGTAATGACTCCTTTTCTCTTAGAAGTAAGGTGAGATGTTCTAGTGGTATTATTTTTTAGGTTTGTAAGCCAAATACATGAGAAAAGGAAAAATACTAACATCTATGATGAAACAAGAAAATGTCTATTAAGAATGTCCCTTTACTTAGTTTCCTCTACAACACTATACTTATGTATCGCCTTCGAGTAGAAAGAAGGATTGATAATCCCCTACCGATGTGACAGGTAAAATGTGATATTGTAATGTTATCATTGTCAACCTCTTGAAAGAGGTTTTCAGTTCATTTTTATTCAAACGTTTGCTGTACCACACCGTTGATATTCTTTTGAGTTTGGCGTTTACAATTTATATCTGCCATAGTATACAAAAAAGCACAGCGGAATTTGATGCTTCTAGGATGAGTATAGGTTAATTACAGCTTTCTGAGACGACATCATAACAGTGGCCCAGGTACGGTCCCTAATAAAAATCCGAACTGGCCTGACATAAACATACAATCATATTTGAGGTATAGTGGTCAAATTAAAATAGTATTAGTAAATTCGTGTTTACCTTTGTTATATATTTTGGACTACATTTGAAAGAAAACATATACAATATTGATAGCATGTGGGCACACCTTCACATACACCGGAAGGTGAAATACAAAGTAGTGGTCATCATAAACAAAAACAATTCTTGACATATGCCTCGGTAAATGATTTCTCAATGAATGTGGAATGTTGAGTTACGAGCATCTTTTAAAATAGGGAGTTTGGTGTTTAATTCCAGTGATAACTTACAGCCGAAACGTCCCTGATGGAAAAGCAAATGTCTCTGATATAAACAAATAATTTAGGTAAGGTAGTCAAAATTGCAAGTATTTCATATAATTTCTATTTGTCTGTCATTCAAAAGTGTTGCAAGATATGAATGATATAACAAGGACAGATTTATTGTTGATTTTTGGTGTAGAAATCGAAATTCCTCTTACAATTTGGAGGTTTGTAGTTACAATCGGTTATTATGAAAAATTATTCAAGTTGAAATTACCATTCTGAATTGTTCACAGAAGATAAACATATGTTTAATAAAAGAATAATGTTGTTTATTCACAAACCTCGTAATTATGGATCAAAGGACATCGTTTTTATTGTCTATGTCTGAGGAACGTCTATGAGTGAAACCTGAACGTCTCTGATCAAAACATGGCTTACTTTCAGCATCTGTAAAGGGCTTTTATGGGGATTTGACCAAAAGAAATGCACTAAATTCATTATTAGTATCTCGTGAACATTAACATTTAAACAAATGAGGCCCCTGCTATATGTTTTGTTCAGATGAGATGAAAGTGAAGATAAGAATATAAAAATCTCTGCTTAAATGACAAAAACTCCACTTTTACTTTAACTTCCGTGTGTATTAGCTTTTGTAAACTTCACAGGAGGTAAACAATATTTTAGGAACAAATTAACACAGTCTTCAAAAGCATGAACAAGATGAAAATATATTCATTTGAATGTTTTTCTGCCTTCATTTGAATTTTCACTAAAACAATGTTTATTTTAGTCAGAGACGTTCGCCAATATGTCACAGTTCTATCTTATCTTGAATAAAAACAACACCCTTGGATATATCCCAGTATAATCGGGTTTCCAAGAAAGCTGATATCAATGACATTTGACTGAGATATATTTATATCAGTGAGTGACGTTTTTCAATTTTGACCCCTGATTTGCCCAATTGTACATCGTTCAACGTTTTCACCCATATATATATATATATATATATATATATATATATTTTTTTTTTTTTTTTTTTTTTTTAAACTTAAGATGTTCAATACCTGCCTTTCTCTGTTACTTTGATAGATCGCATATAAACATAAACATATGTGATATCAATCACATATTCCTGGAACAATTTTATATTGACATTCTATACCAAGCTGTCTTATCTGACTGTGCTGATCAAATAATACTATGTGAAGATTATTCTTGTAATATTACATTGATTACATGGAGATTGAATGGGAACTTTGCATGAAAGCATCAAGACATACAGGCTAGGTAGCAGAGAACCAAAACAAGCACTTTGCATCTATGCATACACAAGGTAGTACAAGTCATCTACAGGGTTGTAGAACCCTTTCCTTGCACAACATTGGTATTGAAGGGGGAGAAAAATCAGACTTCCCGGAATCTGTGCCACGAGACTCACCCTTCGGCTTCCCTCATCTTCGGCCGCGCCCCCGATCCCCTCTCCCCGGAGCTGCTGGAGCTGACAGAGTCACTGGAATTGCCGCTGCTACCGCTGTCGCTGCCAGGCCCGTGGTACCGACCCCATCCCCCCGGGGGCACCCGCCTCGCTAGGGTAGGGGAGTTGTCACTGGAAGTGGTCTCTGGAGCGCTGCTGTCTATACTAGCCATACCTGGGGGAAATTGGTGTGTAAAGACATCAAACTACCTCTCAAAGGGTTCAGATCATACAAAATTTCATATATACCTGTAGGACAGCTTTAAAACCTCATTACCAGTAGTCGGTTTCCAGACAAATATTTCAAACAACATTAATCTCAAGAAGTAGTGGCAACACACTGTGGTAAATTACCTTACAAATGATCTATGGGGATTAAGTTGAATCTGCTATTTGGCTTTCATAAAAGGAATACGATTCTGTTTCTGTCGGAAGGAACTACTCCAATATTTTTTTTTTCCAGAAATATGCAGGATAGAAAGAGCAGTATAATACCAAGAGAAATTTGAACCAATACAGTTGGGTCTCACGACTAACATGGTGAGGTACAGAGACTGTGAAAAGCCTGCAATATATCAATTGAAGAAATTCTGTTGAAGCACCTTTAATGAAAAAATTACTTGATAACCTACCTTTACTCTTCCTTGGATGTCTACCAAATATCCTGCCCCAATAGCTGATCCCCGTGCTGGTTGCTGGATGACTGGCCCCACCCGGTCCGTGGGATGGGTGGTGGCTTCCTTCATCCTCACCTGGTACGGAGAACTCTCCCCTCACTCGGGCCCCGCTCCCTGGTCCGACCACTTGGGGTTGACCTATCCTGCACATGGGGGGTTGTTCAAGGTTGGAGTTCCCCGGCATGCCATGGGAGCCCGACGGTGGGGCTAGACCAGTAGGGACTGGCGGCATCGCCTTGGCCTTCTTGTCCTTGCGACTGCTGCTGTCCGATCCCCCCTCACAACTGTCGTGGCTGTCCTTTCCACTCACCTTCCCTCGCTTGGAGTCCTGCGGGTGGTGGTGATGTTGGTGGTGCCCGCCGGTGCTGCTTCCGGCCCGGCCAGACGACGCAGCGGCCAGAGACATATCTGCAATGTTGTTGGCGAGGCGGGTGGCAGCATCGTCACTGATGTTGGGCTGGTGGTGGTGGTGGTGGTGGTGGTGGTTCAGGGCGTGTCCCTGTGACTGGACCTGCTGGGAGGGCCTAATTACCGTCGTGTTGGTGGATACTGGCACTGCGCAGGGTGTCTTGTGCGTTTTGGGGCCCAGCTTGTCCAACAGCCCATCAAGAATCTGTAACAACACCATGGCAACAGAAATACATGGGGCATGAATATTCAGAACATTAGTGTGCGGTAACTATCAGGATAGCACAGAGCACTGTGTTTCTACAGCTTCTCTTGTCTTAACCTATTCTGTTTCACAATCAGAACCTCATTTGAGTCATGTTAATGGTACAATCTTAAAGACGCCCGGTCGTCGAGAGAAAAAGCTCGCAATGGTAATTCTGAATCGTGCGCATGCCGCGCATTCCGTGCAAAATTCCCATTCACCTGTGTGTTATTGAGAGATTGAATATCACGTACGAACTAGACCGGTTCCGAATACACGACAGTGGCTGAAGTTGCTCTCTCCTAATCCGAACGCACGTATTGACGCCATTCTCAATCGTTCGGCTTACAGTTTTGTAGCATTTGGGATCTTTCTCTTGCTCATATCTCAGCGAACGAGTACGCGCGCACCTATGCGTACGCTGGCCTGGCCACACTGCACCGATGGATTGCATGCCTAATTTTTTGCGAGATCGAGTCGAGTACGAGTAGCAAGCAATTATGTATGTTGACTGCATGTAGACCCTACTACATATACTTCGTAACATCACAGTAATTCGCAATCGAAATATTCTAGGTCTAGTGACTGTAGAAAAATAATGAATCAATAAGTTTAGACTACAGCCTATGCTACAGCCCGGTCTCCTTACTGAAGTTGACACAGCTGGATGACCTATTGGTACGGGGTCGGCTACTCGCCGTTGATATTATAACAGCTTACAGTGCAGCTCTGCCCCCGCTCATGCAGGGACAGCAATTTCGCCCCGTCTTATACCAGCACGAACCAGAGTATTTGCAGTTTGTGGGATCTACCGCTTCAATGTCAGCAGTAGGCCCTTAGGCGTGATATTCTTCTTTGTCGCAAAAAATGAAAAGGCACACAATTACAAATTGTCAAATTATTACGAGGATCGAGTCGCTAAGCAGACGGTTACTACTGTGCATATCGGCACTGATCTAGCGACTTACGGCACTAGCTCGCAAAATGTATACGAATCAATGAGCAGCACACGCAAACCGAACAATCACATCCGAGCTTGTGCCGGAGACTCGTCTCCTCGGCCTCTGTGAAGAAACATTTCGCTGATCCTCAAAATATTTTCGACAAGACACAGTTTCGTACTCGCGCGAACTGTGTTGCAGCATCAGCAAACCGAGATTTATCCCCATTGAAAATCGACGACCAGGCGTCTTTAAAGGGATGGTATAGTTTTGGCGGAGATGAGGATTGGGCTTTTCACTCTTTTGCGAGATACCAAGAAAACCACTTATGAAATAGTACAGAGCATGCCATTTTAAGAGGAATTCAAAGTTTATTTGATGAAAATCGGTTTTGGAATGGCTGAGACATCCAAATACAAACTAAGTATAAAAACAAAGCGATCGTAATAAATGGTGTGTCCCACCTTTTATTAGGATTGCTCTTTTTTGGACATCTCGGTCATTTCAAAAGCAATTTTCATGAAATAAATGTTGAATTCCTCATGGAATTACATTCTCTTTCACATTTCTTAAGAGGTTTCTCCTTATCTCAACAAAAAATGTTAGAAACTTGAAATTAGGTTGTGAGATAGATGAACTGCCTTAAAACATTTAATAGGGCACCCTTAACTGTGCACAGGTTTCAAAAATATTGACTGCGACCAAGATTCCAAAGAGGGAGTCAATGGATGGTACCTGTCTCAATTTGCTCTGGTCTTCCTTGTAGTGGGACAGCATGGCCAAGGCTAGGTCTCCCCGCTGGCGCCGGGTGCCCTCGCAGAGCAAGGGGTGGTCCGCCTCACTGACGTTGGCCTTCATCGACATGGCCGCCACGGCCGCCTCGAAGCCCAGCTTCTCGTCGCTCGGGCTGCGCTCTCGGGCCTGCGCCATGCGCACTGATGACCGCTGCACACTGGCTGCCGGTTGACCTGCTGGGGAAGAAATGGTTTAAAATGTTCATTTTCCACGAGGCTGCAGTACATGTTGAAGCCAGCATGCCAAAGATCCACTACATAGAATTCATGGATAATGGACTTCTTACAGAAAAGTGATGTTCACAAAATGGGCTGATCACATACTCAGCTCTGTGAAGGGCATCAAAGCCGGAAGTCTCAACAGAATGTTCTCTGTACCTGAATGATCAAACAGGCAAGTAAAAATAGACCTCACACATATTTTTCTCACAGTTAAGAATTTGCAGTAACCTGAAAGTTTGTGTCATTGTTTTTTGTTGTTTTTTTTTAATATCTATTTCATTATCTGTAGCATTATGTATGCTAATGTGCTGTCTAAAAATGAAGAAAAACTGAACATGAGAAAAGACAAGTGTGAGTCCAGCATGGAAAAGGACAAAAATTAATTCACTGTGCTATGTTAACAACAAAGGGGGCTCTACCTCCTCTTTTTTTTTTTTGCACAAAACATGATAAATTCAGCTATTTTTACTCAGTTTTTTTATGGGTAGTGACATTCTCAAGAGAAATCTGTCCATCCATATCCATTTAAAAAAAAACAATTACTAGCATTCATTTCTCAAAAAAAAAAAGGAAAAAAAAAATCTTTCACAGCACAATGTTGTGAGTTCAAGATAACAAGTGCATTTGTTTCCCTTTTCTAGATAGAATACTGTATGTCAGCCAAAACTCTTGCTGCAGTACATGTAGATGTGTCTGATATGAGCGACACTGCTGTGCTGCAAATCCAAAATTTCATGACAAGTGATCGTGGCAGGAGCAAAGTTGGCAACCGGTCAAATAAGTTCTGCACAACTTGATTTCAACAACCCGAGATGTCCATCAAGAAAAGTATCATTGCAATGAACGATATCATCAACAGCATGACACCACACTGGTAACAAGAGGGTAAATAACCATCCATGCACACTGTGACCGACGCCCCCTTTCCACACCCCCAAAACGGTATGTCAAGAATGTCCGAGGTAGCGAAACAAGTGGCCCTCATTCAACAGAGATTAACGACGATCGAGATTGGTAAGGGAGGAAAACAACGATGCTCCGATGGATCTCCGACCCCATCCAATTCTTCATGCAGCCTAAAAGGCCTGCCAACAAACATTTTTGGGAGAAGTCATCCATAAACAGACCGCAATTTTCAATCAGAGCATGTTCATGGAGACTTAATACAGACACATAGCTATACGAACACACGACAGCTGATAGGTCAAAAATTTGAATACAATGGAGAAAATGAGAAAACAGTTTAAAATAGTTCATTGTCAGAAAGAGCTTGACACAATATGTTAAGTACAATACTACATATCTGTATCATGATTATGAGAATCTTGTTGCCCGTTTCATTCCTTCCTGCTTGCTTTTGTATTTTTCTCAGCATGTATCAAATCATGATGCTGTGCATGTCCTCAAACATGTCCACAAGAGATTAACAAACCACCATATCATGAACCTGAATGCCCTTGAACTCAGCCACTTAAAGATGGGCCATCCCTTTGCATTCCTTTCAAAATAGCACAGAACATGATATATTCCACCAGAATGACAAGATTATTGTAAAGCTATAACATTTCAGTGATATTTGAAGGTTGTTAGCCGTTAATCCTAACTAGGCCGGGGCCCCCCCCCCCCCCCGACGTTCCGCGCGATGTATTGCAATCGCAAAAAGCTATCGCCGCGACGTTTCATGACTTTTTTCTTTCAAGTCTCCTGCATTTTTTGACACCAAATTTGCGATGCCCGGGCACGCGGTTCTGAAGTTACGCATAAATATGTACATGCATGTCAGACCAAAAATTGCTCCAAAATGTGAATTCGTGTACAATTTCAATGCAAACTGTGCTTACAGGCAAATTTCATAAAAGCATGATTATTTTGGGGTTTTATTGATTAAAATCAATGAATAACATATTTTCTTGTTCGGAGCGATGTCGCCAACAAATTTCATCGAAAAAACAATGAGAAACATAAAGTCGAAAAAACAAAGAAATACATAAGAAATTCAAAACACAATAAAATACTGAAGAATTTTTTTCTGATATCACAATATTTTTTTTATTACATTTGCTAAGGACACTAAAAAGAATATTTACACAAAAATGTGCCTGTTTTGAGCTTTACTTTGTGATTTATACAAAATAGTCTGATTTCATGCATCATTATGCATAAATTAGCATAATTTAGCATAAATAATAATTTTTTTAAAAATGAACTTCAAGGTATTTTAGATTACATCATAGGCAATGTGTGTGCCAATTTTCGTCGCGATCGCGCGGTCGACGGCCGAAATCTGGAGGGGGGGAGGCCCCCCCCCCCGGCTCTATCAATTACCTAAGATATGCATGTTAAAGCTGTCAGAAAAGAAGAATTCACTAGCTTCTCTTTAACACTTTCTTATCGATAGCAAATTAACAACACACCACCTACATGAACTACATAAGTGCATCACACAGGTCAGTAAAGCTAGACTAGTAGTTTAGATTTGTAATTTTTTCGTATTACGAATCTAACTGTCAATCTAAATAAGCAAATAAAGACCCTCTTGAGTTCAAAATTTACAGGAGGTTTCCAAATAGTGTTTTCTTCAATACCTAAGTGTTCTCACCAATTTTTCAAAAATTTGCATGCAAAAGGGATGGCCTATCTTTAAAGCAATATCAGAATTGAATAGCCTTGACCTGTAAAATCAGGTCATCTTTCCCTCACTGTGATTATATGGGGGGAATTATAAAGGCAAGTACACATCAGAGAACCCTGTAGATCCTGTAGATATCAGGATAAGCATAAATATGGGCAAACAGCTTACAGAAGACCCTTTGAATTAAGACTTTCAATGACTCTGGCTCCCCTTTTGACAAAAATACATGTAAAAATGTGGTCGCTGCAATGGCTTAATATCACAGGAGATGCAGCCTTGAAAAGCTCCTGATGACTGCCAGGATGCAACAAGATATGATACACAGCATGAACAGATTTTTATAGAGACTCTGGCATCCCTTGAGGTGGCTGCATTAAAGAAGTAAAAACAACAACAACAACACCAACATAACACTTTGATCTCAACTAGAAAACCTCAGCTTTGTGACCTAGCACCTTGCAACTGTCCTTACTGTAACCTTTGACACTTTAAAAAAAAACTGAGACCCACCGGGCAGACAGAGGGCATCAAAGATGAAGCTAGCCAGCATGAGGGGCAGCAGGGCCTCGCCCCGCGACCTCAGGGTCCCGTCCCGCAGCTGCTGGGCCCTCTCCCGGATCATGCCCAGCTCCGCGGGGCCCAGGGGGATCCTCTTCAGCAGGGTCACCAGGTCGGTCTCCTGGCTGTTGAGCTTGACCTGAAGGAGGCGGCAGTGGAAGACAGCGTTGAAAGAAAAATTTACCACAAGTACATATCAAGTGAATTTGATGAATGCAGAAATATCAGCAGCACATATCAGAGAAGTTCAAGGAACATGGAACAATGCACACAACAGTTATGGATCAATTAAAGATTCAAACAAAAATGTTAATGTTAATATGCTAATATGTTTGTTAGTATGCACGTACGTGTGTGTATATATATTATGTAATTACGTATGTATGTATTTATGTATGAATGTATATTTCCATCTATTTTTGTATATGCATATACAGGTGTAAAATGCATTGGATGTGTGTGGAAGCATGTGTGCATACATCTGTCTGTCTCTTCATGTGTCTGTTTGTCTGTCTATTTGTCTGTCTGTCCAGCAAGTCTTTTTATCTCACTGACATATTACACTCCAATTTATAAAGTGCATGCTATCAGACTTTATCCCACCTACAATCTGGCCTGATCAGCCCGGAAATTGAGACCAGATGACATTAGATTTATGGTCGCACCCCGACTTCTCCCCCTTTCAGGCACTGTGCAGAAAGGGGTGAACGTCCTGAGGAAACATGTGCAAGCTGCAGCAATTAGTCCCTTTTTGTTGTTGTTGTTGTAGTTTCTTTTTCTAATTTTCTTCATGAAATTCAAAAATTTGGTGTTCCTTCTATTTGTATGTTCAATTATTTCCACTTCTCTTTCTGTTCTTGTTTTCCATTTGAAATACACAAACTTTATGTTCTTCTTTTCCATTTGAAGTACACAAACTTTATGTTCTTCTTTTATGATGTTTACCCATTAATTTCTGAGATGCCTCTTGCAAGAGTAACCCTTCAATACACTTTGGAATTGTTCTGAGGGATGACAGAGGACAGCATGATTTAAACTTGGGGGACTCCGTGTTTTCTGTGTTGATTTTTTTTTTTTGTTCTTTTTTCATCCCATATTTTCTCTTGTCTAGGTCTCTTGAAGATTGGAGCAAATGCATGCCCACTTATACTCTAAAACCATAACTGCTTGCAGAAATTACAGTTTATCAAGCTCCATTATTTCCTTAGGCTCCTTTTTTGTTTTTGAATTCCTTTTTAGTTTGCTTATTCATTTTTAGTAAGCATCAGCCTGTTCGTGTTGCTATGCATACAATCTAACTTGTCTGCTAAATGCTCTCAATAAAACTGCCATGGACATATCAAACATCTTGTTTTTCTGTTCCCAGTTCTTTTGTTGTTGTTGTTTTTTTCTTTTTGTCATTCATTCATTTGACCACACTTTATCTATCAGGATATCGAGTCTAACATGTCAAATACCAGTGCATTTGGTTATTTCACATCCCTCCGTCATCTGGAATGTGGTAAGAGCGGTAGGAAACAGTCCCCAGTCTCCCTGCCCCCCTCCCCCCCCCCCCCAAATTGAGCACCATTCCGCTCTTTCCTACAGTGGCCCCTGTAGAATCGGGACGGGTTTGAGGGGAAATCCAGTCCAAATATAAGTTAGTCTGATAGGAAAAAGTGAAATATTACGAGTTCAATAATACAATTTTGATCGAAATCGGATGAAAAAT
Source organism: Diadema setosum (assembly GCA_033980235.1). Lineage (NCBI taxonomy): Eukaryota > Metazoa > Echinodermata > Echinoidea > Diadematoida > Diadematidae > Diadema > Diadema setosum. The sequence goes on from CM067061.1 coordinate 10,708,961, forward strand.
AAGGAAGTTGTATTTTGGAGTTTCGGTATTTTTTCAAGAAACAGTTCTTAAATGGCCAATATGAATATGCAAATGGCAAAGTGAGCATGTCATCCCCTCACAACTTGCAGTATAGATTGTAAACATAAAATTTGGAAATTTCACATTTTTCTGTTTAAACACAATTATGCCCGAGGCTCAAATCCCCTTATATCTAACTGATTACTATTCTGAAGTAACCTGGGTGTTCAATGCCATAACGTTGTTGTTTTTCATCCGATTTCAGTCAAATTTTAACCGTTGAACTTGTAAGATTTTACTCTTTTTTCAATCAGATTAACTTATATTTGGACTGGACTTCCCCTTTAAGGAAACAAACTTTTCTCCCACTTAAGAGGGGCTCCCCCATCTTTGCTCCCACCCCCCCCCCCCCCCCCCCCATCCAAAGCGGTGGCCATTATCACCCCATGCAGATCACTCTACAGATAATTTTCATATGCACAGACATTGCAACATGGAGGGGCAGGGGGATAGAGAAAGACAGCAAAGTTGCCAAGCTCTATACACTCCAAGTTTGAGGCACAGTACAAGTAACTGCCAAGCGGCAACTATTACACTGAAGTACCAGCAGTCTTCTACCCGGGAGAGTTTAGGACACAGCTATTATAGTCAGAAATTCAAATCACTGGAATATTTGTCTGGATTACACTATCATTTCAAGACATTAAGGAGGAACGATGGGGCAATGTTTCAGCTAGAACACGACTAGATTATGATGGTTGTAAGCCTCGAGCTTCTCTATCATTCCATGAAAAGAATGCAGGAAAAAAAAAAAAGGTTAGCCTCATGGAATTCTGAAGAGGTTTCCCCAGAAATCGGGTGAGCACTGTATCTGATAAACATCTTCCACGCCAAGATCCTGCCCAACTGCCTCTTCCTGAATGGTTCCTAATTCGATTAGGAAGAGGAAGACCCAAGGGTGGTCATGAGAGAGAGAAAAAAGACAAAAGGCCGGCACAGGAAATAGAAAAGGACTTCGCATCACTTTGATACGGTCTCGCTTTGTTTACCGCCTTTCAATGGGCAACAAAAGAGCACTTGCATGTTTCAGGATATGGACAAAGGGGCCCCATAAGACTCAAAGGGAATGTTTTGTAACTCTGAAAATGTCAAGTAACAAACTCTCACGGTATGACCTTATTTTTCTCCTCCTCCTGCCTTTCTTTTCCCACCTATTCTTTCATCATCTTAGTTTGTCTGCCAACTTTTTCTTCACAATTTTCTCCTTCCTTCTATTCTTCCATCTTTTTCTCTTGATTCCTTCTCTCATTTCTCTTCCCACTCTCACTTCTACTTACTCTCCTTCATATTTTTGCCAGTGTGATGAAACTTGCTTTTTTATTAAAAGAAAGAGAAAGAAATGGGTGAAAAAAGGGGTGAAACAATATACACTTGCACGTGGCCAGTTTTTCAATCGACGTGGGAGTGAATAACAGGAAGTGTGTGCAAATATAGGACAGGATTATCCTGCATTGACTGGGGAGGGAAAAATTTTCTTTTTCTTTTTTTTGTTGGTATGAAGCCACACAAGCTCGGCATTGTCCTCAGTGATATGGCAATTATCTGCAGCTCTATACTGAGGTAAAAGCATTATGATGTTTAAAAATATTTCGAGATTCATAGGTAAGTGCCATTAAAGATTCAACATGGCAAATATTTACCCTTTCCTCCACTGTTTTCAGCAGTGTCAATAAATCCAATTGATGGCATGGTTTCAAATTGCTGCATATTTGTCATTCTATATGGAATCTTTTGACATTTTCAACCCCACATTACTCATTACCTGTCCCTCAGTAGAGCCCCACTAATATCTACAATGCTGTATTGTCTAGACTGTCTGCATTCCGTTTAAATCATCAATGGATATGTGTAATTAATATCAAGCTACAATGGGGTATACATTCCAATTACATCAAATTAGTTTGATAGGTTCTAGGGGCCTGGGACAAGGGGTACACATGTACACCTGCATAGGCAGCATATCATTTTTAACGTGTGTGTGTGTGTTCCGGGAGGGGTAGGTGGGAAGGGGAGGGGGGCTACAGGCAGATGGGGGGATCAAACATCAAAAGTACCCCTAAAACAACAGTTCATTTTGTCCACTGCAGCAATATGACATGTGATATGAGATTTGTTCATTGTGCTGCAAGGAATATTGCAGAATGTTTAAATCTTGATATTTGCCAGGCAAATGATAACATGATTCACTAAAATTTCTCCCTACAACAGCTACACCATCTGCTTGTCAGCACAATGCTTTGATATTGACTCCGCTGCCCGTCAGCACCTATGTACAGTTTTACATCACAAAAGAAGAGAAAATATTCCCTGAAAAGTTAACGTACCTCAAGGGCCTTGGTTGATGCTGGTTGCCTCGGCAGCTCGAGGCCGAACATGCCCATCCTGAAGGCAAGGTGGTGGCACTCGGGCTGCTCAGAGAGCACACTGCACAGGAAGGCTGCCTTGGACAGGGTCATACTCGTCAGGATGCTCTGTGAGTTGACATGTCTCTTTCGGGCCTGGTAGAGGAATAAAGGGAACACCAAGTCAATTACCATTTGGTAAATCACAACTTGTGCTCTCTCTCTCATCAGTGATCGATCAGCCATGTCATGGAGGGATGCATAACATCCTCCAACCAAATATTCATTGACATCTTCACACAGCCAGCATCATCCTTCAGCATCCTCCTTCAGCATCCTCCTACAACCAGCATCAACATCCTCCAGCACTATTCTTCAACATCCTCCTCCTACCATCCATCGACATCCTCCTCCAACCATTCATCAACATCCTCCTGACACCATCCATCAACATCCTCCTGACACCATCCATCAACATTCTCCTGACACTATCCATCAACATCCTCCTACCACCATGGGGCTTGACATTACCGGTGGTCCTGAGGCCCAGTGGCCAAGGGCCACTAAAAATTGATGTCTGGCCACCAAATTCACAAATAGGCAATCTTTCTGTTGCTTCATTGAACTCTAAAGACTAAAAATGGATTGTCATATTTCCCTTGTTTTGTGCCACTACACTTTTCTTTTGGGCAACAAAAATTTCAAACTGAAAGATATAGTGGCCTGAACATGCCACCAGTGAAAAAAAAAGTTAGTGTCAAGCCCTGCAACAAGTGCACATCCTCCTGACACCATCCATCAACATTCCTTGTACCATCTACATCAACACTCTATTTACACCATCGATCAACATCCTCCTAACACCATTCATTAACATCCTCCTAACAACATCTTCCTACCTCCAACATTAACATCCTCCAATCATCAACATCCTCCTACCACTGATATTAACATCATCCTACCAGCATCCATCAATATCACCAACTTAAGGGTGCAGAAATATGTGAACATTGTATGTAAAGTTGGCAAATGGAAAGAGAAAGGCATGCACAATAGACTGACACTATTTGATCTTTGAAAACCTGTCTATTAAAGATAAGAGAAGCATTCTCACTTGTTCACAAGACACTTTTCTTTTTTTTTTTCACCCATGCCTCTACAGGAAACGGGAGAATTCCAAAATAATTTTAATCGCACATTCACATACCATATTCCTGATGTCCTGCAAAGCATGGCGACTTTAAATGCTCAAATTGTATAGCACATAAACACACACATCAGCAAAGCATCTGAGAGTAACATCACTCTCTTAAATTCCAGCATCATTCGCTCACCCTATTGGAGAGACCGGTAGGGGGTGGGGCATCCAGGACTGGCGGCTTCTCCAGCATTTCCTCGGCTAGCTGGATGGCCAGCTTGCAGGCGTGCTTCGTGTACCCGTGGGCATGGAGGGCCTCAGCCCTTGAAAACATGATCTGATGGACAGGGGTGGGGGGGGGGGAAGAGTGTTAAAAGCATTTTACATTTGAAACATATCTCACATAACTCAATTCAAATCAAATCTCAGCCAGCCAATATGACAATGCATAACTAATGGAAAGTAAATTAAGTGGGGAAGTTGCTGAAAGCTGTTGTTGATGACATCATTGCTTCTTCATAGAATATTATTACATGAAGTATATACATGTACACATATACCGGCATGTACTTTGATTATAATGAGCTTTCCTCTTAATGTAGGTTTATTATTATCATCATTAACATCAATATCATCATAACTACTACCAACATTACCAACATTAATTTGGCATATATTGAGAACCATAACAAGAACAACAATAACAATAATAACAAAAGAAACCAATTCACGTGTCAACATCAACTTTGGTATTATACATACTAATATTACCTCGTACATATTTTCCTCAAAGGTTGACTAACTCAAATTCCTTTGACCCTTTGTGTGCTTCAGTGTCAATAGGCACAGAAAACCCCATACATTGAAAACACTGTCTAATATCCCTTGCACAGAAAGGGTTATCCCTAATCTAAAGTTGACAGCTTCTTTACTTCATGAGTCAATGACTGCTGACGCAAATTCCATTGACACTACGTTTCTGCTTATCAACTGAACAGGTATTTAGTAACACCAGCCACTTTGCAGGGGTGTACAGCAATCATTACCAGCCATATGGCAGGGCTCGACACTAACGGTGGCCCGGTGGCCCGCGGCCACCAAAAACGCACATCGGGCCACCAAAATTTCAAATATGAAGACTTTGGTGGGCCTGATCAGGCCACCAAAAAAGGACGGATGTTTGCCTTTGGGCCACCAAAAATAAAAGTTAGTGTGGAGCCCTGCATATGGTAATATTACGACTACAGTGCTTAGAATCTGAGTTGCATGTAGAATGAAAGTAATTCTATTCATTAATCTCCACAGGATTGCAGTATGGATTAGAAAGTGAGAGTGAAAAGCAGATTTTTGGGGGATTTTTTGTTACCTCAATCCTATCCTCCATCTTCTTGATGCCAACAAATGGGTTGGGAGTGTCATTCTTCTTCTTGGGTCCCGAGGGCTCGGCGGTCTTGGCCTGCCTGGTGTCGTAGTAGTACATCTGGTATTCATCGCTGGAAGGTTGGGACTCGCGGGATTCCCGCTGCTCCACCTGCAACGCTTGCTTCCGTCCCGCCCTGGCGTCGTTGGACGAGTCGCTCTCTTGCTCCCTACGGAGGGGCTCGGCCACCAGGCCGGCCTCGCTGTCTGTCAGGTCCGAGTCTCCACGTTCAACGTGCTTGCTTTTTGTCTTGCGCTTGCCACTTGGTTTGTCCCCACCCCCTCCCGTGGCGCCCTCGCGCGGGGAACCCGTTCCCTGACTGGACGCCTCTTTGGGGTCGTGGACGAGCGGCTGTAAGTGCTTGCTGTCCGCTGCCTGCTTTGAGGTGAAATTTGACACCGTCTGCACATCGGAGTCAGTGTCGTCCGAGTGAGACAGACTCAACCCTGTCTGGTAGCCTTCGACCCTGTCGCTTGAAGAAGACATAGATGAATCGGAAGAGTTCACTCGCAAGAGGGTCTCGCTGTCGGACTCCACTTTGGACTTTTCGTCTTTGGATCCGGGCGAGCTGGCCTGAGGGCTGCTGCTGTTGACAACAACATTGACACCCTGCTTACTGGAATCGACTTTTGTCTGACTGGGGGCTGATGGAGTGGAAGAAGTTGCAACTTTAGTATGGACAGTGCTGACCACCGGCCGACTACTGGTGTCTCCTCCTTGTTCTACTTTCACTCTTGGAATGCGGGTCTCTCTGTGCGTGACGCCCTCAATGGGGAAGTCACTCCAGTCCAGCATGCATGCTTCAATGGCCGGCTTGAAGCCAGCGAAGACTTCGATGTCCACCCTCCGAAGGTTGTTGTTGTTCGCCCCACCGCCGCCGCCACCAGTCCAGCAGTGGGAGGGTCCCCGCGACTTGCGCGCCTTCTCGATGACCTGCAGGTGCCACTTTCGGAACTCCTGCTCGTGGCCCCCGCGGTCCTGTCGGGAGTTGATGGGGTTGAGGGCGGCAAGCCGCCAGAGTGTGACGATCTCCTCGCACATGCTGGCGCAGGCGTGCTGGGCGGCGGCCGTGCTGCTGTTGCTATTTGCCCTGTGTCCATGGTTACCATGCTGTGAGTGCAATGCTGAGGTCCGCGTGCTAAACCACCAGATCACAATCTGAAAGATGATACCACATTCATGTTGGAAACATGCATCAAAACAGTGACACCTCCATTTTTAAATAATTTCTGATTTCTACTGCATACAAATCTACAGTAAAAGTTTCCTACATACAGGCCCTGCCACAGCCAACGTGATACTCATTTTTTCAGCATGCCATAACAAAACTGATTACATCTCAATATAGGTGTGCATTGTCTTTCTATTTTGTTGTTTAGAATCGATCCTGCTTTCATGTCATACACAATTTTTATGTTCATATGAAGAATTCGACACAAAAACAGACAAACACCATTTAAAATTCTTTTAAAGTAAGGTCATCATCAAATAGAGAAAAATAAAATCTTTTCAATGGCACTGCACTCATTGTATAACAAGAAATATTTCTGAAGATATCAAAATTATCACGTTTTCATTAATTTCTTTGTTTTTAAGTTCATCACATCTCACTTATCTTATACTGATAAAAATTGATATATCTGTATTGACATTTAAACCTCTCATATTCAAGACAGAGAATTTCTTTTTCTTTTTTTTTTTTTAACTGTCAAATTTCAATCCACTTCTGGCTAGTAGAATTTGGAGCAATTGATGAAAAGACAAATCAAAATAAGCTGGACAGCTTTTCAATGCATTCATCATCCCTTTCTCTCCTAAATACTGAGGATTACTGGAATGCTGGTACCATACAACAGTTAAACTGGAGTAATGCAGAAGGATTTTCTCCCCCATCACCCAACCCTTTTTTTTTTTTCTCAATCCCACGCTAACCTGGTCGCAGATGATGCACTCCTCTGTCAGGATGCGGAGGAGGGAGATGGCGTTGCTGTCACGGCGACGGTACATCTCGCGGACGATGGAGAGCAGGTTCCAGATGCCCTCCGGCATGCGCCCTCGCAGCGGTCGGAGCAGGTTGGTCCACTCGGCTGCCGCTTGCGGGGCAGTCGATGACAGGTAGAGGGAATTAACATCACTGGAAAGACATACGGGGGAGATGAGATTCAATACTCAATGACGGCTTTTTCATTAAACCACCCTGCCATTGTGACAGAAATGTCAGGTAAAATTTACTTGAACATATACATAAAATCATATTGCACTTTCCTTCAGCATGTCAGTAAAAAGTCTTTGATTTGTAGTTCCCACTCTCACATGGCTGAATAAGGTGATGGTAAACAAGTCCATTATGTAGAGAATAGTTCTTCTCCAAAATCAAACTCAAAGCCAACGAGTGTAACATGCATGCAATACTTTGAATTTCACATAAATGAATGAATGTCTAAGTTGCCCTTTAAATTTTTTCTTTTACAAATGAATAAAAATGATACGATAAGTATGTGAGATACAGTGATAACAATCTCTCAAAGTGCTAAACCACCACAGAGGGAGGAAGAAGACGGCTGTAAAGCGATACGCGGCAGATGAATATCAAATCGACCACAGACAAGTCATGTGATTTATGGAGCACGCTTTTTAAGGATGGACTTGGGAGTGGGATAGATGTGTGCACAGGATGTTTGAATGATCCAAAGACCAGCCCGGAGGAAGGAAGACAGCTTAGAGAAAAACAGACCTGTGGCACCTTTTTTCCCCCCTACATACAGCATGATGAATGAAAGGATATCACTGCTTCTGTGATAAGGATATCAATGACCCTTCATCCCAAGACCTGGGAACCTACAAATGGGTGACGAACATGCATGATAAAAACAGTCAGTGCCTCTTTACGATAAAAAAGATATTAGCATACCATTTACTTGCAAAGTGCTGAGATACAGTGAAAGGCACAAATTCAAATTCAACTTTGAATTTCCTATAATGTTTTATATTGGATGATTAAAATGAAATGAATTGAACTGAATTGAATTGAATTGAATTGAATTGAACTGAATTGAATTGAATTGAATTGAATTGAATTGAATTGAATTGAATTGAATTGAATTGAATTGAACTGAATTGAAATTGAACTATGCAAAATTAACAGGAATGGAATCTTCTTCTTCTTCATCATCATTATCTTCTACTTTTTCTTCTTTTCTTCTTTCTCGCATGCACAGAAGGAATTAAGAGAATACATCTAGATTGATGAGCCATACTAAACAAAATGCAATTGAATGAAGCTTAAATATTCATCTTTGAGAAGTGCCAAGCACTGGTGGTTTACTACTAGCAGGTTGCAACTCAAAATTTTGTGTAACTCCACCCACATAGCCAATGACCATCTGGATTCTATGTCTTGCAGATTTAACAGTGGTCCCACGGTCACTATTGTCTGCTGTTGCTGAAATACGGGGTGACTAAATATCCTAAGATAAGATGCCTCTTTGGCCAACCCTCCGAGGTTCCACCAGAAATCACTTTGGTGATTGGACAGGGGAAAGGTATGGCAGTGGAATGTGTAAAATGGTCCTATAATGGGAGGGGGGGGGGGGTGGGGAATGTTGAGGAGTTTTTCCATTTTGATTTATAAATGAATTTTCTTCATTTACCGCATGTCTTCTAACAGAACAACAAACCCTTTTCTAACATAAGGCCCCTCCTCTATGATACTCTTTATTTAAAAAAAAACAAACAAACAAACAAACAAACAAACTAAAAACAATTCCATTCAACTTAATTTCACCATGGCCTCATCATATACATAGTTACATTGCATCTTAGCGAAGTATGACCTATAATGACGTTACAGAAAGAAGAGTGTATATGAACATTTATACTGATTTCTTTGATATGAATATAAAGTAACTTAAAGAGAAAATGAAAACAACAACCTGCATAAGGCTGGTCCTCCTGAGTATACAGTTAAGTGCACATATAGATATATAGATATGCATAGATACATTGTAGATGTGCAGATAAACATATAGATATGCATAGATAGATGTGCAGATAGACATATATGAATATATTGCATCTCTTGTATAGGCACATGAACATAAAAAGGATACTGTAAAAGTGGATATTTTTGCGCAACTAATTTTTTTGGCCGGGTATGCAGGGTTTCGTGTGTTTATTAACTCTGTGGAATCAATACATCACGCACAGGAACATATGGCAAGCAAAAATATTCGCGTGCTTTTATTTATTTTTTTTTTTTAAACATCACACAAAAGTTTGGTATCACAAAATGAATGGGAAATTTAGTCTTTTTTGCAGTTTTTCATGAATAGTTTTTGTAGAGTAGTGTAATCAGTTATGTCCCCTTTTCATTTCTTAAAAACACTTTAAACACTCTTCACTTCAACTCTAATAACTTTTGGAAAGACAATGCTACTGTTTTGAAAATTAGTACCAGTAGTCATGAATAGAATGTGGTGATAGAGTGTGCTAAATTTCAGCTTAATCTGATAATCTTTTCATTGTGGTTGCCCTGGTGTTTTACATCCTGTTTTTTTGTCCCATTCATTGCACAGAGCACTGCTTGGTGAGAGTAAGCACTTAAATAGACCCTACACTTTATAAGCCTCTTTTCTCAGTAAGCACTTGTCCAAGGTGTGTGTGTACCTGCTTTCCATTATTTAGATAGGTTAGGAGAGTCAATTTGCACTGAGTTATACATCATTTGAAAGCTTAGAGTCAGTCTGCTCTTTCAGGATTTGCCCCCCCCCCCCTGTGACTTTTTGGTGGCTTTATGATGCAGGGGTGTGTTTATCAACAGCCCTAGAATGTTTTTAATCCAAAGTGCAGCTGAATAATTCTTGGGACACTTGCCTTTTGTTTTGTTTTGTTGTCTTTTGTGTGTATTTTGTCCTTAACTACTTGCAATTTTGTGTATAATTTCGAATGGTATAGATTTATTCTTAAAATGTATATTTTTGATTGCAATTTGTAGCCTTCTCATTTGTAAGGGAATCGGCCTTGATAAGTCCTATATGGTCTTTTTTTTATTCCCACACATGCTAAGTATAATCTGTTTGCATCATTCTTTTTGTTTCCAATGTAAACGTAATGTGTAATATGTCATGTCCGTTTACATGTATTTGTGTTTTTTCATACTTTTTAGCATGTGAAATAAATAAAATTGAAATTGAATTGAACTCACTTCTGAGGCAGAATTAAAGTTTCTAAACAACTTTAAGGGAGCTTTTGGCAGTTAATAAACACAACGCTGTTTTGATTATGGAGTTAGAGATGAGTTTCTGAAACTTCAAAAAAGTGTGATTGCAAACGCGTTTGTGCAAGAAACGTGTTTCTGTGAAGTTGATGAATGCAAAATTGTTTTGAAATGCATTTATAGCTCGGACCTGCTCACGCCAACCACTGCCAACTACACATCTCGGTTCCTCAGGTCAAACTGCGCAATGGAGCCGTGCAGTGACAAGGCCAACTAACTGACTCACAACAGAGTTCACTTGATAAATGCAACAATTCAAAGAACGCTATCAGAAAGACGTTTGCAAACGCATTTTCGTTGTGGGTACTGAAATGCATTTCAAACATGGAAAAGTTTATAAATGCAGCCAGGGTCACATATTACAATATTTAACCCATCAAGGACGAGTCCCGAGTATACTCGGGCAAGCGTCTATGGGAAATGTGTGTTATAGCAAAATCAAACCATCCTCAATGGGTTAATGAATTGCTGGAGTACTCACCTGAAGACGATGGGAGAAGGTCCACTGAATCTAATCAGGGTCTTTTTGATGTTCTCGTGAAGAATGGCCTCATCGAGGAACCAGTGGGTCATCTCGGTGGCCGGCGGGCCAGCCGTGGGGTCCGGGGCCCCACACACCTTGTTGATGGCACTGGCCTGTGAGAGCAGCAGCTCGTCCAGCAGACGCTGGGCCGTGGGTAGAATCTGGGATAGACAGAAGGAGAGGGAGAGAGGGAGTGGGGAAGATTTTAGATGAATGAGTTAGAGAGAGAAGGTGGAGGTGAGAGGGGGAGAAAGGTGAGGGAGCGAGGGATGGAAGGAGTAAGGATGAGAAAGAGAGAGAACATGAGAATTAGAATGAGAGAGGAGAGAGAGAAGGAATAGAGGGGACAGAGGAGGAAGCGAAGGAAAGAAAGAATGTGTGTACATGTGAGTGTGTGAGAGAGAAAAGGGGGGTGGGAGAGGGAGAGAATGCATCACTAAATGAAGGGAGCTCATTCGTCTTCATGCACGGAAACATTTTGGATTTTTTAGCCTGTGTAGATAGACACCAGTAACTGGAAATCAAAATCCCTGTGTAAAAGGGTATGTGGTAGATGCCTGCGAGTGGCATTCATTGAATACACTTTCTAAGCCCTTGCTCTATGTACACAGATATCTCACCTGTGACAATATGTGCTCATATTGTCTTCAGCAAGTAGCAAAGAATGGTGGGTTGAACAAACTTAATTCCAGCACCAGCACATATCAACCCCAACACACATACATCACTGCTATCACAAACATTCATCCGTCACTGATGACAGATCTCAAAAGTACATATGCCATGACACATCCGTCATCGGGGAGTTCAATAACAAGATCAAAGCTACGGCAGACATTTCTTCATTCAAGGGCTATCCGATCTAACCATGTTGGGTCATAACAAAAACATTCTTTACACACATTGAGAGAAATTGGGGCTTCAGATTTGAAGCTATTAGGCTGTGGCTGGGGGAGAAGTTCAAAGTTCTCTCGACTATACTCCCAAAAAGATATATAGTGAGAGATATTGAAATACTGGTCACAACACCTAGTTGCAACAACGGCAGGGATTATTAGACATCAGCAAAATATATAACAACACTCTCTATACGTGCACTCGGCCAAGACACAGGATAGAAGACGTGAAGCTATCTCGAAGACACATGGCGGCCATATAAACAAACACACAAAGAAAATGAAACCTAACCCAAATGTGAAATTCTGGCTGGGTTTTGCAAAAGCATGTAGGACAGCAAACCATCAATGTGCACGTACACACTTGTGGTATCATTTCACGTAGGGCATTGGAGGGGAGGGGGATGTGCTTACCAGGCGAGGGAACTCGCTGATGAGATACTGCGCAAACTTCTGCAGCTGCTCGCGGTGCAGGCGGGAGAGCGACTCGGAGACGGGCGCCCGCAGGCAGACGGCCGTCGGGTGGTGGATGCGGTAGAGGCAGAGCGCCACCACGTGGCTGCACCACTTGCTGGCCGAGCTGCACGTGCAGCTGCAGGAGGAGATGCGGCGCCGGTCGAAGGTGATGGCCACATTGAAGGTGGCGCTGGCGCCATGCTGCTGAGTCATCGGGTGGGACGGCACCACAGTCCCGCTCAGGTGAAATCCTGTCGGTGGAAAGGGTAACCACGGTCATTCGCATGCAAAAATAAAGAAAATAAAACAAAACAAAGTTTGAACGAACATATAGTCATAACAAATAAAAGGCATGGGTGATTGCATTTTCTCATTGTTCTTTTCCACACAAACCTTATCTAAGGCTTGCAGAGAAGGGGATACTTACCGATTTGTAGCACATCCCGCACTGCTTTGTTTCTGACCATGTGTTCCCCTCGCTGGAATTCATCGGGGCTACCATTTGCTAGACAAGAGTACAACCTATATGATGACATTTGAGAATACGGAGAGAGAGAGAAAATAAAATACAAATCAATTAAAAAGCACTTGGGTAATGCAAACAAGATGACTTTCCACAAGGAGATTCTACATAGGTTCAACTCCAGCACATGCTACATTAATTATAAAGGGAGGGTAGATGTCTTAAAGTACTTTTTTTGTGTGTGTATTCTCATATCGCTGCTGAGGTGACAGACCTTGTATCTCAAACTTTGGTGAAAATGACTTTTTTTTTAAATTAATGGTCAGATTTATCAGTCCAGTGATGTCCCGTATAAATCTTAGCTGTCTTACCCCAAAAATGAAGCCACCATGGCATGTCAAAGCAAAGACTATCCCATTTGATATAGTGCTTTGGCTGCCATGTTTTTTTGTTTTTTTTTTCTCTCCTTAACATTTGACATTTTGTAGATACGAGGTGTTGTCACCCCAGCAATAATATATAAATGCAGAACATTTTTTGTTGCATTATGATTTGTATATATCTAATTTCTGTTATCACTGTATTATGTTCTTGCACTTAGTGATGTTCACTAATGTGTGTTTTTTGTCCGCACGGACCAGTTGAAAAACAGATGTTGGCTGAAGAAGGTTCCGTGATAAAATAAAATAAACTGAGCTGAACTAACTACACAATGTATATTCTTGGACATGCTGTTCTATGCACAATGTTCCTCTTGATAGGGGGGGGGGGGGGAGGGGACATGAATGAGTGCTCGGGGTAATACCATTAGCACAGCCTCCTGGAAGAACCTAGCATTAACCCTCTCTGTGTTGGGGACTTTGGACAGTGCATATACAACGCTATGGGAGTTTGTCTGTGCCAGTTGGCACTTAAGGCACAAGAAGGGTTAAAGGCATAATTTACCATTTGCAGATGAAACAAAAACCCAGCATTAGTGCTTTAAAATAGTTTTGAAATGTGAGTTAGGGATAGAAAAAAACCACTGTAAAAATTTGAGTCCATCTAATCGATGTTAAGTATTGTTAAATACACAAAATGTGAACAATAGTTATAATAAGAATGCTTCCGGAATAAACCGTCTACAGTTACGGTTTATTGAGAAAAATACTGATATCTCCCTATATTTTAGGCTTTATTGCGAAAATGTTATATGGTAGGATGTTTTGTGATACAACAGACCTACACATATGCATCAAATGTTATATCTTGAACATTTTTAAAATCACTGTTCCCAAAGGTAAACTGGACCTTTAAGTGACGACTCTGAAGAGACCACCCGACGGTTTGTAAATTTGATGAATATCACCAGATCATCTATCATCGTGAGGAAAGAGGCGCTTCCGTTCAAATCAAACAATCATACTGCATCAGTTTCACCGATTTGAACAGCAGTGCTCTCCAAATCCAAAGGTAGCTAGCTATATATGTACAATATGTGATTCTTCCGGGGAGGGTATGTGAATATATCTCTCCGTCAAACCTCTGAATGCATTGGTCAGGATATATCTTGATTCCAAAGGAAAGATAGCACAGGAGGAGGAAACGGACAATGTGGCAGTTAAGGTGCTCACACTGGTATGGCCATAATAAGTCATTCAATAACAAGGGTGACACTTGACTGATAAGGGAAAACAAGACCTTTCATATCAGCGTGATTTTTTTTTTTCTTCATTGGATTCAAGGGGAAATGGCAACTGCTACTTGACATTCATCAGCACCTCAGTAATTATGAGACATTATCTTTGTTTGGACAGCAGCCAAATAGGAAATCTTAATCAATGAAGCAGCTTAATGATGAATATCACACAAAAACATGTCATGTATAGTGCTTTGGGATTTGTTAGAATAAAAACATTAGTTATCAATACTTATCTGTATTAGGTGTTACACACTCATGTTAAATTATTTATTACAGAAAGAATACCTAGTACAAGAAAAACGAAAATGTGGTTATATGGGAAATATAGATACTGCAGTAAAATCAATCAACTCTAAAATGTCGTTGAGGCACAAAATTTGAGTGAATTAAAAAAAAAAAAATCTACTGATACCCCCCAAAAACAAAGCAAAAGCAAGTTATTAGCAACAACAACAGCAGCAATAAAATGGGGGAAAAAATGTAATGAGGACTATGAACCCCCTTGAACATCAATCATTGAGAGAACAACATTCTGCCACAAAAGAAAAGGGAAACTGAGACAGGAGATGCTTATGACACATTTCCTTAATCTGTACAAGATTGGGTTGATGAAGATTTTTGTTTTAAGAATGCAATCAACGTTGTTCATCAAATTTTTTGTTTCATTCAAGGAAAAGCAAATCATGAATGATGCATTGTGGGCAACCTTGACCTCCCCCCATGAATTGAATATTAGAATGGTCAGGCTTTAGCTGCAACCCATGTGACCATCAGTACTCTGCAACAAAAGGTCACTTATCAAACGATCGAGTCAATGTTGATTGGTATGAGTGTGGCAAGGTGAGGTGAGGAACTGCAAACAAAAACAGAAGGCTGAAAAGCAGGATCCACCATCGGAAGCAGGCACTAAATCCTGCCATTGACCCGTCTATTGACAGCGAGGGCACTAGAGTGTTTTGAGTCTGTACGTCTGTGTGTTTGTGTGCGTGTGCGTGCATATGTGTGTGTGTGTGTGTGTGTGTGTGTGTGTAAACATGCCTCTGTCCAATTCTAAATGTATGTGAGCTTTATATCTGAGTCTCCTTTTGTATCATATAAGCGGTCTGTATCCCTGTATGTATGTATACATGTACATGTATGTGTATGTCCATGTCTGTGTCTGAGTGTCTCATACGACTTGATATCCTTGTGTCTGTGTCTCTGTATGTACCACGGTATTCATGTATCAATAAGAACGTGTCTGCATGTCTGTCTGTCTGTGCACTTGTGTATGCCTTTGTGTCTGCTTGTACATGTGCACATGTACAAAATGTATGTGGGTATCTCTGTTTGTGCTGATGTATGTGTATACATGCCTTTACTTCCACTGCTACAATTTGTGGTTTTGCCAGGGTTCAATTTTCGCAACTTTTGCGAATAACTGTTGGACTGCCAATTTAACAATACACAAAGATATATATCAAACTGACAGGCATTAGTGCTCCTATGACAGCCGCAGCGTCAAACCACAAAATAATATCTCCTGAAAATTTTGGCCATATGTATAGTACGCTAGGATAATACACTTCTCATTATAGCCTCAGTGTCAATATTGCGTAAACAACATCTCACAAAAATGTTTGTGACCTCATTCGCGAAAATAGATATTTTCGCAAATGTTGGTGTGTGTGTGTATGCCTTTGTCTGTGTTAGTGTACTTTTGTAAAAGTGGATATTTTTGCGCAACTTATTTTTCGCACTCGGCTGGGTAAGAAGAGTTTCGTGTGTTTTTAATTCCGCAGAATCAAGAAATCCACTACTAAAACATATGGCAAGCAAAAATATTTGCATGCTTTTATTTTCGCGCTAGTTTCTGGTTGCACGAAATGTGCGAAAATTTCCACTTTTACAGTAGACCTATGTGTTATGCCTTCATCTGTGTGGGTGTATACATGTATGCTTCTGTCTGTGTCAGTATTATGTGTACGCCTTTGTCTAGATGTGTATGTACAGTATGTGTAGGCCTTCATCTATGCTGGTGTATGTGTGTGTATTAAACATGTCTTTGTCTGTGTGGATGTACCTGTATGCCTTAGTCTATGTTGGTGTAAGGTATAGGTATGTCTGTATCTGTATGGATTAATACAAAGTATGCTTTTGTCTAGTACAAATGTACATGTATCTGTGTATGCCCTTGGCTATAAATGCCTTGGTCTGTAGTGTGGATTTTATGTGTACGCCTTTGTCTGTGTGGGTGTATATGTATGCTTCTGTGTTGGTGTATGTGTATGCCTTGGTATAAGTCAGTGTTGTGTATACCTGTCTGTGTTTGTGTGGGTGTATGTGTATACCTTTGTCTGTGTTGGTAATGTGTATGGCCTTTATCTATGTTGGTTTGTCTTTGTCTCCATGAATGTGTATACCTTCATCTGTGTGGGTGTATGTGTCATCTTTGTGAATGTACTTGTACAAAATTTGTATTATGCTTTTGCCTATGTGGGTGTATATGTATGCCTTTGTCTGTGTGGGTGTATTATTGGATGCCTTGAATTGTCTGTGTCCATTGATACATACAGGTGCATAAGTAGACAGCTGTGCTTGTGCACTCATACCTGTATGTGAGCCTCTGGTTGAGGCTGAGGATGGTTGAGGGGGGACGGGGTATCGAGAAAGATCTTTTATCAAATTACATAATTCATCAATTCAGCAGAGGCTATTGTCGCACCTTGCTGAGTGCAAATATTACACTTCCAATCCAGCAGTAGCTCCTTGCAATAGGGCATGCAATCACATTATCAATATGCCACAACCTTTTAATTTCCACTGCTGGGCACTTCATTTTTTATTCATTTTTTTATTCATTTTTTTTTTTTTCATCCTTGGCAGATGATCACTTTTGTATCATGTCATGAATATGATTGAAAATATATGTATCTGTGTATCTTTCTCTTACAATGCACATTCATGGAATAACTTGCCTCTCCATCAAGAAAAGTGCAATATCATGGAGAGTATGGGGAGAATAATGACGTACCATGACTAGACTTCACTTTCCATTTATTTTCTGTGTCTCTTTTGCATACATTTATAAAAATCCAACTGAAATATGTACATACGTCTCATATCACATACAAGGTAAGCATTCTGTTTCAAGGCATGCATAATTGGTAGAAAGATGGCTGCCTACAAATGGGCATGACACGTATGAAAAACAGTGCAGACGCTTCCAAACCCTGGAGCGTCCACAGCTGGAGTTAAAGAGGAATGTGTGGCCCCGGGTATATGGTGTTTTTTTATGTAAGTAAAGCCTTCTCCAGGGGAATGAAACTTGTCGGAAAATGGAGAGGGGACTTGCAAATGTATGCCGCCACTGCCGCTTTACCTACCGACAACGCGCGCAAGAAATCCTACAGACCCAGATCAATTACCAGGAGCACGGTGTGTAAGGGCTGAAACCAAAGGAACAGCAGGAAACGTAGCTGCGGCGTTGACCTCATGAATGTGCATGTCACCTCATGGGGTCATGTTTTGTCTACAGAGGTGTTTCTAGACAGGGCTACATTGTACATTGTATGTACAGTACACACCAGGAGAGGCCACGGAATGATGTAGCAGTGAACTTGCCTGGATTTGCGGGGATCAATGCATTAACCGTTTGTTTGTCGAAATATGAGAATTCAAATCCATTTCCATGAAACAAATATGTGTGAAGTAGTATCCTGCACTTGAGTGCATTTACTGGAATCTCCTATGGATGGGAACCAATATCCTGTTGACTTTCTACAGGTACTCATCGGGTAGAAATATCATTCTAGATTTCAACTATTGGCAAAATTTGATATCACCTGGCTATTTAAAGAGAATGTATAATATTTTTTTTCCTCTTCAAGACAGACTAGTAATTTCATTTGAAGAAAGAAAAATCAACCAGCACTTCATTGATAATGTGTAATTCATACCTATCATTTTACAGTTGTTCAGAGTCCTAGTCTAGTTCAATATCTAATTCACCTGGAACTGGGTACATTTCGTTCTGAGTATGTTAGTGGCAAAATTATTTTGTCTTTCAGATCATGTGTCCAGCAAAATACTAGTTTCCTTGTCAAAATAGATGTACTTTGAATGTTGTATGTTTTTGGCAGATTTTTTTTTTTTATTAGGCATAGAAGCTTATATTCATAGCACATCACTGCAAAGTTCATCTAAGCTTTATTTTCTATTTCAATACACTGAATTGACACACTAGGAATGGTCAATCATGTACTGCACATACTTCAGGGAGTGTAACCAATAACGTGCTCATTAAAAGAAAATAGCTGCAACTTGCATTTCAGTAGTCAGATATGAAAATCAGATGTCCAAATGATATTAACACAATGCATTCAGGGCTCTGATAAATCTATCATATGCCAGTCCTTCACATCCTGCTTTTGATTTTTGGTGGGGGTTCTTTGTGGAATCACCTGCAACAACAAAAGTTTTACTTGCCCCAAGCCAAGCCCCAACACCTGAAATTATTTTGTGGTTTATAGCAGATGAAGGTTAGCTTCAATTTCATCCTATATACAATTAAATGAATGAGGATTCTAATCCCCATCATGATCCTCTTCCCATAGACATCAACAAAGGCAACCATGTGAAACAGAACGAATGTTGGGGTCAAAATCTGACCCAACATTATTCCACAAGCCATATGGCAATAGACACAGTCCACTGTGGCAAATGACTTTGTTGAAAAGGCAAGCCTATCATACTCCATGCAGATATCGTGCATTTAGTTAGGCATGATGACTCAAACAACACATTTGATATGTCTTGAAAGATACTCATCATGCCTTAAATTTCAGCGCTCACCGTGTGACATGAATAATTCACAAAGTTGAATACCGATAGTGATTCTTGAGGTCTATTTGCAAACATGAGTTGTTGTTGTTCTTTCTAGTGCTGATATGAACATTAGCAGAATTTTTTTTTTTTTATTCTGCTTCACAGCGATGACCATCCAAAATGTTTGTGCATGATAGCATTTGATTTGATCAAGGCAAAGCACTACTGGCTAGCCTCTGTCTAATCCGGATTCACTTGTGACGGCAATCATCTTAATATCAAGAAGAGAAAAACACTTACGAGATGGTGGGAAGAGCGTATGATGCGGGATTTATGGAAGCACTCGCGCGATAGCTCGCAGCATGAAAACATTCCGCCCATGAGAGCCATTCTAAAGACAGCAGTCTCCACGATCAGAGTGCAACCGGAAGTTTGCGGATGGGTGGGGTCTCAATTTGAAGTGGTCAAGGCGACTGGACACAATTATTACTTGTGAGAGAAATGCTGCAATGCTGTACTCCAGGATACCACATGACATTTAATCTTTGGAAACACAAAATTTCAAATCTACCCAGTAGATAGAGACTTTGTAATAGTATCTTTTCAATTCCATCTGACAAGTTAAAAACATTATTCTGATAGCTAACGGCCATCTTCACTGTTGTGCAGAAGGAATTCTTCAAAAGTGGAAGTGCATCCCATACAATAATAGGGATTGTCTTTCACCTCCTTAATGTACCATAAAGGCAGCAAAGGCAAGCATTGAAACATTTCTTTTCCAGTGTCAGTTCTATCAAGAAGCAAAAATACAGTTGTATGTTAATCTTCAATCACAAGCATAAGAAAGCTTCTATTTGTTTATCTCCAAGGGGCTTATTTGGGCGTATTGTGTATTTTGGGCAGTGTAAGAGACACTGAAATGTATGTACAGTCAAACTCGGATACCTCAAATTCGTTGGGACTAAAGAAAATGGTTCGACGTACGCGAATTTCGAGGTACGCGTACGTCGAATTTTCTTCGACTTATCCGATGTTTATCGATGTTCGACGTTTATCAATGTTCAACATGGTATCTCGATAGTGCCTACTGATTGTTTGCATGCTTGTCAATTTGAATTGAATCAACTTTTATATGAATGAATTGAGTGAAAATCGGAAATGCAATCAAAATTTCAGAAATAAAGATTTTGGTGGCCCGATCGCGCCACCAAAAAAAAAAAAGAAAGAAAAAGTTGGATGTTTGCCTTTACTTTTGAAAATGAACAGCGGTAGCAATCGGCTACGTAATATGCTAAAATAAATGTCAGAGTTTTGTGTTTAATTGTGGAAATGAATAACGGTAATATTCGACTCGGTATGATACTAAAATAAATGTCGGATGTTTGCTCATACTTTTGGAAATGAATAACGATAAGACTCAGCTCCGTATGGTGCTAAAACTAATGTTAGATATTTGATTTTGCGTTCGGAAATGAATAAGGATAACATTCGGCTCCGGAAGACACTGAAATAAATGTCGAATTTTTGCTATGACGTTCGGAAATGAAAAACAATAACATTCAATTCCGTACGATGGTTAAATAAATGTCAGATGTTTCCTTATACTTTTGAAAGTAAATAGCAATAGCATTCGGCTCCGGAAGATGCTAAAATAGATGTCAGATGATCGTTTTTATGTTCGGAAGAAAATAGCAGTAATATTCTGCTCCATCATGTCCATATGATGCTAAAATAACTGTCTTATGTTTGCTTTTAAATTTCGAAATGAATAACAGTAACATTCAGCTGCGTTTTATGGTAAAATCAATGTTTGGTGTTTGCTTTGACGTTCGGAAAAGATTAACAATAATATTCAACTCCTGACAATGATGACATAAATGCTGGATGTTAATTTGCTTTTATGTTCGATAGTAAATTGCAATGACATTTAGCTCCGGAAGATACTAAAATAAATGTCAAATGTTTGCTTTGATGTTCTGAAGTGAATAACAATAATATTCAACTCCGTACGCTGATAAAATAAATGCCGGATGTGTGCTTTTACGTTCGAAAGTAAATGTCAATAGCATTCAGCTCCGGAAGATGCTAAAATACATGTCGAATGATTGCTTTTACATTTGGCATGTTTGGAAGTGAACAGCAGTAACATTCTGCCCCATACGATGATAAAAAAAAAATATTGGATATTTGCTACGGTACATTTCAAAATAGATATCAGTAACATTCAGCTAACGTTTCATGGTCCAAAATGTCTGATGTCTGCCTTGACGTTCAAAAATGAAAACAAAAAAACAAAAAACAGTAACATTCGGCTCCGTGCGATGATAAAATAATTGTCAGATTATTCATTTCACTTTCGGAAGTGGACAGCAGTAACATTTGGCTCCGTTCGATAATGAAATAAATGTCGGATGTTTGAAATGAATAACGGTAATATTCTGTTCCGTACGATGCAAAAATAAATAACAGATGTTGCTTTAAACATTTGGACCACCAGAAAATAAAAATCAATGATATTGGTGGCCCGATAAAACTTAGTGCGGAGCCCTGTGTATTCTATTCTATATTGTGATCGGCCTATACTTCCAGATTTTCATAATCGCATTGCTGGAAAAAAAAAGTTTCAGTGCTTGCGTTCTCGGGGAAGTAAACTTCGTGAAAGGCAAAAAAAGAAATAGTTTAAAAAAGGCACTGTGAAGGAGATTGATGTTTTGACAGTGGAGCGTGATTAATGGCAAAGATATAACTGTCAACGTAAGCAGGTGCGCCCCGACGGTTGAGAAATCTACGCGCACGGTATGACTGTCTTGATCAAAAATCAAAACACAGTGGTTAAAGAAAAGCAAATGATGGGGCAGCGCATAGTTCTATCGTAAAGCACTCCATTGGCACGGGTGCTATGTGCATACCATGTACGTGTGTTGGTAGGTGTTGGGGATTTTCCTTGTCAGCTGTGTATCGAGTATTTCTTCTTGGGCGCGCGATTGTTCTGGTCTCAGAATATTTACAATCGAGTGTGAAAACATTTGTGACATGTCTTCGCTGTCCACGCGCGCTGAATCGGAGATGCTGAGTGATGTTTACAATTTCGATTCGAGCAACATGCTGGGAAAAACAATAAGTTAATTAAGATCGGGACATTAGATTTCCCTTCGAGGTAACCGAACTTCGAGTTATCTTTTTCGAGCTACGCGAATTTTAATACACGGAAACTCCATAGGAACAATCGGGACTTTCATTTTGCCCCCGAGGTAAGTGATATTCGGCTTATCCGACGTCGAGGTATCCGAGTTTGACTGTAGTTAATGGAACCATTGGAAAATGGAACAAGAGTAGATGTTACAATTAATGTACTTTGCACTCCACTGTATGTTAGAAGGTGGCACGTCAAAGAGAAATCAAACTCTGTTTGAGTTGACTTGAACAAAAAGAGTAAAATTACAAAAAACACCAAAAAATTCATTTCAATTGCAAAAAAAAAAAGGAGAAACCAATGAAACTTTAAAGGTTTGAACATTTTTACATACATTAAATATGCTGTCATTCAGAATGAAAAATGTCAAATAATCTCTATGTCACATATTTTTTTTTTGTAATTTTGTCCAATGGTTAAGCAAGTATACCTCCCCCTAAAGAAAAATAATCCCTAACAAATCACTGTAAATCTGTTTGTTTGTTTGTTTGTTTGTTTTAACGCACAGTATAAAAGTTCTTTTCTTTGCACCCACTACAATATACAGTTAGGAAAGGTTAAGTGGTCATTTGTGCGCAGGAAAATAGTCCCCATGTAAGGCACTGACATCAGCACCCCACATGGTTTGCATAATATGAGAGTGCAAAGTACTACTATCATTGTTTCATGAGAACTGGCAAAATTGATCAATTTCATCATTTTCTTAATTTTCAGTCACACATAATGAAACTTTCACACAAGTCTCTTCAAATGATTACACTCCACTGACCAAAAGGCAAACTTGGGTCTGACATTACTCTGTTGAGGATTTCTCTGATTTCATGCAAGAGGACACCCAAAGAATCAAAGCACTGGCAGCTCCAGCTCACCTGATATCTTCCTCGTTCTCCGGAAAGCTCCAGAAGGCAATGCGCAGCTGGAGGTTCTCGGGGACAGGTGGGTAGACGCGCTCGACGACCTCGAACGGGATGTGGAGGGCCACCGTCTTTGCTGTCAGCTCCACCAGGGAACATACTGCAAAGGGAAAGGGGGAGAGAGGACAAGAAAAGATTAATAATAACAAATAGTTAGGTCCTACAATGATAGTTCATATGACTTCTATCTCAGAACACGGCACTACCATGCAAGATCTGTGATATGTCAATCAGATGTTATGCATTTGCTACGAAACTTGGCATCCTGCACAGCAGCTTTGCTTCCGATAGACGCAATGATAAAAATTCTCATCATTCATTTTTTCTGCCTCCCTTCTCTTTTTGTATTTGTCTTTTTCCATTCACAAGGTATATCACATACAGTACAATTATAAATGTTAATCTACCAACAATTTGATCACAACACAGATGTGTTCAATACATACAGATGAATTAGTGCTGCCAATCCACAGCAAATCAAATCAACAAACTTTCATCGGGGAGTTTGAACCCTGATATCATTAACTCAGCCAATTAATCAATGCTTTTCACGAGGAGCCATTTCACTGTTCATGAGTCTGTGGCACTTGCTGCATTTAAACCTCATAATTTTTTGTGATTTGATGAAAGCGTGTACATAATATGCTCCAGCTCATGAGTAAGAACACGTCCAATGCCCAAGACTGGATTCAGCATGCATCGTGTGTTGTTTGCTCATATCACTTCCCCTGTCATTTTCAACGCCAATTAGCATTCCTTCAAATTACCCCGGCTGTTGACGTTTCTTAAATACTCCTTGCCTTTTCATCATCTTTCACACTTATAAACGCATGAATGAATACTGCAAACACGATAGGTAAATAATTGTGAACACATGGTGCGAATGTGCCATTGGAACATCTTTCTTTTTTTTTTACCCACAACTCTAAAAAGACTCAGCATTTTGCGCAATTTTTATTCTGTTCTTGTTTTTTTTTCACTCTTTACTGTTATCATTATGGTTTTTCTTTCAAAGAAAACTATTTGCAATGTGGCACACACATACAGTACTACCATGCTTGCTCACAGAGCTGGTCCACCTGCATTTTCATAACATGTATCAAGTGTTTTTTTTTTCTGTCTGCTCATTACATAGAGTTCAGCTCTGCACTTGAAGCTATTTTGATGCAGCAAACCAGAAGCGACCAATTCAAAAGTGGCTAATTCAAAACCATCCGTATGCGAAAAAAACAAAAACAAAACAAAATCAAACAGCAATTGTATCCCCAAATCCTGTCAATCTGCCCCCTCCAGATTGTGGCTTACATCCCTCAGATGGGGTGTTTACAGAGTATTTTTCATATGAAATGAACATGAAATACCATGAAGAGATACGATGTGGAATTTAGTCATCTTGACTACTCAAGGACATGTATGTTCTAACAACTCTCGTCTCCAGTAGTTCGCCACATAGCAAGCATAAAAACACAACTGTTTGTGTGTTTCTTTCATTGTCACAAAGAAATTTGCTCCACCCACCCTACAAGAAATGGTTAAACAATGTGTTTGCGGTCCATGTCTTGGATTTGAGCAGCGGCATGACAAAAATGTTCGTTAGGAGGTAATTACATAGCTGGTAAACAATTCATGAGCAGAGGGGAAAAATGAAGGACACTATGATAATTGATATCATACAGTCGACAATGGACAAGGGCAGCCCTTTTTGTGATCACCAAGGCATCCCATGCAAATGACATATTGACATTTGATTTAAAAGGCCATTAATTTATCCATGCTAATCAAATTTCCATCTATAATATCACTGTTTTTTTCCCTCTAAAATAGTGTGTTTCCTTTGTATATAAGTTCCACTACTTTTTTCACATTTAATCTAACAATTTATTTGTCACCTTTCAATAATCCATGTTTCAAAAAAAAAATACGAAGATGATAAAGAAATGCTTTTTTTAATTTTTTTTTTACATAATATACTTCAGTACACACACACACACAAATATATTATTGTAAAGTAGCATGTTTCCTCAAGTGTGGAGATGCTTATACTGTACCTATGAGTATGTGTATGTGTACAAAAGTCACAACAGCTAGCACACACAAACTATTATTCCACCAAATACCTACAGCTAATGCTATACACAAATGCTATGCTATACACGGTTTACTAATGCTAGCTAATGCTATACACGGTTTACAATTAAATCAAATAGATTCAACAAAATTTTTAGGCATTTATATTGACAGTAACCTTTCATGGAAGGTACATGTTGATTATTTATGTAAATTGTTGTGCAAGAATGTTGGAATTATTCACAAACTGAAATATCTCTTCCCAAAGCCAATATTGCATTCTCTTTATACAACTTTATTATTACCTTACTTGAATTACGGAATATTAGCCTGGGGGAATTGCTCAAAGACTAAAATTGATTCGTTATTTTTGGTTCAGAAAAAGGCCTTGCGGATTATAAATCGAGCACAATTTTTTGATCATACTGATGAATTGTTTGTTTCAAGTAAATTGTTAAAAATGTCTGATTTGTATTTATATCATGTTGGAATTTTCATGTATAAGTTGAATACTGGTGACCTTCCTAGTATATTTTCCTCAATGTTTGTGAAAAACAGTGATATTCATACTTACCCTACAAGACACAGTGAATCCTATCATTTTTCTCCTGTTCGTACAGTATTAGCCCTTAAGACAATTACATCTACCGGCCCTTCTTTCTGGAATGAGTTAGATTCGGTTCGGTTGCACTCAAGTTCTTTAAGCTCCTTTAAGAAAAATCTCAAAGCCAATTTTCTAAAATCCTATGTGTAATTATTTCGCCGTAATCGCTTAATTTTTTTTTTTTTTTTTGCATATACTTAAATGATGCCTTGCTCGGATGACCTCACCAGTTTGATTAACTTGCTACTTTTTTAAGCATTTATGCCATAAGTTAATCATAAAACATTATATACTATACTTTGTACATCCCGTAAACATAGTAATATTCTCGATATTTTGAATTTTGCATGTTACGTCACTTCTGACTTTGATACACTGTACTAAAACCCTATGTTATATTTTTGGAACCCACATCCTACAAGCTTTGCTTTTTAGTGGGTTCCTCATATTACACGTTAATTATAATCATTATGTCCTTATACATTTGTGCATTATTGGTTCAAACTGACCATTGTGTGAAAAAAACTTTTCTGCTTCAAATCAAATGGAATATAAAACTTGTACGAAATGTGGAATATGGAACGTGAATAAAAAAAAAAAAAAAAAAAAAAAAATAGGTTGCCATGGAAACTATCTTTATCCAGGCATGACTACACAGAGTCACGCATACTGCAAAGGATGGTATGGGAGGGAATACGTAGCTATGGTACAGTGCTTGGTAAGGTCACTGAAGGAGACGACTGGCCCATTCTTACGGTGGTCGCTACGGCGCACATTTAAATGCCGGCCATGCATTATGCGCCATGGGGGGGGGGGGGTGAATAGGGGAGGGTTTCACGCTGGGTAAGAGACACTTGTACTATACACCTAGTGCCATGGTCGTGTCACAACTGGTGACGGTAAAGACAGGGACAGCATTGGTACACTGATGATATGGCCTTCAAAATATTTCACTGAGCTCTCAATCTGTCACCTTGTATCACAGAATACTGATACCCCTGTTGGGAGGAAATGAATGAGGGGGGCTTTATTGCAGTGACATCTTTCGTACTTGGAGATGGAATGGTGATACAGCACACACACACATACACACATACACACACACCTTCACATACAAAGGAAAACAATGTGGAATGATACAGTATGCCCACATGACCTTACATGAATTAATGAGATCATGCATCTACAAAGTAATAAGCCTCAGGTAGGCACTGAAACCAATCACACTGGCCTTCCAAATTTCATTAGACAAGAAATCTGTTGTATCGTATCATTATGATGCTGATGATGATGATGGGGGGGGGGGGGGCGTCTGAAAAAAAAGATTGAAATAAGTGTAGCAATGAATTTCTCTCTAAAAAAAAAACAACAACTACAAACAAAATAGAGACAGTCTGCTTTTATCACGACTGCAGGGTTTTAAAGGGATCGTATAGTTTTGGTTGAGACCTAATTTCAGGTTTCTAACATTTTTTTGGTGAGATAATGAGAAACCTCTTATAAAATATGAAAGAGAATGTAATTCCCTGAAGAATTCAACATTCATTTGATGAAAATTGGTTTTGAAATGGCTGAGATATCCAAAACAGAGCGATTCTAATAAGGTGTGGGACCCACCATTTATTATGATCGCTTTGTTTTACTTTGTTTTTGGATGTTTCAGTCATTCCAAACCCGCTTTTCATCAAATAAACTTTGAATTCCTCTTAAAATGGTATGCTCTGTACGATTTTTCTTGGTATCTCGCAAAAAGTTCAAAGCCCAATTCTCATCTCCACCAATACTGTACCATCCCTTTAAACCTCAAAAAAAAAGAGAGAAATGTACATTTTTGTGCATTCCTCTCTAAATCTCCAAACTCATCTTACAAATATCAAGGGACAAACTTCCCAAAATATGCAATTACTCGTGAAATTTGGATAAAACACTAGACGCTGTCAATGCTTTGAAGGAAATTAAGTCCACATCAGGTGCTCGAAGACCTACAGCGTGTATGCCTACCTGGACATATGACGCACAAAAACTGCGTGTTAACCGGTCGAATACACCCACTAGGCCTGTAATGTATATAGATGCAAATTCCTATGAAATGTACGAGATGCTAGTACACCGTTCGGTACATTTGATGTCCATCATCTGCAGAGAGGCTTCGCAAATTCGATGCACGATGCAGGAATCAGACTTCCTGGAGGCTAGAAAAGCTTTGTGATGGATTGGCTGCAAAAGTGAATTTTGCTTCCATTTCACTCTCAGGCGTGCAGATGTCTTCCCTTTCACTAAATACCATGTCCTTTCAATTTACAGGAAAAAAAAAGAGTCACGCAACATTCTAGAGGGGTCTGTAAGCTGTCACAAAGCATAGCACTACCACTCTAACACTTTCCACACGCACAGAGAGATTGTAAGAACAGGCTCTTAAAGTCTCGAAGAATTAAGGTCTCCGAAAAGTTTGGAACCACACGTCACCATAACAGATTTTACGGGGGGGTTAATATGTTTTAATTAGTCAAAAAAAAATTAAAGAAAAAAACTACACAATCATTTCTTCTTACAAGTAAACAATCTCGTGTCTTATTACTGATTATCATTCCCCTTGCCTTCTAAAAGAGGTAAGTCAAGCATTCTGAAAACTGAAAAAGTGTTAAATTTTCTCTTCTACAGTATATAGCCTAGCCCTACAGTGACATCACAAATCATTGTAGTCTTCTTTATAAGAATATTCAGAAATGACGGCATACTGGTATACAATAATTATATTTAATCAAAATTTTAAAAATTTACAACTTTTGAATAGCTTTTGAATTTCCTTAAAATTCACCAATGTTCAGGCCTACTAATATTTCATTTCTTCTTTTTCTTTGTCCTCAGGTACAGTAGGCTATGCACTTTACTGACCAAATATTCCAAGTGTCTCCAGGTTCTACATGAAAGGAATGTTCCACACAACAATAACACTCACTGATGTACTTCAGGCCTTAGCAAATTCAACCAAGAAGAAAGAACGGCCTGACTGACCAAATGAATGACTGAATAACAACTGAACGATTGAGTAAATAAATGACTGAATAAACAACTGAATGACTGAATAAATTAATGGATGAATGGAGGAATGAATGAATGAATGAATAAATTAATAAATGAATGAATGAATGAATGACTAAATTAATGGATGAATGGATGGATGGATGAATGAATGAATGGAGGAATGAATGAATGAATGAATGAGTGAACGAATTAATATCAGGTGCAGTCTTCCCATTAATTTGATCCATCACCAACAAGCCACACACCTGCAATTACCCTTGAATGCAACTCAGTTGTTTCAAATCATTTCAGAGACATCATACTGAAAATAGGCTGATGTATTTCTGTCCCACAAATGCCATTACCTTGATGACCTCTTCATGGAAATTGGGCCACATTACAGCTTTAGTACATTATCTCAATGTACAAATGTATTTTACTGAAACAATATCTATAGCATCACCAGGTTGTACATGAAGAAATGTTTGACATAACAATGCCACTGATTTATATCCTTCAAACTTTAGCAGATTCAACCAAGAATAGTGGACGTACTGACTGACTGACAAAATGAATGACTGAATGAATAACTGAATGAGAAAGGAATGAATGATTGTATGAGTGAATGAATGAATGAATGAATAAATGACTGGATGAGTGAATGAATGAATAGGTGCAGTCTCCCCTAAAATGATTTGATCCCTCACCAGGCCAAATGCTATTACCCTGGTATGCGATCAAATTATTTCAAATGATTTCACAGTGACATCGTATAAAATTAAGCCGATATATTTCTATCCCACAAATTCCATTACCTTGATGATCTCTTCATGGAAATTGGGTAATATTCCAGCTTTTGTACATTGTCCTAGTGTACAAATATCCCTTAATACCATGCCACATTTACTTACCCCATTATGCGATCCAATAGACCGTTTATGTAAATTATTACAATTTTATGGATATTTCTTTTCCTACAGCCTAGTAACGAAGCAGGTCATTCACCTGTTCCCTCTCATTAGGTTCTATAGGCAGGAATTCACATAGTTGTTGCTAGGTAGGGCAAGCCTCTGGCAAACTTTGTGGTTGTAAGGGGCAACTTTTGTGAACAAAGCATGCATCAAATACGTATACATTTACAGAACCAGGCTAATGCTTCAAATCATTCCAGAGAGACATCATATGAAATTAAGCTGATATCTTTCTGTCCCACAAACTCCATCCATTCCTTTATGACCTCCCCATGGAAATTGGGCCACCTCCCAGCTTTCATACACGAATTGTCCTCATGTACAAATGAATTTCACAGACCCAATATTTTCTAGCGTCTCCAGGTTGTACAAGAAAGGAATATTTAGCATAACAATACCACTGACTTACATGTATAATACATACTTCAAGCCTCAGCATATTCAACTAAGAAGAGTGGACTTTAATACTGATTGACCAAATGACTGACTGAATGACTAACTGCATGAGTGAATAAATCAGAAAAGGAATGAAAGATTGAATGAGTAAATGAATGAATGAATATCAGGTGCAGTCTTCCCTGAAATGATTTGATCCCTTACCAAGCCACAAATTTACTCTAAACATGCAATCCAGTTTTTTCAAATCATTTCACAGAGACATCACATGAAATTACGCTGATGTCTTTCTGTCCCATAAATTCCATTACCTTGATGACCTCTTCATGGAAATTGGGCCACATTACAGGTTTAGTACATTGTCCTCATTGAGGACAATGTATTAACGCTGTACAATGTATCATGAACAAGTGCATTTCACTGAAGCAATATTCCTAGTGTCACCAGGGCTCTGCTTTATGAAGAATTATAATTGATTATAAAATATGGTTGATTTCTATGGTAAGTCCATGGCAGCCTGTGTGGTAAGGAAATTTATAATCAAATATATCTTTTGATCTTTTGTACATGCAAGGAATGTTCAGCATAGCAATATCACCGACTTGCATGTACAAGTGTACACATACATTGTATGTACTTAAGCCATTTTAGCAGACTTGACCAAGAAGAGTGAACTTATTGACTGACTGACCAAATGAATGACTGAATAACTGAATGAGTGAGTGAGGTGAATGAGAAAAGGAACAAACGTTTGAATGAGTGAATGTGAACAAATGAGTAAATGAATGAATGTATGAATGAATGAGTGGGTGAATGAATGAATTGACAAATGGATGAATTCACTATCATGTGCGGTCTCCCCTAAAATGATTTGATCCCTCACCAAGCCAAATGCTATTACCCTGGTATGCGATCCAATTATTTCAAATCATTTCACACAGACATCACATGAAATGAAGCCGATGCATTTCTGTCCCACAAAATTCCATTACCTTGATGACCTACTCTACCTCCCCACCCCTTCCGCATCGCCAATTCCAGTCTACTTTCACGTCGCATTTAGAACTGCACCTATTAATCGCATATTTGGCTTTCTGTGTTCCATTTTTCATTTTCCCACATGCTCACCATACTCTACAGTCGCCTTTTCCAGACCTACTCTTTCTTTTTTTTTTCATTAAGCATTTCAACAGACTTTTGAAATACACATCGAAATACAATATGAGCCTATAGCACAGTGATAGGGCTACCATCTTTTACCAAAAAGCATTCTGATGTAGAGTCAAATGAAACATTGCTGGCCAATATCGTCTATGTACTTTTAAAAAACAAGAAAGAAATTGTACATGTATGCTAAGAACAGACACAATAAAATTTCAGATAAACAATACTCTATTTTTTGATGAAGACAAAACATCCAACAACTTGATATAATTTTATATGGATACTGTAGTTAGCAGCTCTGTAATGACAAATACAATTGTATGAATATCCAAAGAATGTGCAGACTATTGCAAATATTCATAATGTTAGTAGCTGTATAGGCAATGACCATGGTAAATATGTACAATCATGATGGTTGCTACTGAGAACCAGGTTTATACATTTGTAGTATCATCAGATCCTCAGCCAACAATTTGTTTAGACAAAGAAGTATGATGTATCAATATTCATATATCAAGGTTTTGTCTTCAACTCTGAAAGACATTTTCTTGGGGGGAAAAGGCAAATTAGCAAATGCATATGTCTGATTGATTTGAATAAAGTTATATGTACCTTTACAAGCAGATTATAAAGGACCATATTCTATCAATCAGTTTGATTGAAATTTGCCTTCCTACAGTAGGATATTACTGTATGGTGTAATTGCAGTTACATAATTTGTTGATTTCATGATGCAGCTGATATCTACACTGGTGTAGGCGTCATTTTGTACAGTAGGCCTAATTAGTACTGGTAAGTGTAATACAGCAAAGACACACCTCATGCTCTTGCATTCCAAGATGATTCAACCAGTGGGTTTGTAGGGCTGACTCATTTGTTCTTGCATAGATTCCCTCTCTTGTGTACAGATGAAGAACATACATGTAGGTTGTGATATGAAAAGATATTACAATGTACATATAATGTACTGTACAGGTGTACATACTTTGTATTCTGAAACAATGTGAATATACCATATTCTATTAAAGGTACGTAAGGTTGTATGTGTGAATACAGGTGTATATTTAAGGTACAATGTATGTGTGAAAAGTAGAAGAGATTTTGTAGCACCATGGAAGGAGACATCATGAAATGTTTTGTTTTTATTTTTGGTTCCTTTTTTTTTTTGCATTGCTTGCATGTATACATGTATTGTAAATGTACCATGATACAGTTGTACATGTACAATATGTACTGTAAATGGCTTAAGAAAACAATTTAGCACCTTCAAACCTAGCAGAAAGATGAGAACTATCAATTGAAAAACAACAGCACAACAACAAAATCACAGGAAGTGGTTTGTTAAATGGCCAAGTTCAGGCCACTCAAAGTTTTTTTTTTTTTGTGTGTGTGTGTGTGTTTGTGTGTGTAGTGACAAGAATGCATAGTGCAGTCTAAAACCACAGAGTGTTACAACCCTACAACATTTTGAAATGTGGTGACCATTCATAACAGCCCTTAAAATGTTCTTCTGCACATCAGTTGTTCAGTAAAGTACGTAATAACGTTTCACTAGATATCTGCTACACAAAAGCAAACTTACAATACATGTACGCCAATGTAGTAAAAAAAAAACACATTATAGTGACATTTACTCTCCATCATTTTCATACACTACATCTTATGGCTTACGCATGTATTCCCAGAGATTGAATAAAAAATGTTTTGTTGTTGTTGTTGTTGTTTTTTTCTTGTTTTTAAATTGGTATTAACAGTGAATGACCTTGTTTGGTAGAATATTGTCTTTTTGTATATTACCACACCCCGTGTAGCCATGAACAGAATCTACATGCAACATCTGATATTATACAAGGTGTATATTATGCATTAATGCATGCTGAAACAAACTATGGATGAAATTTTTCCTAACCACTGCCAAAACATGACAAAAAGTCACATTGTTTATCACTAGTATGTAGGTCAATATTTCAGCAAAATTGTGACACCACGTAGATTTCATGTCACACACCCATCCACACCAACAAGAGTGCAAATGTGTGGGTGTGTGATGGAGTTTACGCAACATCAATCCCTGACCCCTCTGGTGCCTTGCCTTGCTACCTGTGCCCACTCCTAAACAAAGAACCTTTCTGATTTTGTCTGAAAAGCCATCATAGGAGCACTTCCTCCCAGCATAATTAACCCAAAACAATCTGCTAATGCACTAGGGCATGGGTGTGTGTGCATGTACGCATCAATGCAGCTTTTTCCTCTACATTGATATACACAAGCAAACACACACACACACACACACACACACACACACACAAACACACACACATTGTTATGTTTGTTAAATCTGCAGGGTATTAAACCTCCACTGTACACTTGTAGCAGGACTTTTTTACTGACCCCAGCTCAGAGCCCTAGTAAACATGACCTACTTTCTGGCCAATGTCTTCTTGGTCAGTGGAGTGACCTTTCCAGTCTCCTTGAACAGAGTACTGCCTTTATACTGTGTATGGGGTATCCCATCCTCAAGTCGTGGTCAATGCCAGGCTTGATGTAAATGTACCGACCCCTTCTTTCTTTCTTCTCTTCCTCCTCCCCCTTTGTTAACCTAGAAGACAAGCTGTTGCAGTACAAATCTAGGCTCACACACAGACACATGATATACATTGAGGGCATGCATGCTCAGGGTCCGCACAGTAGACAAGTATACGTGTGTGCAAACCGCATATGCAAAAGTAGCCACAGCTATGCAAGTGCACAATATTGGCCGATGCACACTGCAGGGCACACGCTGTGTGGCCAGCAAACCCCAGCGTCTCGCTATTTATACGATGTATGCTAACCTTGTAGGAGGATGGAGGAAAAAAGGAATGCATCCCAATGTACTTTGAAGCATGGGGCTTTCCAGACCACATGCAACTTGTACTTACTGTATGTGTACCAGTACGGTGTACCGGTATTGAAAAATAGATTCTAAAGGTTTGTACACAATGCATGATCACCATCAAACAAATGGTTAACAGACTCTCGGAAACACACAGACAGATAGACAGACACTTACAAACATCTGCATCATAGGGGTAGTACGGTACCCTTCTTTCATTTGCCCTCCCAAATACAATCATATTCTACCATCAGAAGTGCACAGTTATTGGCTGAATAACATGCATGTATACAATATATTTCAGCCTGTTACTCCTTTTAGATGTACAACTGTACTCGACTTGAATAACACAGGAAACGATGGTAAACCATGCATTCCTTGTAACTACTGTAAAACAAAGAATGTTCTCGTGCATTTTGATTTCGGGAATTTCGCGAGCACCAAGATTCGTGAAATTAAAATGCACGCGAAAGTTCTTGTCTACACTACATGCATTGAATGCCAGTGGCAGTTCGCAAAAATTTCATGCTGCAAAAAAGGCCGTCGGCTCCAACTCTTGAAAAATTTATGCCGCGAATACATAATGTTTTACAGTATACTAACACAGATATTCTTTCTTGTGGTCACTATGACCAGACAACAATGGCAGGGTCATCAAATGGGATGACCTGCACCTCTGTCGCACTAGTTGTACGATGTCAGATGTGTGAGTCTATCATGACCATTTTTGCGAGCAGTATCCCAACTGTCCATTATCATCATCAAAGCTGTTAATATTCTTCTCTTTCTTCTGATCCTCCTCCTCCTCCTCCTACCTCTTCTTCTGAAGACCATCATTTTTCAGGTGCAAGTTTCTTCACTTTGTCTCCCTCTACAAATTAAATTTGTTAAGATCGCAACTGCTGATCTGTAAATTAACAAACATGTCGGAAAAAAGGAACCAGTGGGACTCGAACCTGTCGTCTACTGCTTTATAACCCACAGGTTCGAGTCCCACTGAGTTCCTTTTTCCGACATGTTTGTTAATTTACAGATCAGCAGTTGTGATCTTTAACAAATTTAATTTGTAGAGGGAGACAAAGTGAAGAAACTCGCACCTGAACCTTCACCCCCCTCTGAATAATATCTTTCTTTCACCATCATTTTTGTTTATTATCATCACCCTCATTCTCATTATGATCCCTGCCATCATGACTATCATCGCTACCAGTAATGTTTTCCAGCAACATTTGTATTAAACATCATACCCTGTCAGTCAGTTTTGTGAACCAAGTCCACAAAATACTACTATTTTGTACACCCAAAATGTTCCATAAAATATCTGATTAAAGGCCTTCACGTGATGCGGCAGCAAGTTTTAAGCACACCTCCCTCGAGGAGTTAAATGTGAGCATATATTTTCCACTGTCTCACTGACATTTAAAAACAAAAACACAGAGAGTAGAGTAGAAAGAAGTCCACTCCTCTGTTATCATGAGATGCCCAAAAAAAAAAGGAAAAAATGCAAATAAGGCCCTCGGAGAACGGAGAGCGCCCAGAGAAAGCAATGTGGCAGCTCTCTGAAACGATAGAGCGTTTTCGGATGTCAATTCCGAATCAATCTTGCAACGTCCAAGCAGATGACCTCGTTTGCCACACGCTGCTGCTGACGGTTCCCACTGCAGCTGATGCTTGTGAGGAGCAAAGAGGGTGTTAAAGGGGGAAACTTCACTCCGAAGTAAAGTCGACTTTCACAAATTTGGGCATGATTCTAGTAAGCAGTAGAATCATAGTTTCATCGACAATGAAGAAAGAATGACAAAGTCATGGAATTTTGAAGTTCCACACATTTTTGCAAAACAGTGACATTGGGTACCGGTATAGCCACATACCTGGCGATGATGTCATCATAGCATAACTCTCCCTACTTGTACAAACAATGTCATGAAAATCTAGCTTTTGATTGATAATGAAGCAGCTAAAATTTGTACATTGTACAACCCCCTTCCTATCCTAGACAGCCATCACTGCCAATTAATAAAAAATGTTCTTTTTCTTGATTTCATATATTTTACAGGAAAATTACGAGATTATTTTTGCATAATTTGAATGAATGTCAATCTCAAACTTGGTACAGTAGGTATACAGTAAGGACCTCATCTACAGTGTATGACAATTAACATGTACAAATTGTACTTGTGACCACTGACCAATTATGTATACTCCTGTAACTGTGTTGCAAAAACATGTACAATGTCTGTATTCTTTTTCATTTTGTGCCCATGCTTAATTAACTGTGTTGCAAAAACATGTAAAATGTCTGTATTATTATTTTCATTTTGTGCCCATTCTTAATTGACCTAAAGCTGTGTGCATGCTGTTACTCATAATAACTTGGAATGGAATCCTACTTTTATACCCCACAGACCCTGTAGGGTGCCTTTTAATGCTCCTCTTGTTCAGAGTGGACAATGTGATGATTCTCAGAACATCATCAATACAGATCCACTGATGACGATAATAAGAGGCTGCTGAGCAATTGGAAAAGACCATTTTAACATGCATATTAATGCATCGAAAGGATGTAAAGTCATTTGCATAGGTGTACTCAAGTTACGTGTACGAGTGCAAAATCTGCCGTTCATGAATGTCAAACAGTTTAGAGTCGCATCAGAAAACATACAAGTACAGCTGTACGTACAGATGTACATGTACACACTATACGTGGACCTTACGTGTATGAGCTCCAGCCTGTAGGGGGAGGTTTCATGACTTTCATACCACAGTATTTTATTCACCCAATCAGTCAACATTAGCAGTGTTTGATCATTTTCATAATGCTTCCTTTCACCTCTACTTCTCCCAGCTGAAAAGAAAATGTGATGAAAGATGAATGTGATGGACATGTACAGTGTAATTAATGTGAGTGGGAATTTTGGGTTGATTGTTCCATCCGCCCAAAGCTCTGTACACCCCTTCTCTATGAAAATAGAGACATTTAAATCTCTTCTCACACAACAACACTGACAAAAAAAAACCACAAAAACTAATAATAATGTCATGATGGCATCTTTCAGATATATATTTGAAATCACAGGATAATTTTCAAGAAATGTCTTAACCGCATGAAGCAGACATCAATTAATACAATGTACTTCACGGTCATGGACAAACCATCATGAAACTGAGTCAACTTGGAGGTAAAACTTTCAATCTTCCGGCTTTCTGCGACGTACACGTGTATGGACGCATCAAGTTGCAGATCCACAACCCTGAAAGGGCATATCATAAATGCCATTGTGTCCACATCTTTAATATGCATGAAAGTGTTGGGGTTGTGCTCTACTTTAAACAGCACAGTAGCCAATCTAATTTTGTCAGTTCTGGCAAATTGATTGGTCTGAGTTCTCGGCCAGGAACTGTAGGCTCTGCTTCCCACCTCCTCGGCTCTTTGTCTTTCCATTCTGCTGAGCAGCGGCTCAACCTCAATGTGTACTTGCCCTCTTTTCTGGCTCCTGTGACTGTTCTGGTATCATGGCAGGCTGCAGGAGTCATACAATGTATCAAATATGCGCATTTGTGACATCCCTTTTTATATGTGTGATGTCACTCATATGTGACCCAATATCAATCAAATCACCCTGACGATACATTTTGTTTCTAATTGCAGAACAAAGTGATATGGGTGAAAATTAGAAATTGAACAGCTGTTAAAAAGTCATCTCTTTATATTTCAGCATCCTGTCCACATTTCAAAGACTGAAAATACTTTGACACTGGACAGTTTCTCTGTGTTTTCTGAAGCATGTTGATATGAAATGCTGTATAAATGGTGTTTTGAATTCTTCTACTGATTGCACTTGAACACCTACAGTCTAATCTCCTGCATGCTTACATTATTGTAATTGCACCTAAATTTCAAAGCAGATTTGTGCAAAACTGCTTGTCTGGCAGCCTGCTTTCCTACCATATTGCTCTAGTACTGTGTTTAGAGAGACAGTAGAACAAATTATATCATCACTTTACTTGGGGTCTGGAGAATCAATGTTCTAGTAAAACTTTAAAGGGATTGTATAGTTTTGGCTGAGACCTAATTTCAGGTTTCTAATATTTTGGGCGAGATGTTGTGAGAAACTTCTTATGAAATATAAAAGACTCTGAAATTCCAAGAGGAATTCAAAGTTTATTTGATGGAAATTGGTTTTAAAATGGCTGAGATACCCAAAACAAAGCGATCCAAATAAAAGGTGGGACTCATCTTTTATTATGAGGGCTTTGTTTTACTTTGCTTTTGGATGTCTCAGCCATTCCAAAACCGATTTTTCATCAAATAAACTTTGAATTCCTCTTGGAATTACAGGGTATTTTATATTTCATACCCTCATTTTATTATGAGGGCTTTGTTTTACTTTGTTTTTTGATGTCTCAGCCATTCCAAAACTGATTTTTATCCAATAAACTTTTAATTCCTCTTAGAATGGTATGCTACGTACGTATGTACGACTAAGTACATTGTATTTGATAAGTAGTTTCTTGGTACACTGTATCTCACCAAAAGTAAAAACCCAATCCTCGTCTCAACCAATACTATACCATCCCTTTAAAAGAGGTTTACATTGTAATGATGGGTCACATAAAAAAAAACCAACAGCATGAATACTCAGACAAATATAAGACAATAAAAATAAGGACATTGCATTCAAAGCTGAACATTAGGCCCCTACATTTTGCAGAGTTCATATATTGTACACTGTACTTTCAGAATGTTCATTACCACAATGTTCACTGTGTAGCCTCCAAACAAAGCAAATGAGACTCAAGGGAGAAAGTGAAGCGCAACATCATTAAGTTTTGGTGTAAACTATACATACTCGATATTATGTGTTCATGCTTGCAACTTGTGTACACCATGACAGCTTGCCCATCTGATTCTGTAACACCTGAGCAATAAAGAATGCTCTCTCTCTTTATCAGTGTATTCATTGCTACAGTATGAAGTCATCTATTTTTTTTTTTTTTTCATTCAAAGATAAGAACTCTTGCAGCATGATTCCAGACTAAATGGACTAAATAGTAGAAAAGCCAATTTAAAGCTATGGTAACAAAACTTATTAGAGAATGGCTAAATTTTGCAAAAATGCAAAGCCTTATTTATCATCTATTTGCTTCACATGGTACAGCATATATACATTTTTACCTCCGCCAAGCGAGGAGGTTATGTTGTCGTTACCGTTGGTTTGTTTGTTAGTTAGTTAGTTTGTTTGCTTGTCTGTGTGCAAAATAACTCAAAAAGTTGTGAACAGATTTGGATGAAACTTGCAAGAAAGGTTGGAAATGACACAAGGAACAGATAATTAAATTTTGGTAGTGATCCGGAAATTTTTATGGGTTTTATGAAGGATTTTCGATATTTTGCCACGTACATATGTGTAGGTCAATGAACTTGGGAGTTCAAGCTGTGCATTTTTGAAGTTTTTATGCGCGCACTAAAGTGTGTGCTCTAGTTTCTGCTGGGGCGAGGCGCACCGCGCATCTGAGGATTTATGATGTAACAAAGGCTTCTATATTGGGAAATCGGGTGATTTTTCAGTGGGTGGAAATCATTGATCTCTATGGAAGAGCAAGATCATCGGTGGAAAGTAACTGCTTGGCGGAGGTCTGTGTTCTCGGAGTGCTTTTCTAGTTTTACAATATTTCAGATCACAAATGGATCATAGACTGTAATCTGTACAACATTACACATGTCAGGGTTTTATATACGCTGTACAGTGTGACTACAATTGTACTTTCACGTATCAACAAAATATGAAATTTATGTCAGTTCATAACCATCAGAATGTAATACAGTGTCTGTGGCAAATGTAAGCCAGGATATTATTCTTGAGAAGTTTAAGAAATTATAACCCAAATTTTTAAGCAAAAAGACAAGTACACTTTATAAATTTACATTATACAAACATGCCACAAGCTTTGACAAATGCTGGAGTTATCATTTCAAGCAAGTAATCCAAGGTGGTGTTTTCATGGAGAAATTATAAGAAATGCCTTTGGTTTTGTGATGGTGGTATACATGTACTTTTGTACCTTGCATATTGTTTGATACTGTATTACTCCGAACGTGATGGCTACACAATGTGGATATCTACTGTATAGTCTAATTTCCTTTATGAATATGCTCAGTATGTGCTATGACCAGATGTTTATAGTATTACATGTACATATTGTAGAAGAACCCAAATACTAACAAACACAGACACATAGACAAGAAAACAACAAGAAAGTAGAATCCTTCTTGAACGTTAGAAAATTCAGGCTTCTTTGGCATACTGTATGTTTTAATAGAGCAGGGAGTACTAGTAGTAAGTACAGTAGGAGACATGTACAATGTACACTGTAATTGCACATTATCTAGTCACATGACCATCAAGAAACACTGATAGGTTGCCACTGCAGATGCCCTGGGGCTATTTATGTGGTTGAAACGACCATTTCAGCATGTGTCCATTTGCTAAAATTTTCGAACATCTGCATGGCATTTGTTTCGCTGCTGTTGATCAACAGCAACTCTGTTGGGGTCATTGATTCAATTCAAGAGA
Source organism: Diadema setosum (assembly GCA_033980235.1). NCBI lineage: Eukaryota > Metazoa > Echinodermata > Echinoidea > Diadematoida > Diadematidae > Diadema > Diadema setosum. The sequence goes on from CM067061.1 coordinate 10,749,804, forward strand.
CTCAAAAAAAAGCAATGATCTAGACAGTGAAAGCTTGCAGATCAGTCACACATCAATAATACTGTAAATGTGTAGTTGTGATGCAGGTATCCTTGGCACAATGGCACTATTTCAATAGAATATGGAGTTACAGTGTACAGTGTACATTGTACATATATGGCGTACGTGCATGTACATACAATGTACAATGTATGTGTACTCGCATACTGTATGTTGTGGGGTCACCACGACATCAATTTAAAATTTTTGAAATTGAATACCCCACAAGAGTACTCGAGGTGTCAAATGCCTTCTCTGAGCCACAAGATTGGTTACAATCATACAGGGTTGTACAATGTCTTCATTGTCCCTGATTGAAAAATAAAAGTGTACATTATTATGTCTTTCCCATATATGAGCATACAACGCATGATTTAATGATTTAATTGATTCAATTTAACAATTTGATTTCAGTGACTACCACATACCTAGTGATAAAAAGTATCACTGTGATATCAATTCTAGAAGGGCAAACCTTTACTGCGAATACAGGATTTCTCTTCATCATGTTGGGAGAGCTATTCACAATAATCATTTGTTGAAATTGAGAAAAGGTACTGACAGCAAAATTTCTGTCTGGGAACCCATTTTATGAGACAATGGAAAAAAAAAAACCCTGACATAAATCTACACATTAGAGTACACAATATTCTGAATGTCCCCAGTGGAATATTACATTTTAATGGTAAATGACGCTGTAAAGATCAGAGAATGTCAAATTCTTTCTGATCAACAGTTCCTTTCACGATGCCTCAACAGTCCTACAGTACTTATACATGTACTTGTAGAAACAATGTGGTATTTCAATGATATTCTGCCTTGTTAATTGCTGTATAGTCGATTGCATTGTTTTTACATCTCCTCTTTCATTACTGAAGTGCCCTGTACATTGCAGATAAAGTTTTATAATACAGCTCTCCTACATTTTACATCTACCTTATATAAGACTACAAAGTCTGTTAATTCATATTTTTGGGGGTACTTGACAATATGCTTAAACTATCATAACAGCAAAAAAAATGTCTTTATTGAACACAATTTTGGATAGATATGTTATACACATATTGTTTACCAAGGGATCCACATCTACAAGCTGTGCTTTTTGATAGTGGATTACTCTTTTTCCATCGCTTTCTAATATTCACATAGAACTTCTGTTATTTCTGCAAAGTATGCATTGTTTGTTTTATACTATTATACATTAATTTGCACATTCATTTTTAATAGTACTATTCTGTGCAGTGTGTATACTTTTTGCTTGTGTATATTGCATTATGTATCACCTTTTGTTCAATGAAAATAAAGAAATTGAATTGAATTGAATTGAACTGAAACCACATCATCTTACAAGAAGCAATCATTAAACTTGTTTTTGCTGGGAAATTGTATCCTACAATTGCCATATCACTCATAAAAATCAAAACACAGATTGATGACTGAAAGATTAACTAGCAGAAAAAGCACTTCCATCATATCCCGTGAGGATGCTCATACTGTAGCATACCACTTGTAGAGAAAGAGAAACACATTTTTTAACTCCCTCACAAAAGGACAAAGAATCTGCATTCACAATCTGACATTCCCAATTTGATACAAAGCAAGGGGGGCAATCATGTATTTCATTTCAGTGAATTCTGTGCGGATTTACCAAAGTGAGGGTGATGACTAAGAAAACAATCATCACGCTATTACAGGAAGGAAACAAAGAAACAAAGAAAACAAAGACATCCACCCCTAAACCTCCATGGCACCACAAGTGGAGGCTCTAGATTGCTTGCTCCTCTACGACTCCCTAGATGCCTTTGTACATACCTCTGCTTCCTTTGTCTCACAATCTACAAGCGGGTAGGATTGGCCACTACCGAATACTCCTCCCCCGACCACATCAACCCATTCAATCCCAGATTCACAGAAAGAGGACAATGGGCTGAGCTGAGCTGGCAGGAGCGGTGAACAAAATTGGCCACACTGATCTCAAATCAAAAGAGAAAGACTCTCCCAATACTCTTTTCCTCTCTCCCTCTCCCCTTCTCTACTATCTTTCTCTCTCACCGTCTCTTCCTATCTCTCCATCTCTGTCTTCCTCTCTCCTTCTCTCTCCTCTTCTTCCTTCCTCTGTCTCTAGCCCTCTCTCCTTCTCACCTTTCTTTCTCTTCTAAATATTAAATACATTGTCTTTATCTGCATACTTAATCTTTCTCTTTTTCTAGCTTTCTCTCATGCTTCCTGCAGTACGTTTCTCACCTTTTTTTCTCTTCTGAATATTAAAGGTTCTGTTCACCTTTGGGAGCAGTGATTTACATGTGTAAAGAATGCTCAAGATATCACTTCTGATGCATATATAGGTCAGTTGTATCACAAAACATCCTACCATATGAAATTTTGGCAATAAAGCCTAAAATATAAGGAGATATCACTATTATTTTTCTCATTAAACCATAACTGAAGACGTTTAGTCTGGAAACATTTTTATTATAAATATTGTTCACATTTTGTATATCTAACAATACTTAAACATCGATTATACTGGTTCGGATGTTTACATTGGTTGTTTCTATCCCTAACTCACATTTTAGAACTATTTTGAAGCACTAATGCTGGATTTTTGTTTCATCTGCAAATGGTAAATTGTGTCTTTAAATACATTGTCTTTACCTGCATACTTAATCTTTCTCTTTTTCTAGCTTTCTCTCATGTTTCCCATGTTTCTTTCCAGATAGCAGAAAAGGGGAGATCATATTGAAAATACCTATTATCTGTACTTATACTTGAAATTTGATAAAACACATCAAACACATGCTGTGCATCAATCCGATAATGAGCATGTACACTAATGTGTATCGACCATGCAAAATATCTCATCAGTTCTCGTTCATGAATTTGAATCAATTGTCAATGTGATAAGGAGGTACTAGCACTCTTTCAAGTTCACACTAGATCAAAATCAGGAATTTTTAGGAATTGCTTTAGTCCCTTCAAATAGCTATTTAGAAATACATGTACTTGTACACTTGTGTTGGTACAATATATACAAGTGTACACGTAAATACAGTGTACACACATCGATACAAGTACACTTTGGGTGTAGTGTACCTGTATTGTAGATGAGTAAGTAAATGAATCTTTCAATAAAGAAAGAATTAAGTACAAATTACAAACAGGAGAGAATATGTAAGAAATGATTCAAAACATTTATGAAATAGAAATTTTGTGAAAATAAATAACTTGATCAAAATTTGGTATAACGAAAATATAGCATTGTACTGATTGTTTTCAGGCCCTTTCAGATACAATGTAGAATGATGCACAATGCAATAACTCACACGTTTACAACAACTGTACATTCGATAACGTACAGCCGTACAATTGTACAAGGTACACTTGATAATGTACAGCTGTATACATCTAGACAATCATTTGTAAAAAGACCCTTAATTTATGAGAAAAAACATCTGTTGTGCTGGTAGATCATGCTACCAATTCACATTTGTTACAGAATGTTCTCTATGTGATACTTTTTGATGAAATGCACTTTCAGCCACTTTTCCTTATCTACAATAATGTACAAGTGTACATACAGTATGTGACAGTTTCCAATCATAAGTCATGTTAAGTGGGGTTTTTTTTCACCTGTCTGTGAATTATGAATTTATGTAGGCCTATTTATACAAAATATTTTTAAACTTAGCAGCAGCTGGTAATTACACACTGTATTCCCAGCGTTCCGCTTGATAGTTAAAAAACGATCGGACTACAAGGAGACAAAACTCCACTGTCTATGTTCTGTTTTTGTTCATGTTGTTGCTCTTCTTTGCTGTGTGTGTGTGTGTAATACTGGTACACCTGTAAATGGTTGTCAGCTGAACATGTCCATGTTTATCTAACTATAGTGTGTACATCTACATGTAGCATCTCCATCTGTTTGCAGAGCAAAGCTTTCATCTGAAGCAGGTACAAATTGTATCTCACTGGCATAAGAAATGGGTGGCGACGCCAGTCTCGCTGGTCACAATAACATCACCGCGACATCTCCTAAAAACTAGCTGGGTCTCCAGTGAATTATAAGAGAATCCAATATTTGAATTCTTTTGGAGACTTTTTCCAGTCTTCAGCTTGTCTTGGAGATGTCTCCATGACATCCCCTCAGTTTTGGCAAAGTCGTGGTGACTACAGTTACAGCATTTTGTCTGCAATGTCTTGAGATGTCTCCGCCACCTTGTGGACACCCATGGCAACTTACAATGTATTGGCAACAATGTGGAGCTGTTGCAGTGAAGTCCCCACAACTTCTGGGCGAATACGTTGTTACCTTGTTTGGAGACGTCTTGAACGTTGCCCTGGAGTCACCTTCATGAGAGTGCAAGCCATTTTTTTGTCTTTGAGTCGCACGAGTCACAGCAACGTCTTCTCCAGAGAGATAGTCCTTTAACATCCAAATGATTTCATTCTTTTAAATACTCATTCCATAATACCAAATTATGCCAATAATGCAATGATTGCAAGTACTGTACATTTGTATGTAGGGCTACAAAGACTCCCAGGAATTCATCACTGAAAAGGCATCAATAGTCAATCGTGGTATTAGCACAGTCTGAAACCCATTCTCCACATGCAATCATCTGGTGAAAAAGACAGAAATTCTAAAACAGCAGTTGTCGCAAGTTACCATAGATCTCTTTTGTCCACTACGAAAAACAGAACTGCCAGACGCATGCAATTCAGTTACTAAGTAGTGCAGGCACCAATACGACAAACAAATCTGATTTACATTTACACTTCAATGTTGGCTTTAATGTCCAACATTCAAAATTGTTTTTCAGGAGGACCAGGCATGGCACTACTGTACTTGTACAGTACGTGTAAAAGGGAAAGAAAACTGTTGTACTGTACATTGTGATCTATTGGCTACAATGTAAGTCTACTGTAAAAGTGGAAATTTTCGCGGTGCTGAAATTTTCGCGCATTTCGCGCAACCCGAAACTAGCGCGAAAATAAAAGCGAGCGAGTACTTTTGCTTGCCATATGTTCCAGTAGTTGATGTCTTGATTTCGCGTACCGGTAACCCCGGCGCGGGGCACTGTAACTAGTCATGTGTTGGGGTCGCTGGTGCGGTTAGATTCCGCGGAATTAAAAACATGCGAAACTCTTCTTACCCCGCCGAGCGCGAAAAATTAGTCACACAAAAATATCCACTTTTAGAGTACCTACGGATATAAATTCTACTTGCCCTGAAAAAACAAAACAAACAAAAAACAAATACAAAAATAAAAATGCCCTGGACAAGTGTGTGTGCTTAAAATGGGTTGGAACAGAATCATGCACTGTACACACACATCCACACACACACACACACACACACACACACAAACACACACACACCTCAAAAGAGCTGTACAGTACAGCAGATTCATCATATTTTTTAGGGACAAACTGTATTACTAAAGCAAAATTGTACATGTGTGTGTTGTACTCCATTGCTGCGTAAATATTGTACATTGTAAATTGTACAGTCCTTACAAGTAGCTGATCATAAACTATTATACTATATTCAAGCAATTAAAATTTGAAATTCTAGACCTGTACATATCTTTGTAACATCACACCTCTTAACTATATTTATGTTATTTCCTCTAAATTTTGGATTAAACAGAGGGTCCCCTAATATCATGCATGCCTGCCAAAATTATTTCAGGAAGTGGACTCTGCTACTACACTTCCTGTTGAACTGAAAAGACTGACCCACACCATTTACTGGAAATCCACAGGGGAACATACATGTATGTACATGTACGGCTACTTTTGTTCAATTATACGTGTATGCCCACATTTTGGTCAGTTTAAGTGAAGATGATCTGATTTCTTGCAAAAACACAGCTAAAAGACCAAAGAAGTATCAATTCTCACTTTAATACATCCCTGTACACAGTAGAGTATTGTGGACAAAAACTGGTGAAATTTGGTGTTGGAATAGCACAAGAGGTTTTATTCCCTTCATGTTTAATAAATAACGCTTTTCAGAAAAGAAAATAGAAAAAGGTACATTCATATCTTCTATTCTTCAGTCTTACAGGTGCATGTACAAATGTATTTCACCACATATTTCAGAGTTCATCCTATAAACTTAGGACAAAAGTATCTAATTCATCATAGAACAACATTTACAATTACATGTTCACTGCTCATTACCAGTAATTACAACAGTGTACAATAGTCAGTGACCCTGTAGCTAGACTACTGGTACAATGTAGTTGTACACCCCTGACTGCTTGAGATCCCCCAATTATGTTTGATAAGAGTTGCAATTAAAGGCAATAAATTTACTGGAACGAGCAGGTAGAATAACTTACTGTACGTACATGTACAAGTACAATGTCATAATTTCATGACAGCTCAGTAAAAATGAAATCAGCTCATAAAAATGACAAAGTGGACAAAAGAACACTGTTTTAATATGTGTGCATACAGTCCTGTACAGTACGTTCATAACATCCCCTGAATATCCATGATATCAAACTTGTGGAATGTGATAAAATGCTGCCACATGTGGGTTTGTCAATAGCAAAACAGTTACCGAGGTCATCTGACTGAGGTAAAGCGTACATGTGTACAGCAATAGCATTTCTGTACTAGCCCAATATTATGCTAATAAGGCTTTCCTGAAATATAAAATATGCCTTTTCTTGATCTGTACAGGTATTCCATGAATAGAAATCTACAGTAATCACTGATTTGGAGGGTTGCACAGGTCCTACTCTATCTACACTGTACATACATACAGTGTACAGCAAAACTGAAAACATGGTCTGCCGAAACTGGTAGATATTGTGCGGATACAGATGTAGCATTTCTTCAGGCTGAAAGAATACAACAGACTTTTATTCAGTAGGAATATTCTGCTATCGTATAAAAGTCTGGCATGAATTCTACAGAAGTGTACAACGTATGTGTGCTGTCTCTACCTTGAGGAACTTGACGATATAAAGCTGTTGCTTTTTAAATTGCTGCAAAACTCACTGGCCCATTGCCAAAAGTTCAGAGGTCTGAAATGTGGAAAGAGAGTACAAGTAGCCCTACATTGTTCATCTCATGGAGTCCTGGGATACACATGGCATACTTCCCCGATACATGACCGTAGAATTTATAGTGTACATACTGGTACTGTGTACAATGTACACATGTTCTATGCAAATAACCACAAAGTGAATAAAAAAAATAATAATAATAATAAAATGAAATAAGACAAGACAGAACAAAACAAAACTTAAGTACATGGCAGCAATATACAATGTGTTGCTTATGATATTACTCCAATACAGCCCTCAGTCTTGTACAACATGTCCAATCTTGTACCTGTCTACTGTACAGTACAGTATGTTGTGGCAGTCATCTGCCTAACAGAAGCGTAGTGTCTGAAATGAAATGTGTGTGCTGGTTTAGTCTCAATTAGAAAAAAGCAGATTTTCCACTGGTTGATGAACACTCTGTTCCCCCCCCCCCCCCCTTCATAGTAAATGTATTTTGTTTGTTATTGCACTGGTCAGATTTGCACTCAACAAAAAACACTGGGTAAGCCCCTGTGGAGACTTTAGCTAAAAATATAGTACATGACTGATAGATATTGAAACCATCTCAGTAAGTGTAATGATACAGAGACAGCAAAGAGAGGGAAGGAGGGAGGGAGGGAAAATCCTGGACATAGGATACTAGTAGTACAGTTGTAGGTCACTAAAAAATGGACTTGGTACTTTATCACATGCTTTCTTAAACGACATCAAAAGATCAAACATTTTGAGAAAAAAAAAATGCCCAATTAGTTGTAATGCCAATGACCACCTCTGAAGGATGCCTCTCTGAGAGTATAATTTATATTATTCTGACATTTAGCCTGCAAATGATATGCATACAAATGTATTGATATAATACACTTTTGTATTGTAAAATCACACACAAAGAAGTGTACCGACAACGCCTCCAGTACATTTGTACACACGTACATGTACATGTACGTACATTATATCGTGCGCTACATTGTGTTCACATGACACTGTCAAGCTGCATAACATGCAGACAATACTGTAAACATGATATACAACTGTACAAAATGTAATGGGTCCTATCCCTTCAAAATATCTGGGTCAAAGACATTCATGATGAACACAGTATCTTTCATGCTTGCCCTGCACAAGTGGTACGCATACGCACATTGTACAATGTATTTTAAAGTACTGGCTTTCGCCTCACCATTTAGACAAGAGGGAAAATATCTCACAAATGTCTTTGAAATACACTGTATTCTAAGCAGATTTGAAAAATTAAAGGTGTTGTTGAGCAGAATTTATGGCTTGACACACTTTGCTAAATACAATGTACAATAATGTAGGGAGTACTTTAGGTGTGGTTTACAAGTTGATGCCTGTTTTCAACAGAATTATTTTTTTAATCACACATCCACCCACAGACAGAGACACACATACACTAACACACACACACACACACACACGTACACACACATTCACCCGCACACACATACACATGCACATTTTGTACAATACATGATGACGATGCTTTATGCCCGAAGATATAGTCTGCATTTTGAGAATATCTCGGGATAAAGATGATACATGTACAGATGAGAAGGTAGACAATCCTCCTGAAAAACAAAGTTTTTCCATCAAAGCAAGCACTACCATGGAAATGCAATACTGTGCCAGCTACAAGTACAAATGTACATGTGTAGCAAAGGTGAGGGATGACGTATTGTGAAAGCTCCATACTACCGGTAAGCACAATACTGACAAGCAGAGGCAATAAAATACCGCTATGGTGTATTCATTGCCGTCATCGGTCTACAGTATGTTGTTATGACATTTTCCACTCATATTTTAGTATGTGGACTAGCTGTTAAGTTCTAATTCATCATTTTTCACTCATTCCCTATCAATCATAATGCTACTTGGTGTTGGATGTGTGTTGTTTTTGTTGTTGTTGTTGTTTCCATGCATATAATGTACAGTACTACTGTATAATTAATATAAATTCAATGTGACTCCTTTCCATACTGACCACAGACTATAAGCTCACACCCACACACTTGTCTGTGTTGCTATATTCTGGCCAGCCCAGCTCATACAACTGTACATATGTCGAGTGCAGTTTCTCCACAAAGAAGGCTATCATTGGTTCACAAAGAACACTTTCTACAGCTACAGTATACACCATAGGCGACTCAAATACTCGAATGGGACGGCTGACACTACAATACTTAGAGAAAAAGCCTTCCATGTCTAGACATGACTGAAGAGACAATTTTTATGTCCTCTCAGAAATGCAGTTGTTAGCATTTTCAGGCAAGGAATGCCATGCAATCTACAAGTACTTTGTGGGAAAATCTACTCCAGACAAGAAAAAAAAAAAAATGAGAGGGAGAACACTTTGTGCACATACAGTCATGTTGATGTGAAAGTTCTGATTACTTGAATGTTTGCAGATCACAAAACATGTCATCTCAACATGAAATTTGGCTTTTTTAGTGTCCAACAACAGCTGTTTTGCTCACTTTGCTACCTTCTGTGTAGCATTGTTCCCTCAGGAGTACATGTACATTTGTATGTTGCTACAGTACAATTGCATTTATACAAATTGTACAACTGTGATTTGCCATACACAGCACAGAGACTGGTCACTAGTAATTAGTTTCCTATGTGATAGCATTCCTTCTTTTTTATCTTAGCTGATATGATGTGAGGAGACAGAGAGATGGTATCATGGTACCACTGCTCATGAATCAACGCCATCCTAAGTTATACATGATTGGGACAAGCAAGAATAATCTATTCTGGGAGTGTTACCCATGTGTGGCATGCTCATGACATGAACATCAGTACATGGGACTACAATACTGAGCAACAAAGGAATTACGATGTCCATTTCTCTTGAACAGAGAACATGTACTGTATGTTTATTTGTTTTTTGTTTTTTATGTGATGTGCATGACATTCCAGAGAGTACAAACACAAGCTTGTGTGATCATACATGTGATGTTAAGGGTAACAGCTCCAAACCTAACAATATGCAAATGAAGCAAAAAAACAAAACAAACAAACAAACAAAAACACACACTAAGAATCTTCAAAAATGTGTATTTACCATGAGGCAAGTCTGGTAAATTTTCATGAGAGTGGCATTCTATTCCCAAATGAAATAAACTACACTGTGTTATGGGCCATGGTAAAGGACAGAGTTACTTGGGACAAAATCTGAAGCCATTTATCAAAATAACTGAAATTTAATCAATCAATCTTTTGTTCAAGCTTTACAATGTGAGTCAGTCAAGGAAACTGAATTGTAGGCCTACAGATACCATGAACAAAGGTGAATAGTCTCAAAATACCAACTGCTCAAAGAAAAAGATGTAAACTCATACCTTCTTCAGTGATGGTAGATGAACTGCCAGACGATGGGGTCACTGATGACAGCCGATCTCCTCCGCTTCCACCTCCTCCTGAGCCATTGCTGGTTTTCTTCCATCCCCGCCAGTTGTTGTTGCAGACACTCTCAGCCTCACTCACCCACGAACACAGGGAATCCTCCTCAAAGCGATCACTATCCTCGAATGAAAACTGGTCTCCTTGGTCATCCCAATCATATATAAAATCCATTATTTCAACTTATTCTTGTAGTTCCGCTCAGGAAACTGTCACGGAAGCAATCCTTGCTGCAGACAAGACTGCTACTTTCAGTATTTGATCCTGTAAACAAAATGAATTGCACCGTACGTACGGACTAGGCCTAGATCTACATGTGGTGGCTTGCAGCGGATCTGTGCAGAGCTTTCTTGGTCTCTAGGTGAACACGAATAAATGACATGTTTCACAGATGGGAACTCATTTAACAAAAACTACATCAAGTTTTGTTTTCAATTGTGCTTACTACGTACATGTACAGCCACAGGGAGGTGAGACACTAGCCAGGTCCACGAAGGGAGATGGATTCCCTCAGGATTATATGGAGTCTATCCCTCTCTCCTACTGTGTGTGCCTCCACAACTGGAACTTCAGAATCAAAACACAAGAAACTAGGCCACTCGATCACATCAGATTTACCTATAAAAACGCTTATCTAAACCCTCCCACAAAGATATAAATCCACCAGAATCTAATTCCAGTTTCATTCGTTTCCCGCAAAGCAGGGTAGCAATGCAAGTTGTGCTGCAAATGGGGTGGATGATGACGAGTTGACCAGCCTCCACATCACGTTTGCATGGACGTGGACAGAGCAGTGCCGATCAGATCCCTTTGTCAGTCAGGTCACCGCAGCCCAGCATCCTGCCTCTCATCGAACAAAAAGGAGTGTTCGGATTTCACCTGTGCAACTAGCTGCGAATGAAAACTGTCATATTTTCGCACTGAATATATCACATTCTACCCTACCTGGCCATATAGCCCCAAGATGCCTGTAGTGTTTTAGATTGACGAGAGCAAAATACTATTTTCGGCAGTTCATCCACTTCGCGATATGGATACACAAGAGCAGGACCTTCGTGTATGGTAAGTCGCCTACTACACTACTACACAGTGATCACAGCTGTTCAACGTGAAAATAAACACAACTCCACACTACTCTCCACTGGATGTTCGGTACCGTACGCCGCGTACCGTACCGTAGTACTGGCTGGATATGCCGTACGTACATACACACATAACCACGACGAGCGATACGGAATGAATCGGTAGTTCGGAATTGTTCGCCGATTCTCGGAAAGAGTAAGTTGTGCAGCGTGATGAAATATTGCATTATATATACAACCAAGTTTTTCATTCAAAAAATTTTTGTTGCATAAAATTATGATTAGTAAACATTCTAGATTTATTAACTGTTAAATAGTCATCTTAATAAGTCAATATTTAATTATCTGTACTAGCACCTTCAGTTGTTCTTTTTGATCCGTGAGGGCTGCTGTATCAGAGTAATAATACGTTTTATTGCATGAAATCCCTCTAAATCAACGTAATACCTACAAATATTCACACTCTGGTGAAATCTAGCATAATATGTCAATATATTCTAAGTATACATGTGGATTTGTGTAATATACGTGTCGAAACTTTGCTATAAAATGTGTTTGAATGTTCGATACAACTCTTGCGATACCCATGTATGTGGTGGTTCAACCTTTTGCTCGCGATCAGGTACAGTGCACACAGTGTAGTATAAAAGTGTATAGCTGTTGTGTACTGTATAAAGTAACTTACTTTGTACTGTGCGTGTGCATGGTGGTGTTTACAAGCGTTCGCTAAGTGCTACGCTACTCAAATAGCCAATAATTTATCTAAATTTAGACCTTCTACTATGGGGTAGGCATATCAATGCATATTATAGACCCTTACGTTTACTGATCTTCACTAATCGAGATTACGACGAGACTCAGTATGTCTATGACTATCACATGACATGTTGCCACACTTTGAGATCTCGAAAACCGGTTGTGAGAGTGAGCTGCAGTAAGATTAGCAGACATGAAGGTGAAGAAGGGCAATTTAAATTTAATTTACAGCTGTCATTGCCATTGGCTGTGTAGGGCCTAGGGTAGCTAGGCGTAGATGTCCAGCGCTGACTGTTGTCACTGTTATTATGCCCGGCCTTCAGATAGCTGAAGTTATGGGAACTAACGATTTAGATGTTGTCTACGTTCGCTGTAGAAATCCAACAGTAAGAACATTAGAGGCTGGCCCATGCCGTGGCCCATCCATCGTGTTGTATGGGCTGGGCACGATGGCTTGTGCCCTGAACAACCACGCATGCGCAATTAGCTACTGCCCTCACATGCATCACAATGATGTCATTTTTCATTCATGAATCGGGAGCTACACCGAAGCTGCGTCATCATTGGCTCTTTACTCCCGTAATTTACATATTTTCCCACAATGTTATAACGTGTGCGACGATTTCCAGCGCGATCGTCTGAACAGTTTGATACCAAACTCGGCACATTTACATCAAATTTTCGATTTTTGGCAAAATATTTTCCTCCTTCGGTGTAACCATGTCAGTGAAGCTATCGTTATGTTTGAGATTTGATAAGTCATATTTTTACATGATTTTAAGTTGTGAAGTTGTTCGATGTGTTCGTTGGTGTGTGTGTATCAATACATTTGATATGTATGGTAGCGACATGAGCGACACACATAAGAAGCTCAACACCACAATGCAAATTGGTCGCCATATTGTATGGTTCGTGTAGCATTGTGTACTGACGGGAGCTCTTCAGCGAGGTCGCCACCATACCCGCTACGCAACACGAAGGCAAGCACGCATGTTGAGTGCAACGCATTGTGTACACCACACCGATCCATGGAGTAGTGAATCTCGCACACTGCGCTGTGCATGGAAGCGGACGGCCGGGCGATATCAGCCAATCAGCGGCCCGGCTATCTTTTTCGTGGCTTTTATCGGGGGATAGTGCATCGTGCTGGGTGGGGCCTGGGCCTAATGAAAAAAAAAAAAAGGCTGTGTCTGTAAAATATGCCTCCATGGACACCACATGCGTATGTCATTACTATCCATCCAGTTGGTCAGTTGTAGCCATGACCTGAGTCGCTGTATACAGCCACACGTGCATTCTGATCCATATATACAGTGCATGGAGAAGCTGGATATCGCTGTATCAGTCACTCACTTCATCAGTATGTATGATGGGGCAAGGAATCTGCTGCGCTGTAGTCTCGAGTAAGCCACACGGCACATGAATGTACACATGACACAATTGAATACACCACCACCTCACTCGCAAAGTGATGAAAATAACCTCATTATAAGTCATTTACCATACCTTCTAGAGTAATTTTATTTTCCTACAAGTATTTGTTTTTTTTTCACTCCGCTCCCTTCTCGTATTTGTTTGAGGTCTGTTGATATCACTAGCAATTAACAAAGTTACAAATCTCTTAGAAAACAATTGATTGGGGGACTTCGAATCCTCGCCACAACAGGTCAGATCAGAGTCCTAGTGGTATAATTGGCTGCTAGCTGGCAAATGCTCTGAAAATATTTTTTTTCCTTTAATTCTTGAAGAGTTGGCTAAGAGAGCTTCAAATTTTCCAATTCATTCTCATCTTTTCTCCTTGTTTTTTTTTTTCCAGTCTTGTTACAAACATTCATCTGTTTTAATTGTAAGTTTTCTCTTTCATTCCCATTCCACAATCGACGGCCAGCAGCACAGCCGGGTTCACCAGCTGCTTTGTGTACCCTATCTCTATGCGGCGCTTGTAATATTTGCACATGTAGTGTGTTGATGATGTGCTGGGTGGGCGCAAGGCTAGCGGCATTGCTACCATGTGTAGCTATGAGTATAGCTAGCTCGCATGTATGCAGAGCCAAAGTCTTGAATGATGTCAGGTACATCTCAAGACTCTGTCATGGTGTGGAAATGTGATGCATCCTAATCAATCAAAAGTCCCCCAATCAATTTTATTAACTTTGCTCTTGATTTTAAATCCATCTTATGAGATAAAAACAATGAGAATGGAATGGGAAAAAAAAATATAGGAAAATGAAGTTATCTAGAAGGTACAATAAGATAATGAGGTTATTATAATTCGTCACTTTGTGGATGGTACATTGCATGTTGATGGATATGTGGCCACACACAGCGGGTTCCCATACACGATATCCAGCTTCTCTGTGTGTATGGATGGATATGTGCAGTACACACATGTGTGGCTGTATCCCGCGACTCGCGGGCTGTGGATACAACTGCTGTACAAGCATGTGGCCCGATGGTAAAGACACACGCTCAGGGTTGTATACACTGCCTATTAAAGTAAAACGGCTAAAGAAAAGGTTACTTTCTACTTAACTGCAACCAGCCCCAACGTGAAGCATGCTCAGGCTGCAGATGTAAAGATTCGGTGTCTCTTACGTAATTTACTTTCTTTGCCCATGAAATTCAACATCAAAATTTGATTTATTTTCAATTTGAGTAGACTCTGCATAGGTTCTGCAGCTGTAGAAATTTGGCACCCACACCAAGGTTGCCATTGTACACTTTTGACATCATGTAACATTTTCATTAATATAATTTGTGTGCATGTTTTCATATACACAGATCATGGCTCCCCGCAGAGGCAAGGTACAGAAGCAAGAGGTGCAGGTCAACCTTGGCCCGCAGGTCCCAGAGGGTGAAAACGTCTTTGGCGTGGCTCACATCTTCGCCTCTTTCAACGACACGTTTGTCCATGTCACCGATTTGTCTGGCAGGTAAGCAAAGGCAAAACACTGGGGTAATCTCTGCTCATTGCAAGCTAGCAGCCCACAGTGCTTCTAATGCTACCAAAGCCAACGCATAAAGTATGATTCTGAGCAGTTGCAAAGCGTGCATCAAAAAGATTTTTTTTTTTTTAAATCAAATGGAGAAATAACTGAAAAGGATAATATAAAAACACAATTTTTTGTAATCACTCGGCTTAAAGGCCACGCTTTCTACCATGCGAGCAAGATGAGAGCTCACAGTATGTGTGTCTGTTTGTAATCATCTGTCCGTCCAGGGAAACTATCGCCAGGGTGACCGGAGGCATGAAGGTGAAGGCCGACCGTGACGAAGCCTCCCCGTACGCTGCCATGTTGGCTGCCCAGGATGTTGCGGTGCGCTGCAAGGAGCTCGGCATCACTGCCCTGCACATCAAGCTCAGGGCCACTGGAGGAAACAAGTGCGTACAAAACTGCAGTGCCCTCTTCTCACAAACATATTCCTTGCCCTTTTCAGATAGGATATACTGTATACGCCATATATTTCGCGAGTCTAAATTTTCATGAGTGGTTAAATTCGCAATCATGGAGTCATGTACTGAACGGAGAAATGTACATGCGTACATCACATCCACATGGGGATCAAAGTCAATATTTTCATGTGCCTTTAATTTAGTGAATAGCCCCTGACTCACGAAATTCGCAAAAACAAAAACCTTGCAGAATATTCGGCGTATACAGTATAGACCCCTCTTCTACTGTCGCGTGCACAGGTACCCACAAACGAAAGGTGGTATTATAAATTACATGCCCAGTGAAATCTGAGCTTTTAGTTTTATTTGTGAATCACATCTGATAAATTTTGTCACCTTGGTGTTGTATTGATGATGGTTAACTGACCGGTTTCTGAGTGTTATGTATCTATGTATCTCCACAGGTTCACTTGTAGCCTTTTGTAGTAATATTGCATGGAAAGTTTGCTTCTAGGTTTTGTTTGTTTGTGATTTTTTTTTTTTTTTTTGGGGGGGGGGTTGGAATTTGTAACTGGTAATCCTATGTACAGTTAACAACACAAAATTAAATATGCCATGGTGACATGTTCATGAAAAAGTAAAATTTGTTACTTTCAATACAGTACGGTATAAACATAGACTTTGACAGTTTGACAAGATGTACTTGTGCAGTCAAACCCTCAACAAAATTAAAGTGGTCAAAAACTCATATTTTGCAGGTTTCAGGCAATTATGTCTGCAATTACCATATTGGGGTAATATTATGGGTCATATCTGAAGACTGCCTTTTATTGCTAAATCAAAGTTATATCTAATATGTGTGCCACTGCAATTAGATTAAAATGTTTTCAATGAGATTGGCCATTACATGTTATTTCAACATTGAAGGCAGTTGCACTCTGTCGTTGGGCACAGCAATATCCAACAGATCTTAAAGGGAAGGCAAACCCAAAGAGCAATGTGGATTGAGTAAAAGCATTAGCATTAGTAGAACACATCAGTGAAAATTTGAGAAAAATCGGACTATCGATGCAAAAGTTATGAATTTTTAACGTTTTGGTGTTGGAACCGCTGGATGAGGAGACTACTAGAGGTTATGACGTATTAGAGGACAACAATATAAAGAAAATATAAAAGGAATTTCACAAAAATCCCTTTTTCTACCAAAATGAGAGAGCTCTTGAGTAACCACTTTCAGAAAGCAGGGGGAATAAGTGCTACCCCTCACTATGTCAGTATCAAGTTGGGCGAATGTATAATTTTCATGAAAAATGAATTTTTACTGATTTCCCTTTATATTTTCTTTATATTGTAGTCCACTCATACGTCATAACCTCTAGTAGTCTCCTTTCCCAGCAGTTCCAACACCAAAACTTTAAAAATTCATAACTTTTGCATCGATTGCCCGATTTTCCTCAAACTTTCACTGATGTGTTTTACTAATATTACTGCTTTCACTCAATCCACATTGTTCTTGGGGTTTACGTTCCCTTTAACTTGTAGTAACCATGCACACATGTATAAAATTGGAACTACCTTTTGAATCACCTCTTAAAGTCTTTGACTGCTTAAGACATATATTCCAGTCACCATGAATATTATACCATTTTCCTGTATGTATGACTGTCTTGTCAAAGATTAAATGAGCTGATCTTTAAAGACAACATTCCCCCCTCCCCACACACATATGCATACAAGATAAGTTCTAGAGCAATTTTACTAGAAGCATGGTAACTTGGTGTTAGGATAAACTTGCAATGACAGTAAATTAATGCCCGTGACCTTCAACCCTCCCCTTTTGTTTTCTTTGTTCTGTGTCCCTAGCCCTCCCTTGACTGTTCTTGTTGTGTGTAGTCCTTATATGTGATTGCTGTCCCTGCATGTTCGTCATTTTGCCTCTGACGCAGATTCTGCTAGGATTGAAAGCTCCGGCCCCTTTTGACTCCATTTTACTCCATTCGCACTATTGGATACGCAGTTATCAGCAGCCTTTTTGCTACAGTAAATTAAAGAATATTCAAGCTTGTTACCAGGTAAAACTGTGTGCAAGTATAGTATGAATGGGGGAAGGGGAATAATGTTGTGGGAGAGGTGAGAAGGAGGGTATAAAGGCAACTAAGTGTATTGGAAATGGCTACTAGCTTGTAATGTGCTTTGTCTGGAACTCACTCACCGCAGGACTAAGACCCCTGGACCTGGTGCCCAATCTGCTCTGCGTGCTCTTGCCCGCTCCGGCATGAAGATCGGCCGCATCGGTGAGTTGTGAAGCCCTCTTCCACATAAGAAATCATCCAACATTCAAATTCATGAAATTCTTCCGTCAAGATGTTTTTATTGCAACTGATTGATAAATTGCCCTTTATCGACGTAAATAAGCACTGAATTGATCAGTGTTTTAAGGCCGTGTCACACTAGCCTTGCGTGCGACTTCCGAAGAACATTTTTGCTATCCGGAGGTCCCCGCAGATGACCCGCACATGACAGTACCTAGCATGTATCTCAAAAGTAGTTACCCGGAGGTGCGCACGCTGGCTCTATTTACCCGCTGTCAAAAAAGGCCCTGTCACACCAGCTAAGCGGGCTTATTGCGTATGGGGATTTTTCAGCACGCAGAATAATTTCTGCGGCCGGACAAGGTTTAGGGCGAGTTTGGCGTGGGTATTACATGATAAACGCGTGATACCTAAGTTCTTCTTGCGTGTATTCCGTTGAACTGCATGTTAGGCGCGTGGATGTCACGTGATAGCTTCGTGATAGCTTCTTTTATGTCAGTTACGGGCGACATACGGGCTCTGCGAAGTACCTGCGCCACAACTGCGTGTTATCTGCGTACTAGTCGCCTGCGAGGTGAGTGCTAGCCTGAACAATAGGCTGGTTCGAGTGGATGGGCAAAAAATCATTTGTCAACTAGCTTTCAAGAAGTGAAGATGCCCCGTAGAAGGAAAGTGCACAAGGGCAGAGAACGTCCAGTGGATGGACAGCCACAAAGCCCGGAAGATTCACAAAAAATGCATCAAATTGCTGCTGAAGTCCATTCGGCGGATGAAGTCCTGTCCGAAAGGGACCAGGTAGTCCTCGACGCCACAGAGGACAGAGGACAAAGAAGAGAATGAGCCCACAAATGGCACGCACTCCCTTCACATAGGCATAGATCAGCGGGCAACTTACCTACTTCAAGTGGGTCAAATGCCTGTGAATTGCGGCGGCTACGGCCCTCCTACGGGTGTTCTGCGTGGAACTCTTCGGGCAATCCTCGCGACTCATCCGTAAATAGTTTTGGTCATGCTCAAAACTTTGCTGCGGGAAAATTGGACTAGCGTGCGCATCTTCGGGCAACTAAGGACGAGATAAGTGCTAGGTACTGTCAAGTTCGGGCCAACTGCGGAGAGCTCCGGGTAGCAAACTTGTTTCCCCGCAAGTCAAGCCGCAAAACTTCCCCAGATACGGTATGACAAGGCCTTGAGCAAGCTCAAAACTTGTTCCGGAAGAGTCACGGGAGTTGCCCGTAGAGGTACGCGCAGAACACAAGTAGGAAACCCTTACCGGTAGCACCTCACAGGCAACTCCAAAGCAGGTACTTCGCAATCCCCGTAAGTCGCTCGTAACAGAAAATGGATTGGTTTCAAAGCTCTCACGCGAGTCACACGGAATGCACGCAAGTAGAAGCTAAGTAGCACGCGTCTAGTAAGTAAGAAACAAGTGCGAAAATTGCAAACATTCTTGTCCGCCCGCGGAAAATCTTCTACGTGCTTTAAACTACCTCCTCGCCACAAGCCCGCGTAGCTTGCCCGGACAGGTGTGACACCGCCTTTAGTAGTAGCCACGATACAAGAAATCATGGGCATACATACTTGAGCAGGATTCGAACCTGACTTTCTGATCTCCGGACAGGCGTCATCTCCACTAGACCACCGAGCCTCCGCCCGACAGCAAGTGTTAGTTCTAATCCTTATAGTATGCATGGGGTACTGCGTGATTATTCAAATTCGTGAAATTCTTCCGTCAAGATATTTTCATTGCAACGTAGGTTCGAATCCTGCTCAAGTACGTACACCCATGATTTCATTTATCATGGCTACTACTAAAACACTGATCAATTCAATGCTTATTTACGTCAATGTAGGGCAATTTGTCGATCAGTTGCAATCATTCAACATGTTGAATTTGAAACAACCTTTTAAAAGTTGTGACAAGATTTAAAGGGCAGATTAATCAATATACTCCCATGTTGTCATGTAGACTTTTATGTGGAAAAACTTTCTGTTGATTTCAATGGGCTTTTATTGTACTGACTAGTGTTACACAGGCATACTGTGTAAGCTGTTAATTTTGTGAGGGTTTGATTTCTACAAATTTTGCGAATCACTGTTGGACCGCAAATTCAACAGGGGCAAAAAGCATATCAAACTGACAGGTATTAGTGCTTTAATAATAGCCTCGGTGTAAAAATCTCAAAAACAACATCTTGCGAAAATGTCTGTGACCTCATTCCCGAAATATATGTACGCGAAAATAACAGCTGATGCAGTACAAGCTGCGAAGTTATTGCACGAGTTGTCAGTAAATCGTCAAATTAGGTGTTTCAAGAGAATCTTTAATGATGTACACATTTGAAATAATGATTTTGAATTCTTATGCCTCCAAGAAGTGCAAGAAGCATTGTACATGTGTAATTTAGGTTGAAGGTCCGTGGGTCGTTCTATACCACTTTTGCTGCAAGTCTAGAATTATGATGATATATTTTCTGTGCACAGACTTTCCAGTCGAATCATAGCATCATGAGCATCTCTTGGATCAAATTTCTGTATTGCTTTGTCTCTCACTGTTTCTCCCTCTCTATTTCTTGCATGTACAGAGGACGTCACCCCAATCCCATCAGACAGCACTCGCAGAAAGGGAGGACGACGCGGTCGCCGTCTGTAGACTCACCCTCCAGCCACTTACTGTAAAAATTTGTTGTGTGTATGATTGCATCTCAGAATAAAGATCCCTGAGAGGAAAAAAATAAAAAGTGCATTGAGTAGAGTCTAGTCGTTTAATTGGTGTCATGAGATGTAGGTACTCTGAATAAGGGTATCCTGCCAATTGGCTGCGAAGTATGATGCCTGTTATTGATCTTAGGCAAAGTACAGGAGTCTTAGGAATAGCCTGTGTAATCAATTTCTTTACAGTGATTTCAGTATGTGATGACTGATTTACAAGTGAGTGGCAGTCTACATACAGGGGACTCCTGTTACAACGAACACTCCTACAATAAAACTTTGTTACGACAAAGTAAAAATTCAGGTCCGCAAATTATGACATGCATATTTTATTTGTTCAGTTGTAACAACATTTAGATATGACAAAAGAAAACTGCCAGTTCGGAGGACTTTTTTATAACAGGAGTCACCTGTAAAAAGGTATGGTGTGGGAGAACTGGATATGAGGTGAGGATTCATTATGTATCTTGCATATGCGATGTTCAATTGTCCAAATCATGAAAAAGTAATGAGTAACTCTGTAGCTAAGATAGAAGGCATGATCTTGCGAAGGCAGTCAGCTCTGCGCAAGTTAAGTCTGGGATTGGAGATTAAGCTTGACTTGCCAAAATTCAGTTTAATGTGACATACATTATACATTGTATGTAAAATGTCCTCCCCATAATTGCAATCTGGAAATTGATTTTTCAGTCTAGGCAAAATTGGACTTGTACAGCTTCAACATACAATGTACATGTGCATCCTGTAATTACACAGATATGACTCCTCGCCTTGTGTTCTCAATGTAGTCTTCATGCTTATGCTTGTACCAGCATGTATGAGATCGACTGTTGAATATGTGTAAATGATGAAAATGCCATCTCGTAATCCACTCAGTATTCAGCCCTCTAGCACCTAGAGGTTTCTTGAAATGTCAACCTCTACTAACTGAAGGAAAGCAGTGAATAATGCTGTACACAAATTTGCTTTAAATAGGTTAAGACAAATTGATGGCTGTATATAAAGGGACTATACAGTACTGGTTGAGGTGAGGATTCAGGTTTATAACATATTTGGCGAGATAATGAGGAACCTCTTATGAAATGTGACAAAAACTGTAATTTCAAGAAGGATTCAACATTTATTTGATGAAAATTGGCCTTGAAATGGCTTAGATATTAAAAAAAAAAAAGCAATCCTAATGAAATTGACAGGCCACAACTTTCATTAGGATCTCTATGTTTTTCATTGTTTTTAGATATCTCCGTCATTTCAAAACCAATTGTAATCTTAGAATTGTATGCTCATTAACATTTCATCGAGTGGTTTCTAAATATCTTGCAGAACGCTACAAGTTGAATCCTCACCTCTGCCAATACTGTACAGTCCCTTTAATGGAGAGTGCATGAATATTGTATGGTCGGATGAAAGGGCTGATGTGAATCAGGCAGAAATTGTGAACATTTTCACACGCTTCACCCCCAAGCATAGCAGGATGGTACTGTGCTCTTCAATGAGTTTGGGGAGTTTTGGAGAAGGGCAGCCATGTGCAGTTCTGAGATCAATACATGTATACCAGGGTACAATTCCACCAGTCTGCCTCAGATATTGTAGAAATACAGAATCCAACGACAAATTAAGCTATTGGATGATTTCTGCATGTACTATCTTTACTCTCAAGTACAGTACAAACATTCGAAGCACCAACAAAATACGACATTGAAATGTTCATTTAAATGGGTGTACTTAATTCACATTACTTCGTCTAGCCTCGATATTACGGTAACATTTGCAATACATGTTTAACGAAAGAGTCGTTTTCATTTGCACAGTAGAGTGTATTACAGCTTGATATACACGTAGTTTGCTGGAAGCGCATGGTCGTTTCATTAAATTCTTGAGAATACATGTATATTGTACTACCACATGCAGTTGCTTACTACAAGAGACACAACTGTTATCTGCAACTTCATAACTAATCCTGATTTCTTCAAATATGCTGTGACCACATTTCTGTTGGAATTACTGATGTAGTTTTATTGGAAAACTCGACCACTGTTTTTCTTCAGAGTATATCCACAACCCACAGACCCTAACAGAAACACATGAATAAACTCAACCCATTGCACTTTACACTAACATAGTAAGGTAGTGCAACATCCGCTGACCAGCAAATTTAAAAAAAAAGAAAAAAAAATGTCATTTTTTTTAAATGAAAGATGTTGAAGTAATAGTCTGATTTCAGACAATGTTTTTAAAACAAAAGGAAATTTAACATTCTTGCAGATTATAATTTGTTGAGCTCAAAGCACGAGCACTGGGGGGGGGGGGGGAATGTTCTGTGTCATTGCTAATGCTCTTACTGATTTCTGTCGTTTCCTGATTAGAAGTTTCTTTTGTCGTTTTGAATACACTGTACTTGTATGATAGTCGGATGGTTGCAGCAACTTAGTAGTTAATTCTGGGCATGCATGCAAATACGCCGCGATGGAGTCTGCATTTATTGTGACGTCATAATACGCCCCAAAGTTGCGTAGTGCGTAGTGTACACGTCACAATCGAAGCCATAGAAATCGCGCAGTTGACAAATAATAACGCACAATAGCATTTTCCATGACGATGAAATATGCACTGACTGAGGAATTGAATACATTTAGTGCATGTACTCGAGAAAAGTAGAATGAGAGTGATCCCATAATACATATTTTGATGTTTTAGTACCATCATAATTGGATCTTTCATAGCGAAAACATGTTCACTGCAGCAGTAATTTTGATGGAACTCAGAAGACCCACGAGGCGGCGGCCCGTTTGCCACCGGCCGAACATCAGGGTATCAAGGTACAGTCCGAAGGGTGTAAACCCGCTCTGGAGAAAGTCCGGATGGGGACCGGGAAAGGGGAGTGGGTGGGGTGGGGTGGGGTGAGGGTAGGGTGGGGAACCAGCCATAAGCCAAGGGAGTTATGGGAGCGAAATATTTTTTCAGGGCGAATAACTTTATTTCTCCAGCTATTCCGAATGTGAATTCTCCCAGAATTCGCGCATATTCAGGTGCAATATATTTCGTTTCAATTAGTACATTCCGTCTTCGAGCAATGTTAAGAGTTGAAAGTGTCAGTTAAAGATTAAAATTGTTTGTTTTGGGGGAGGGGCGTAGTGTTTATTTTTGTTTTTTGTTCCTTTTTTTATTGTTTTTATTTTGTATTTGTTCTTTTGTCTGTCGCTCACTTTACAACCTTGTGCCAGGCTTATCCCAATTGAATCAATTATTTTTAATGTCTAGAAACCTAGCCCGTGAACGCTGAATACTGTTTCCCTCTCCTTTCGAGTTCATATAATGAGATTAGTGTGTAGTGGCAATTTGACACTGGGAAAAAAAAGACAAATATGAAAAGAAAGCCTTTGCTGCATATTACGTGGAAATTTCTAAGATAGCGATATCTCTGGCTGAAAGAGTGAATGTGTGGAGCGTATGTATTTACAGATCGAATAAAGGCTATATACTTGGTAGGCCCTAACTGGACAGTCATCGGAATGTACATAAGAGACCAGGCACCAGGGCCCATTTCATTAAAAAAAAAAAAAAAAAAAAAAAAAGGTTGATATGACAGCAACTCTTGCTGGAATGGCAATTGTCATAGTAACGACAAAAATCCAGGTACCTGATTGGCTGTTCAAGAGTTGCTATCCTAACATCTCTTATGAAATGGGACCCTGACAATCATGAACCAAATGCTTAACTCCACATTACGAACTTTTCGTCTTCTATTTGTCACTTTATACCGTCGAACAGTTCTCCATCGGTCTATGTTACACGTTCCCCGACGAAATGCAAAGAACGCCTCGACGCTCCCGGACATTTGCTGGTTCCTTTTACACCGCCCGATCAAGAGTCCTCGCATTTGCAGACGACACAGCGCAACAAGGCGCGTCAAACCTGTGGAGAACCCAATTTTCAAGAAAGTTCCGGCGTAAATTACGGTACAGCGCCCTCTTGCAGAAACTGGCAGTACGATTTTGACAACGCCGGAATGGATGTCACAAGCAGAAACAACGATAAATCTACCACAACTGCCGTCGTAAGTCCAGTGCCAATTGTTGCTGAAAAGCCCGACGAGGTTTCATCCGAAGCTAAAGAGATAGGAGCCATGAAAGAAAGATATCTACATGAAATCGGCGATGGTCTCCAAGTTGAGGATGAAATAATCGACTTCGGAGACGACCCACAGTTGCAGGGCACCCTCAATGACCTCAATCAAGAGGGGGATTGTTTGCCCTCGTTTCAGAAAGGCATCATGCATCGACAGAGCGAGATCCGAAGAAATCTCTCGGAACAGATCTGGAAGCTTGAGGAGGCAAGGCGACGATTCATGCGCAGTAGCCTTCAGAAGAGGGCGCGAAAATGCGAATTGCCAGGAAGGTTCGACGAGGCCATCGACAACGACCTTGATCATAATCTAAAGCCGGATGTCAACGTCGCGGAGGGGAATGACACCGTCAACAGTGTACCCAAACTACAGGATCAACCGCCACAAACTGCAGGACTGACAACTTACTTTAAACTAACAAATAACATCAACACATTCAGACTGTATTGCCGCAATGTCAAAGAGCGCCACCTACAGAAATTGCCATGTTACGATGCATTCATGGCTTCCGCCATCACAGTTCTTGTTGCCATAGTTTCCGCGCTCTGCGTACTTTGCGTGACACACTTGTTTTAGTACTTGTGTTCCATCAGGTTAATGGGAAACTCGAGAATCAAATGCAAGGATTCCAAGCATGTCTGATCTCATAATGAGGACGAAAATTATATAAAATGGCAATCTTTCATACAAAGTGACTGCATACAAGGAGTAATGGCAGGAATGAGGTGACCGCACCTCTTCATAACTGATGATCAGTGCGATGCCAAAAATAGCTCCTCTGCACTTTAAGTGATAGTGCGCAGGAAATTTTACGTATCATAAGAATCAATATGCAGGAATTCCAGTCGTACAATATCCCTTGATCATGATGATAATAATTATTATTTTTATGTATCTTAATGGGTCTTCGGCACGATGACAGACCGATTGACAAGTTTTAAGTTGACAATACAAAAAAACAAACAAAAACAAAACAAAAACAAAACAAACAATCCCAGTGGCCTAAAATCCGTATGTATTACGGTACTTCATTTCCACAAGTATTAAGTCAAACTGTGCAAAATACATGCGTAAACTGGCACTCTTACTAAAACAATCGAATGTGCAGATGTATAATGTCGGCAAATCAAAAGAAAACCATTTAAGTGTGGTGTTTGTAACCAGCCTACTATTAGCATTTCCCCCATCCACTAACCACAGCGATGATCCAACCTTGTAAAAGTAACTGAATTCAAAAAAAAAAAAAAAAAAATCATACAAATTAAATTTAACTGAAATACAATCGCTCTTGTAATGCAACATTGCCGTGTAACCTGTGTTTCATTCAATACACGCATGAAAGACGACGATGCGTAATTAAACATAATAATTTCAAATGTTATGTGATGCAGCATGATGTTTATTCAAGAAAAGATTGCAGACACGTCGGCCATCATTTCTCGAAGCTTTCATGTCACAACGTCCTCTTTTAGAGAGGCGTAAGGCTGGTACGCCAGTGGTAAAATTTTCGCCGTAATCTTGAAATAGGCCCTGTTCTGAAACGAGTCAGTTACATAAAAAAAAAATGATTGACGATTCCATGCTATAGGCCTAGACTTTGATATTTTGCATAACATATAGGCATGAGCATTGTTATTGGCTGTTTGATACATAATAGTGTGTACAATGCAATTCGAATTGTTTGGGATAATGCAAAATGCGTGGAATGTGACCATTTCTTAGAATTTATAGAGAGCATTGGGCGATCATGCCATCTTCAAGTTAAGTTAGCTTGAAGATCATGGGAAGACTTGTTCAAAAGGAACTGCGTCGTTGAGATAAGGTAAATGAAACCTCTTTCTAATTTACTCAGAGCTAAATTTTACTCCTACCATCCGCGTAAACTGAATTTCATCAAAACATTAAAAAACTCATATCACTGTTTTGGGACTTTTTTAAACTTCACAAACTTTGTATTTCAGTCCGAGTGTAATGAAATATTTGCATACACTCTTCTGCTCGATTGAATTGAATACGGAGTGAATATTCACTTTAATGTCGCTTCCCACATAAAGCGTATATCATATGAAAAGAGCCGTGTTATTAAAGTGTGCATGCGTATCTTTAAGTTTAAGGGACTCAATAACAGTCCCTGTACCTACCATTATTATGAATGGACACTGGCGGGGAATGTAATAATATTTTATGATACTTGTCTTCTATGACTGGACACAATGTACTTCTCTCTTTTCCCTGCCTTTCCGTCACTCTACGCATTCATTATATTTTATATATCATTTAAACACATACAAAATCACACGCACAAGCACACACACACATCCACACACATGCCATAGTACACTCACACCAAACGACGTGCACTCTCAAAGACTTATACTTGCGCATTCTCTTCGTTCTGTTTTACGTAATGATACTTCTGCATATTTTTCATAATTCGAGACATTGCACCATTTAATCTGTTAATCAAGTCAGAGATGGTGTTTTCTTACATTTCATTTCACTTTATGTTGTTCTTCGGTATAGCATGAAAGAATGGATTTTTTAGAATTCGACCGATGGAGTTACAAAGCACATGTTTAGACAATTATTGCTCTGTACTTGTTTATTCGTGTCGATTGTATGTCTGTATGTATTATTCGAGAAAACTGCAGAAATAGACAATAAACTTTTGTGCGTGTACGTATGTGTAAGAGTGTGCATGCTCATAAATTATAATCTGTATGCCAGTTTATTATTATGTATCCAGATATTTCTTACTCAGTCTGTCTATCTGTCTGTCTGTCTCTCTCTCTTTCTCTCTCCCTCTCTATATTTTTAAAGGTCCTATTTACTTTTGGGAGCAGTTATTTTAAATCTGTTAAAGATATCACATTATTTTGATGCATGTGTAGGTCAGTTGTGTCACAAAAACATCCTACAATATAAAATTTTTGCAGTAAAGCCTAAAATATTAGGAGATACCATTGTTTTTCTCAATAAACCATAACTGTAGACGGTTAAGGTTAATCTGGAAACATTTTTACTATAACTATTGTTCACATTTTGCATATTTAACAATACTTAACATTGATAATTACACTGATTCAATTTTTTACATTGGTTGTTTCTTTCCCTAACTCACATTTTAGAACTATTTTAAAGCACTAATGCTGGGTTTTTGTTTCATCTGCAAATAGTAAATGATGCCTTTCACGTCCCTTTCCAGCTTGTAGGTCGTCGGTCATGTGAATGCCTCTGATTTCCCACGCCGGAAGTCTGTTGATATCTTTAATAATCATTTTTCACACGAAATCAGCCCACTCGAGAAAATGTTCACAGTTTTATCAAGTTTCACTTTTATTCAACATGTTTGTTCATCAAACATTTTACTTCCTTTATCTGAACTTCGAACTTCCGCTGAAGTCAATAGTCCCACTGTGCATTTATATTACAGTAGATAATTAGGTCACCGTACAGTTAAAGACATCATGCAACCTATAATGTGGAATTCCGTACAACCTTTAAACGTTCAGCCATATTCTTCCAGCCTAGCACTAGTAGCACAGCTGGAAGCTATCTTCGACAAACACCAAATGGATATAGATTTCTTCTTTTTTTTATTATTATTATTATTTTGAACTATTATTATTATTATTTTGAACACTTTCATTCCCAATAACTTGACCAGAAACAATTTTGAGTTTCATTTCGACATGCGGCTGTGTGCTGATGAAACGTGTCATTCTTGTGGAAACAAACTTTGGTACAGTATTAAGGAATTATTGCGTGGTTTTCGAATAATGTTTGTTCGTTCATTCGGTTACATTAATTTGATCAGTCTGTATAATCCCGCTGATCATAAATATAGCAACGTTTATTTGTTTTCGTGATATTCTTTTTTTTTTTCAAAATGTCATTCATATAATGAAACAGATTTAGACAACAATAAATAGTAAATGATTTTTCCAACGATTATACTTTCTCATTCCCTACCCCACCCTCTCGCCTTACATTTGTACCTTCTGTTGGAACATGATTTGTTTTATGATTTTCTATATGCCTATGTCATCTCTTACAAGCATGATTTGAAACAACTTTGTAATTACCTTTCGGCATCAACGTATTCGACAAAGTTAATATTTTCTGTGAGCATGACACTGTATTACCTCGATGCCTATAAACACGCAATGCATTGTAAGTATCAGCAGCGAAACTACAAATTTTAAGCATAATGATTTAGTGATTCATCCTAACTTGATTATTCATTTTATTTTCATTCTCTTCTATCTCGTTCAAGTAACACACGGGTTAGGTTGCCCGTACAGACCTCACGAGATTTGAGAGTAAAATTTGATTACAAGCAATTCTTGCCCTCTTCTACTCCGTCCGTCTTCACTTTGAGCCGAAATTCAACAGATCTCGATTTTCACTTACGATAATTATATGAATACATTACGAGCATCACATAGTATAGACATAAATCACTGGCGCTTTATAACACCACCATAAAGCTAAAACGTGTATGATGACATGGGGCTAATGGACACTGAAAACATTAAGCGCTTTGAACGTGTTGATCAACGGAAGATGGATCCGATAATCGTACCTGACAGTGACGTTAATGATGACATCAATCTTTTCAAGTCATTAAACTTGACAAAAACATGACAATGATCACGATTATCAACGCTTATATGATAAATATTAATACAACTGTTTGTTCAATAAAGAATTCTATGACATGAAATACATCACAATACTAAATAATACTACATGCGGCTGCACTACTTAAGAGAGATCATGGGTAAAAGGAGAAAAAGAATGTGTTTTTGTTTGTTTTTATAAAGTTTCGTGATCCATCAATATATTCCGACTGTGTGACGCTGATCATAGATGAGTTATATACGTAAGTATGCTAACCATCGATCATGTCAAAGTTTCCACAAATCGCAATTTATACTTCATCACACGCGCCAAAAACTTCACGTTACTCCACAGGCAAAGATACAATCATGAATAATCATTGATCATGTGGTTTCTGTATTCACATATTGATCAATAAAGTGCTCCAACTTCGCACCTGGAAAACTAGACTTGAACCAGGATTTTATTCTACATTCGCATTACATGAATAAATAGCAATAAGTTAAATAAGTTATATATCTTAAATAATACACCTTGTTGAATATAAAATAACATTTCACACACTGTACATCAAGGAATACACGATGATAATCAATAGGCCTACACGTATTTACATAACAATTTTATATAATGGCATAATTTAGTAAGCATCAATAAAGAGCAATCAATCAAACCTGTCATCTTTTGATCGACACTTTACTGTACAGGTCGATAATACCAACATACGAACATGGACCATCGTGATGTTAAAGTCTATACAATCATAGAGTTCAATCAATTGTATATATTTTCGCTTCGTCGGCTAGCATTATACTGTCATGGCATTGTTACCTACTTGACATCATCCAGAAACCAATACAGTACATTGTTCATTTTGAATCAGCATTTGACGGGTGTACCAGGTCGTTTACCATCTGTCATGCAGTAACACCCATAGAATTTCCGTCCGATTTTCGAGGAAGTTCGCAGACTACAACAATGCATGTACGTGTATCAATAAAGTTCCATCGAAACGCAAATTTTCTAGCAACGGGGCCAGAGCTGGCCGGATGATAACGCTATCATATGAGGACTATATTGGTCTGTCATTGGAGTGCCAATGACCCACATCATAACAATAGATGCATCATGGTCCACAGACTTATGAATGAAACTGGACTGGAATAGGGTCCATTCAGAGATGGGACTATGCAGAGTTGGCCAGATGATGACACCATTATACAAATCTGCCCTGGACCGATTTGAGTGTTCTGCGGTCCTGCAGGTTTTAAAAAGATTGGCCACTATGGCCTACTTAATCATGGAAAGCGATTGCCGTGTATAAAAACACACACAGGAAATAACTTCCGGATGCATTGAAACATTGATCACTGGGGACACACCCATACAGCAAGCTCAGGATAATAAATAAGCACCGCCAGTATATTGTTATGTAGACATGTACATGTAATTACTGATGGTTAAAGCGCAATAGCGCCAACTAGTGTTCATTATAATACTGATCTGTGACTGGCACTACTGACGACAATCACGAATAAAACCACTGTTTATACGATCGAAGATCGTCCAGTATTTCTGTTCATAATTGCGTGGTGGCAGCGCTGGATCACTACCCACAGCCTAAGTGAAATCTTGCCCGCCTCTGAGAGGAGTTTTGCTGGAAATAAACAGCCAGGTCCACTGTAAACGTAAGTTTTTACAAGGACTTATAGTTATCACGTACCTTTGTAGTTGGCCAGTAGTGTACAGTCCCACACATCTAAAATGGCGTGTGCTATGCCCAAGGTGCCCAAACAATGGTGCCTGGGCAAGATAGAGACTATCACCTCATTCGAAAGTTGGAGACAGAATCTCCTGTACACTCTAAACCTAGATCCCCACTTTGCACCGTTTCTCGGTGAGTCAGTGACATGGTCAAAAAAGACAAAGGCAAATCCAAATAGAGGTTTCCTTGATGACAATAGCTCTGTCCCCTCAGAATCTCGCAAGACGGCTCAACAAAAGGCTGTCATGCTTGATCTCATGCTTGGCCAGATTGCAAATTTCTGTCCTGTGATTGCCAGGAACTGCATAGTGCGCAATTCTACCTCACTCAATGACATTTGGTCAACAATTCGCCTTCACTATGGCTTTCAGTCAACAGGAGCTCATTTCATTGATTTTTCTGACATCAAGTTAGAAACCGATGAAAGACCTGAAGACCTGTATCAAAGGATACTTGCCTTTGTAGAGGATAACCTTCTGACCTCAGGTGGGGGAATCACTCACCACGGTGAGCCCATCAAGGAAGATGAGGAGCTTACGCCAACTATCGAAAACTTCATAGTGCTGCATTGGCTCCAGTTGTTACATCCTGATCTCCCACAAATAGTCAAGCAAAGATATGGTACAGATCTCCGGTCACGTACCCTGGCTTCTCTCAAGCCTG
Organism: Diadema setosum; assembly: GCA_033980235.1. NCBI lineage: Eukaryota > Metazoa > Echinodermata > Echinoidea > Diadematoida > Diadematidae > Diadema > Diadema setosum. Next base: position 10,781,757 of record CM067061.1, read on the forward strand.
AGATTTCTCAAGCCCTTACCAGTCTCCTCGAGTCAGTTGAATGTTCTAGAGCCATGCGTGCTGCTGCCTTTCCCCCGCGCAGTCGTAGTCAGTCTACTACTAGGCGTCCCCAACCGCAATTTCAAAGTCGATCCCGTGCCAAGCCTGCTAAGTCCTGCCCCCTCTGCCTTCAGGCTGGTCGCCCTAGCAGTCACTTTCTCAGTGTGTGTCCCTATCTCCCTGACTCTGATAGGCAGTACATGGCTAAAGCCCGCCAAGTCGCAAAGATTTTTGACAATGATGAGATACTTGCCGATAGCATTGACCCCCAGGATTTTCAGGTTGATCCAGGTACCCACTCTGGTGTAGATGGTGAGGAACCCTCCACTACACTCCGTGTGCAAGTGCGTCAGTCCCCTTACTTTGATGCCTTTTACAAGCATCATGCTGTCCGTATCACTGTTGATAGTGGTGCTACAGGAAACATGCTGCGTGCCTCCACAGCATATGCCCTCGGTTGTACTGTGACTCCCACATCCCAGTCAGCTCGCCAAGCTGATGGCTCGTCCCCCTTGGAGGTTGTTGGTGAAACTCGTCTCACCTTTTCTCGTGATCGACATGTCTTCCATTTTGAGGGCTTAGTAGTGGAGAATCTCGATGTTGAGGTCCTCGCTGGGACTCCATTTATGGAGCGCAATGATTTAGCTCTTCGACCCGCTAAGCGCCAGATTACACTGGATGATGGCACAGTGTATGTGTACGGTTCCACTGGAAAGTCCAAAGTTGGTCATGCTGTGCGACGTGCACACGTTCTCCGTGCTCCTGCAACAACCACAACTCTCTGGCCAGGGGAGTTCCTTGAGCTTGAGTTGCCTTCCCAGTTTGAGTCTGATGAGATCCTTGCTGTAGAGCCGCGCGCAGACTCCCCTCCTACCTCCCCCTTGCAGGATTGCTTCCCGGTTCCCCAAGTGGTCCCCAGCATAGCCGGTAGGATCCGCATTCCCAATCTATCTGATGCTCCCTGCGTTATTCGCCGCCATTCCCATTTGTGCCAGGTCAACCCCATGGGCATGGAAGATACAGAGCAGTTGCAATCACCTATGTCTGATCAGCAGGCAAAATCTGCCCAGCCTCCTGGGAATCGATCCACAAGCCGATCTTTTGAGTCAGTGGCTGTTGATCCAGATGGGGTTCTCCCCTCTCAGACAAGGCGCGCCTTCCAGGCACTTCACTCTAGATATGATGGAGTGTTCACTTCATCATTCAAGGGCTATAATGGTGCGTCCGGACCATTCCAGGCTGTTGTGAACATGGGCCCAGTGCAACCACCTCAGCGTAAGGGCAGACTCCCATTGTATTCCCGTGACAAGCTTGTTGAGTTGCAGGAAAAGTTTGATGACCTCGAGAAACTTGGCATTTTTGCACGACCTGAGGATATTGGCGTCACTGTCGAGTACGTCAACCCGTCTTTCCTGGTCAAGAAACCCAGTGGAGGTCACCGGTTGGTCACAGCTTTCGCTGATGTGGGTCGCTATTCCAAGCCCCAGCCTTCAGTCTTACCAGATGTTGATTCCACATTACGTAAGATTGGTCAGTGGAAATATCTTGTGGCATCCGACCTTGCCAGCGCTTTCTATCAAATACCTCTCTCCCAAGAGTCAATGAAATACTGTGGTGTGGCTACACCCTTCCGAGGTATTCGTGTCTATACCCGTTGTGCAATGGGAATGCCAGGTTCTGAGACTGCCTTGGAGGAATTGATGTGTCGAGTACTTGGGGACTTGTTGGTTGAAGGTATCGTTGTCAAGTTGGCAGATGACTTGTACTGTGGTGCTGACACACCGCAAGCCCTGTTACAGAATTGGTCTCGGGTGCTACAGGCCCTTGCTGCCAATGGCCTCCACCTATCCCCGACCAAGACTACAGTATGTCCCAAGACTACCACTATCCTAGGGTGGATATGGTCGGAAGGAACCCTTCGCGCAAGTCCACACAGGATGTCAACATTGTCAACCTGCTCTCCTCCCACTACAGTGAAAGGTATGAGATCTTTCATTGGTGCGTACAAGATGCTTGCTCGTGTGCTCCCCAGTTGTGCTGCATACTTGAGCCCCCTTGATGACTCCATTGCTGGCTTCAAATCACAAGACCGTATCCACTGGACAGATGAGTTGCATGATGCCTTCACCAAGGCTCAGACTGCCATTCAGTCCTCACGAACCATCACACTCCCACGCCCCTCTGACCAGTTGTGGATCGTCACAGATGGGGCTGTCAAAAAACATGGCCTTGGTGCAACAATGTACGTGACACGAGATCAGAAGCCTCTTGTTGCTGGCTTCTTCAGCGCTAAGCTGCATGGTCGCCAGGTTACCTGGCTCCCCTGTGAGGTTGAGGCGCTGTCTATTGCCACCGCCACCAAACATTTCAGCCCGTATATCATTCAATCACATCACCCTGTGTGTATCCTCTCTGACAGCAAACCATGTGTTCAAGCATATGAAAAGCTGTGTCGTGGAGAGTTTTCAGCTAGTCCAAGGGTTTCCACATTCCTAACAACTGTGAGCCGATACCAGGTGTCTATTCGCCATCTGGCTGGCTCTGCAAATGTCCCTGCAGACTTTGCCAGTAGAAACGCTCCTCCCTGCCATGAGTCCAAGTGTCAAGTGTGCTCGTTTATCACCCAGTTGGAGGGTGCTGCTGTTCATCGCAGTACCATAGAAGATGTTCTTTCTGGCCGTACACGCATTCCATTTACATCCCGCAACGCATGGGGGCGGATTCAGTCAGAGTGTCCAGACCTCCGCCGTACGCATGCTCACCTCAAGCAGGGTACCCGCCCGTCGAAGAAGCTGACGGATATTCGTGATGTGAAGCGCTATCTCCAAGTTGCTACTATAGCTGGGGATGGCCTTCTTGTCGTCCGGCAGGAACGTGCGTTTCAGCCACGGCAAGAGCGGATTGTCATTCCCCGCAAGGTGCTTCCTGGCATCCTTACTGCTCTCCATCTCCAACTGAGCCATCCTACCCCACACCAGCTCAGACAGGTGGTCTCTCGCTATTTTTTTGCCTTGGACCTAGATGCAGCTATCCAACAAGTCACCCAGGGTTGCCATGGCTGTCTTTCTCTTCGGAATGTCCCTCATGCTGCAACACCCCAGACCACATGTGATCCGCCAAGCGTAGTGGGTGTATCCTTCGGGGCAGATGTCATAAAACGCGCTCGACAGCTCATCTTTGTCCTCAGAGAGACCGTCACATCATATACTTCAAGTCTCCTTATACATGATGAACGCACTGAGACCCTGCGTGATGCTCTACTCCAGTTATGCCCACCTCTCCGGCCACTAGAGGGTCCTCTTGCTGTAGTGCGCACAGATTCAGCCCCAGGTTTTGCAGCCCTCCGAGATGATCAGGTCCTCCATAGGCAGGGGATTACAATAGAGCTAGGTCATACAAAAAATGTTAACAAGAATCCCGTCTCTGAAAAAGCTGTTCGTGAGCTAGAGGATGAGCTCCTTCGTGACGACCCCAATGGTGGCCCGGTTACCCCCCTTGCACTAGCCTTAGCTACGAACCGCCTCAACAGTCGACTCCGTGGTAACGGCCTCTCTGCTCGGGAATTGTGGACTCAACGTGATCAATTCACAAGTGAGCAAATTCCTGTGAATGACAAGGATGTCATCATAGCTCAGCACAACAGACGTCTTGCTAATCATGGTCCTAGCGTCAAGTCGAAGGCTCCCACACGTCCACCCCCCTTGCCAGACACTGACATTCAGGTTGGTGATCTCGTCTATCTTCAAACAGACCGATCCAAGACCCAGTCTCGACATCGCTACCTCGTTTGTACTGTTGAGAATGAGTGGTGCAATATCCGCAAGTTTATCGGCAACCAGCTACGTTCTACTTCATATCGTGTGCGACGTTCCGATTGTCTGAAAGTTCCTTCAGACTTTCCTCCTCTACCGTCACAGCAGTATCAGCCTCAGGAGTGTGATGACGAGAGTGCTCAGCCCCTCACCGTGACGACGGACCATTCCCATTCCATGCCAGATCCTCCTGATTTCTCGACAGCGTTTAATGACTGTATACCCCCTTTGAATTCCCCTGATGTCATGACGGTGCCCCCTGAACCCAGACCCCCCGAACCTCCTGATATCCCACATGAGCTTTCCACTCCACACGATGAACCTGTATCTCTGTCAGCTCCGTCAGTGCCTTCCGGTACTCTAGCTATGCCCTCCCCTGACAGGCGATATCCTCAACGTAGCCACCGTATTCCATCTTATCTCACTGACTATGTCCTCAAATAGATCTATGCTCTGGTGTTTCTCATGTTGTAGAGTACATCTGTACATATTACAGTATTCTGCTATTTACTTTCCAAAGGTCAGTAATGCTGTTGTATGTTAGGCTCTCTGTACAGCAGCATGGTAATACATGCCTTTTCTCATGTGTAGTTATGTATTTTAAGTTTTTTCTGTTGTTGTAGATATTATATTGCATATAAATGTGACAGCTTTGTTAATCCACCAATATGTTTTGTCATATTATGCTGAGGCAAGACAAGAGCCTTCTGGCATGCTGGCCATAATTTTCATGTGATACATGCCCTCCTTCAATGTCATGGGCCTCAGTGTGGTATCTATAGCATCTGTTCTGCAGATAGTTTACATTTCATCACACATTAGCCATTGTGTTTATGAATGTTAAATGCTATATTGTAATTGTACGTACTTGTTCGTACTATGTCCACACCTCGTTCGTACTATGTCCACATACCTCAGCATATGTTCCGATATTTCCGATCGGTCAAGTTTATAGTCTGCGTCTACCGGCATCCCATGCCCTGTGTCAGTGATATCTAAAATTGTTTTGTATAATTTTCAACCTTTTATTTAATTCTGTAAGATGAGTACGCTGCTGTGTTACTGCAGGGTTTTGATTATTGTCTTCCCAACGTGCCTAGTATATATGTAAGTTTTTCATTACCTTACTGTTTGAGACTGGAAAGATGCAGTAAGCAGTAGGGTTACTGCAAGGTTTTGGATATCGTTTGTTAACATGTAGAATGTATATGTTTTTCGATTCATGATACGAAAGGAAAGTTTATAAGTTAGGTTTCGGTTTATATGTGTAGTGACAACATAAGTTGCTCGTAGTTTTGGGAGAGGATGTGGTACAAGGCTGTACAGTTTTAGCTGTTCCTTTTGGTCTGGAGTTAGCTCAAACAGATCTTTATGTCTATAGGTGAAAGTGTTATATCGTAAAACGATTTAGTTGTGTTCATCAGGCAGTTTTAATTTAAGTTTGTTAGGATGTTTGAGTATACAAGTGGTCATACCTTACTCGATTCGTTTTGAAGTTTTAAACGAAGTTGAATTGTTTTATTTATTATTTCGATCGACAGAAAGAAAGAAGTGATTACGCCAGTATATTGTTATGTAGACATGTACATGTAATTACTGATGGTTAAAGCGCAATAGCGCCAACTAGTGTTCATTATAATACTGATCTGTGACTGGCACTACTGACGACAATCACGAATAAAACCACTGTTTATACGATCGAAGATCGTCCAGTATTTCTGTTCATAATTGCGCACAGACAAAATAGGACCTGGTCTAGTCATGGCCACTAGTAGGTCACTGAATGTCCACAAACTGGACTGTACCTAGTCTGTCCCCGGGCAAGCCTGAAGGCAAACCAACGTAGCCTAACACTACAGGCTCATGAGAGGCCCAGCCTCTGCCATTGTGGGATATAGGGGTATTATAGGTACTCACACGACTACGTGATAGCCGTTTACAGCGCCTCACGAAACCAACAATATTAACAAATAAATTACTTCACTCCTCTCTCACAAGTCTCGCGCTGATCTATCATCATAGCTGATCATGATTTTTTGACATGAAGCACGTGACTTCATAAATTAGTAACCCGTAGCAACAGCATCCACGATGTCTGGTACAGCTAATAATGGCTGAAACGGCTAATTACAGACAGCAACATACAGCGCTCCCGCCAACGGCAGCCTGTTCCTTCTACGTTGGGCATTTCTTTGTCCTCAGCTTTCGCTGGATCCACTTCAGGTACTTGTCCACTCGCGTGTACACGCCGGGCACCCGGGTGGACGGGTCTGGGTTGCAGAAGAAGTTGTCCCCCCACGACGTGATACCCCAGAGCTTGAACGGGCCCTCGTTCCGCGACTGACAGACCATCGGGCCCCCGCTGTCTCCTTTGCAGGTGTCCGCTCGCTCTCCAGGTTCGGTCATACCGGCGCACACCATCTTGTGCTTGACGCGCGTGCCGTATGCATCCTTGCATTTTCGGTTGCTAAGGAGTGGGACCGTCGCCTCCTGCAGAACGTTTGGACGGCGTCCCAAGAAGAAATCTACGAAACCTGCAGAGTTTAGAGAACAGCATAAATGAAAGTATGAATTCCAAATATATCAGTATTTTGTAAGCTCCCTACACACACAAACAGAATCACATTTTGTCTGACTGATGGTTTCCGCTTGGTTCTTCATCCTTACGAGTTTACAGTGCATTGTGCAGGAAGTTTGCGAAGCTGATCTGTTGTAATGAATACATAGTGATGAAGTCATTTTGCAGGTTATTGACAAGATGACGGAATGTATGAACAACAAAAAGTGCTCTTACATGGCAATATTTACCTTTGAAAAGCCACATATTTTGTACTTTTTTTATCATAAAAATGATAGTCATCATTTCATTTCCTTTTAATTTTTAATTATTCAATATTTACGCAACTTTCTCATGATACAAATCATCGTTTTGACAGTGAGAGATTCGTTATCACTGACCTTTTGCTATTTTCCAATTATTTTCTAGCTGTAGGCCCTACATATCAAGTTATTATTATTCATATCCTGTGTGGATAATGCTAATTATGATATGATAAGCTCCTCCACAAAGATACCATGGCGGTTGAAATGCCAAGTCTGTCTGGAGCACAACAGGTCGTAGATTGAAACAATCATGATGTTGTCGTGTCTTCATTGTGTCTTTTGTTTTACAGGAAAGCGCTAAATCTAACTACGAAAAAAGGCTTTCGCACTTAATTCTAAAGCTCCAAGAGGCAAGGCAACTGCTCATTTTTACCTGTGTATCCCCATCCCGTGACGTAGCAGGTATCGCTCTCCTCGAATTCCCCTTCTTCCGGCAGACAGGCCGTCCGCACGTGGTCGCTGAACACGACACGGTGGTCGTCGCTCGTCGCCAGCTTGATGAGCGCGATATCGTAGCGGTAGGTGTCGGGCTCGAAGCAGCGGTGGACGTGCAGGCATTCGATGTCGAAGTCCATTTCGCTGCCCTCGGGAAACGAGCGATCGTGCTCCCCGATGCGCACCGTAATGTCACTGGTGTCCTTCCTGCAGTTTGAGGAACGAAACCATGTTTGATATTGTGAAAAAGGTATATAATGTTTGCAAACTTGTACGCTAGACAGTCAATTATCGTCTTGTGATAAAATCAATACTCACTTTGGGATAATTTTTACATCACAGAGTTTGCAGTCAAAATTATTTTACCATCCATTGTTTGCATTTATATGTTGTCTCAACCGCCAGATATGCAGCCTTTCTTAATTATTTTATCATGCTTAAGGTTTCAAAGTTGCTTTTTTTTTTTGCGCCGTCTTTGTGTCTTTTAAGTATCCGTGTTTAAAAAACAATTAAGATTAAGAGTCCATGTTATCAACTGACACTCATGATCTGACTTTTCAAATACGTGAATACTCTTCTTCTGTTTTTGTTGTTAGCTTTTTCAGGTGAGCATTTTCTGTTCGGAACGTTCTGTATTGTCTTGCCTGAATCAAATACATTGCGGACTGTGACATTGTTCGAGTTGAAATGTAACGTCTGCATGTTACAATAACCAATGACTTCCCAGTTAATCGATATCATACAACTGCTAGGCAACTACGCTCTTGCACCTGTTAAAACGACAATGACTATAATGATTATTTCTGTGTACTACCGTAAGAACTCAATACACTAGGCAAGCTACTGTATAATATGGTAATTGCCAACATGACAGGTAAAAATCTACGCCATTGTGACGTTTAGCGATCGGGTAGTATGTTTTTCACGCAAAGGGCACTCAGCCACCGTGAGTTATCCTGTACACTGCAACATCAATGTGTTTTCTTCCTTGTAGGTCAAGTGTATAAGGCAAATTAATTACGTATCTCGTGAAGTTGCCAAGTCGATAAAAGTCAGTGGTTTCGTGGGCAGGATGTTCCTATTCTCCGTGATAACAGGAAGGAAGTTAAAGGTAAATTCTGTCGTTTGAAATGGTACCGTTCTCAGGCAATGCATGCAAACTGGAACATTTGAAAAATTTCGGCAACATTATGAAAGGACACTGACAGACTTTCCAACTGGGAAAAAGGATGATTTTTTTATTTCAAGATTTCATAACGACAAGGCCAGTTTGAAAAAGGGTCTTTTCCTTCAATACTTAATTGCGTTTTTTTTTTTCTAGGTGTAATGTCGCGCAGCCGCAAGCTGAGATGTTTTCGTAAATTTCCTCAATTCCAGCTGCATCGATTAGAGATGTTATAATACATATATATATATATATATATATATATATATAGCCTTTTTCTGTTTTTGTTGTCTTTGGGTTTTTTTTTTCTCAATTTCTTTGACGTGTAACTCTACACGCCATCCATCGTAACAAGTGTTGACACTATAGCACTATCGATAGCCGCATCGCGCAAATTACTTCCTATTGACTCACTGCCGTATATACGATTCAATATAGGCTCTCTCCTTATAGGTTCGAAGTCCCCTCCCACATAATCAGATACGCGACCTGTCGCGACATTATTTTTTTTTTCGCGTATGAATGCGACAGTCTTTAATTTACGACTTGTCCACAAGAGTTGCTTGTAACAGGCTTATGCGATTGACAAGGTTCCAGAGTGGGACCGAAAAGAGAATCTTAAGTATAATCAACGTAAACCTTGTATACACTGTATGAATGACAATTTGCATAAGTAACATTATAGAGTGTGCCCCAGGTGCGTGTTATCGCCGGACCTATATGAAGCAGAGTGCAGTGACCTTGTGCACTTTTCTTGATGTAACAGAGCCCGATTAAATCACTACAGTGCAAACAACTCTGGAACTCTGGCCAAGGGGAAAATTTCTCCTATAACACGCAGGCCCATTATCAGTATCATTATCAACGCCTATCGGGCGACTTAACACCGATTCTTTAGCAGCTGCGACTACTAGTGCATAAAGGCAAACACCCTGAATAATAAAATCTACTTTACACTACAGTGAGTGTATTTTGTTGTAAACTATTTTTTGTTTTTAATTCTAACTGACTTCACCATACTCTTGTGTTCATGAAGAACATAACTCCAAAATCAACTTTGCATGAACATTAGATTTTGTTTCACTAATGCAAATTTGATGGAAGACGAGGGAGAATGAAAACTCGACGTTATTTTTTTATTTTTTATTTTGTTGAGTTGCGTGCTGGAGGGCAAATTAATCATGTCAGAAGTTTTTGTTTTTGTTTTTGTTTTAAACGATATTTTATAGCACGTCTCAAAATTGCTTTCCCATCTAGTAGTAGGCCTACCTGCATCATGTGTTACTTCATTTAGAATTGTCTCCTCAAAATATTTCAAGATATTCTACTGGTCTCGACATGGTCGACCTACCCGGTTTCTCTCTGACATCACACATCGCAGTTCTGCAACTAAATATAGCTGACTGATAAAAAATCAACCATCCGTATCTCAGGTGAGACAATTTAAACAAAACGTTCCATAGGATAGCTGTAATTGGGTCACAGAACGCCATGTGCATGATGTTTATGAAGCCATCATCTCAATATCGGCCAAATTTGCTTCATCACTTTTTTTTTTCTTCTTTTATTTTTGCCATGAAAGAACAACAGATGGTGCAGCAATCCCCTAACCTTTTCCTGCAAAACTATCATTGCTTTGTTGTTGCATAGCTGTTGTTATTGATCTTGTTATGTCGCTGTTGTTGTTACTGCTGATGATGATTTTGTTGTAGTTGCCATTTTTTGGATGAACATGCACTTACCCATCAAAGCAATGGGCTGCCGTCAGAACGTGTTCGTTGGTGATCAGCGTTGCTCCGCAGAACGGCTCGCCCGTCGTAGCGTTGACGAGCATAACCTGCCAGGGCCATCGGTTCGCTGCGCCACTGCCGACCACAATCCGTTGGACGTTGCGGCCTGGCAGAGTGGGTCGAACGCCGCAAATACCATAGCCTGTGAAATTAGGAGGAAACAGAAGCGGAGGGGAGGGGGAGGAAATAAATTTAAGACATGATTAAACACCGAGTATCATTTTTCACATTTGGGAGAAAAAAAAAATTAAGTAGAAAATACATGTTACACAATATTGTTACACGTGTGAAGTCTATGGTCAGAGAAAAGTGTCGACATCATTGGAGTCAACTGAGCCAGTGGTGCATGCCTGGTCATAGCGAAAACAACAACAACGCCGCCAAAATCACACATTCTGTTTTGTTTTGTTTTTTAATAGATGTACATATGCAAGGATCACGACTGTTATTTTGGGAGTTATGGCATCGTAAAAAGAAAGAAAATAATATTGCTTCAGATAGGGATGTTGATAATGTGCCTTTCGCCATTCAAGATCCCAAATTTCAAATCATAATCGTTCAAGATTTTATTTTATTGTTATTCAGTCTTCGAGGATATTAAAACATTATCCTGTCCTGATCTAAAAGAAAAAAAAAATATGGGAATCTCGAATATCGTATAGACATGGTGTCGATTTTACCATTAATATTCAGTTTCAATGTTATAATTTCCTACATACGCCGCTATAATGTATACATGAGCTATAAACGTGTAACATCAATCATCTATTTTGTACAATGGTGATACACGTTTTAGTAATACAGTGTATAGCATCATCATCACGGTGCAGAGTTATCATCATTATTCTGCCATGCCACCATTACTAGGTAGTAAGTCTAACTGATACAGCATTCCGAAGCTGTTCTGGCAGCCTCATCAAGAAAAAAACAGAAGTCAATTTGACCAGACGTTTGTGATTTGTTATGATCAGACATCAGACAATGGAAGAGAGGAACATATTAATTGATGGACAGCGACAGACCGAGCTGGTAAAGTTGATTCGTCATGCCTAACATGGATTGAACTAATGGCTATGGGGGGGGGGGGGGGGTTGGGAGGGGGAGGGGGGAGGGGGGAGGGGGGAAGGGGTGGAGGAGAAGGAATAAATCGGCGAAACCTATCATGGCGATTATATTGACTCGATCAGGTTATATTATAGCAACGATTTTGAAAATAAATGTAACAATATAATCAGTGAATTGTAATATTGCTGATACCACAGGAAGAAAGAAAGGCGCATGAATAGAATGATGCAGTCAGCGTGTGTGTCTGTCTGTATGTATGTTTGAGCGTCAGCGTGTGTCTTTGTTTGTATGTAAGAAGGAGGAGGAGGAGAAGGAGGAGAGAACGATGTTGTCATAGATCGTCCGTGAGATTGACAGGTGACGCGCGGTTCGTTCGCTCGCCCTTAGTCCGTCCCCACTATATCCCTGTCATGTCGCCATGGTCGCGTCTATACCACACGCTGGTTTCGGCGAAACAGAGAGGTCATACCGTGCACTGTTACACTGCAGACCCTTTAGCTACACATCTCAGCCTATCCGTTCCTCGTCCGTCCCCCCCCCCCCCCCCCCCTTCCCCAAAGATCAGGAAGAAAAAGGATTTTGTAATAGATTGAATTAATAGTGATGTCTCCGACCCATGTGAACCTGCCATTTCTAATCTACCGATAGTAAACTGGATCAAGTCTTGTACATGTTCGAAATTGGACTACCACATATTAGATATTGACAACTTGGATTACGCTCAAAGTGCGATGTTCTCTTTTTTTTTTCTATAAAATGTATTTTGTGTCAGATGTTATACCGATCACCCGCGTTGCATTCGATTTACTTCTCTCTCTCTCTCTTTCTTTCGTTATTAAAAAATGCATGCAGCTTCTGCGTACACATTAATTTTTTATTCGCTTTTTATCGCTTTCACAACGAAACGAATACAAACATTTACCTCGACGTGCCCTAACACGTAAACACACGCACACAGTTACTTATGGGACGGTAACACAACGTGTACGCGAAAACTACATTGTTCACGCGGCCTTTCAAAATATAATGACCTATTAAGAATGCTATCTCCGGAACGATTACATCTTCAATTTTTCCATTATATCCGAAAATCATTTATCAACCACAAATATATACTTTTAATGGAAACTAAAAGAAGTGACGGCGCAAGAAAAAAAAAACACAAAAGAAGTTTGACAACTATTCTCACATTACGTTTGCATCTGATAGCTAGCAAAACGTATAATCAATGATGCTGTACGAAGATGAATATCCGGGTCACTTATCTCGCGAACATCAAGATAACACTTTAAATACTGTAGTCTTTGGATGACATATGTATGGTGACTGGCAATCCGTTTTCTATGAATGGCACGCGACACTGATAAGGTTTATCTTGCTATCTCAGTTGGCAGGATTTTATGAAAGAAAACGAGAAAATGAAAACAGAAATAACAGATATAGTTACTATGCGGTGCATGATTCAATCAAGTTCTTGTTATCTTGCACAAAACATACACGTAATATAAGAACATTACAAACGATCCCCATGGGTTAACTGTGTCGAAACGTTTACGTCCAACACAATGCCCTCTTCGTTGTGATCGTTTGCTTCGCTTGTACAGGAGGATTTGAATTATGTTCCATGCTGTGAGAGAGTCACCTTTATTTGACATATGGAAAGAAAATGAGAAAACAAAAAAAAAAATCAGAGAAAATGTTCAAATTCGCAGTCAGAGCTTCCTATGGGGGGGGGGGGGGGGGGTACAGTAGGCCTATAGACCGCACCGAAATTGCTTCAGTGGATTGTAACTTGTGAAATCTTCTTACCGTGGTAGGTATAGAGCGAAAACGTAAGATCTAAAATCGTCATAGCATTATAGTGATAGAACAAAAGGATAAGTATTTTTTTTCAACAAAGGTCATGAAATGATCTAATTAATAGAGGTCATTCAAAATATCGCAAGCTCGAATACGTATACGCGCACATTTTCATCGTTACAAGACACTATCTTTGATTTCCAAACGATTATAAGTGACCGTGCATAGATAAGGCACAGATACGGTATCGAGATGTAGTCAAAAGGGTTCATAATTTACAATCTCCTCAAATCCGTTTTATGACGAACGTATGAAACCACTGCGGAATAAAAAAACAGATAAACACAGAATACTGCAGAAGAAGGGAGGGAAACCGAACTTTTTTGTTTCGGTGTTTAAAATAGCTCTTAAATAGCCTCGAAGTTTGTTTTTAAGATTTCTCAACTGGGTTTGCCAGCCGGATCGAAACGTCAGTTGACATAGCAGCGGTTACGAGTGAGAGCAGCCATGTCATTTCATGTTAACGTCATTTTCCACTTAACAGAATAACTCCGTGGTGTGTTTGTCAGACAAATTAATTTAAGTAGGTGGTCTGTGTGATTGACAGGAACACACGGACATACGCACGTGTCCCCTCCAATCTTTTCTGTCTTCATCCACCTTTTCTGTCTATCAATCTTATGTATATCCTTCCATCCATTTCATTCACTTTCATCGTGTGTATGATAATATCCTTTAATCTCTTCTTAAATTTGTTTGAAACTTTATTAGCGCTGTAACCAATGGCAATTATGCAATCGCAGAGCAACTTGAAATAAGACAAGAGGCAGTTTGATTTATTTTCCTCTTGAGTTCCTTGGCTGGTAACTGATGCATTAGGCAAACGATCAAACAAAATGAATGTTCTCTTGTGCGTCACAGCAATTCGCGGCTCGAAAAGCAGACTTATAGCATGACCACGATGACTACACTGTGTTTTTGTTTTTCGAGACCATTTTGCAATCGGATGTAATAATTTTACGGATGAATTAGGGAAGCTCCGACGATAAGGTGCCATGCTCTGCATTCAACGAACGCAGACATCCCTTGATCACTATACAATATCATTATTAATGGCCGTAGTGCCTGGTTGATTTTGACATTGATACATAGAAGTCATGTCATTAGTAAAGGACTACAACTCCTTCAGTTCTCTCCATCTTGGAAGCGGAGGAACACTCTAAAAACACAAATGTTGAATTAGCATTTAAAAGGGCCGAGGAGTGACAATATTTTCAAAGTGTTGGTTTTCCTGCTAGATTCAACATTTAAAATGTTATTTTAAAAGTTGGATGCAACACTTCAAAAAATGCTGTCACTCCTCGGCCCTTTTAAATGTTGAATCAACATTTCCGTTTTTAGAGTGAACTTGACTTTCAGTCATTTCTGTATCATTATTGATAAGACTGACACCACAAAGCTCATTCAGAATTTCGGAATTCGAAATGAAAATATCAAAAACCCCGCAATTACCCCTATTTGGGAGACAATATTGGAAAGGTTCAAATGTGATATGGACGACAGCTCAAACATTAATAGCGCTGTAACTGGGGGGGGGGGGGTGGGTATAGGAGGTGAATGATGGGCGTAGTCTCCATACAACAGTTCCTCTACCAAGCACATTCCATAACGCATCGTAGTGGTATCCAGTAAATATATCGGAGAATGCCGCAGTTTTTCCCCGTTGAAAGCGAACAAGGGGCGTTAACCGCAATCACATGACACCTATTATGTCTTTAGACGTGTGTGACGTCTGTTCTCTGAGCCCCGGGATAATGCTTCAAAATAGGCACACATGTCAATCAATTCCTCTGAAGTTGGGGAAAACAGCGGTGAAAAATGTTGCATTGTAGTGCAGGTATGACAGCGGTTTACACTGTTGCTTCGTTATTGTTCACAGTTTGGAAATGTCGAGTGTTTGTTATGCGCTGGGAAAAAGTGGCTGTTATCATCCATGCATGTTTTGTTGCAAATATTTCGTTAATATCGTAGGTAATCATGTTTACACTTGCCAACATCATGCCAAATTTCCCGGTGAACAGAATGAACGTTTATATCATCAACGTCCCTAGACCCATCACGCTCCTTTAATAACCTCACATTGATAACATGCATCTTTACTTTTTAATATCACGTTACATTAATTCTGTGAGCAGCTAGTTGTTGATGCAGTAAAAAATAGCCCCTGGTCTTTGGTTGTTAAATCCCAAAACAAAACAGCCATTCTAAAGCTGAGATTTGGAAAAAAACGCAAGAAAAAAACAAAACAAGCAAAACAAAAGACATTGGGAAAAGAAACTTTATAAATGTGAAACTTGGGGCGAAAAACCACAACCGTATACACAGGTGTTCCCAACAATCCAACGGGCTACATTTGCTATGACATACACACCAATACTTACAACCTTCACTCAAGGAATAATTATCAATTTAAGGAGATAGGTTTCTCCCTATTATGGTCACGCTTCACCTCACGCGTAAACCCATTGGTACATACTTCGGGCGATATGACTGGACTGTTGGACTGTTGTTTGTTGACATAAACGGAGTTCTTAAAGAAGCATTACATTACTAGCGCTATAGTTCAGTCGCAACAGTGCAGGCGCGGCGCTAGGGTGCAATTAACTCGCCAAAAGCTTATGACCTCGAAGCCTCAGTTGCAAAAAGTAGACAGCTTGTGTGCGTAAAACCGCTGGGGAAGTGTTGCAGGACAATCGCAATATCTCACCTCAAAGCCATCAAATGATTAAATCTATACAGCAAACTGAAGAAGAAACTATTCTCGAACTCGTAATGTTAGTTATTTGGGGTTTTATTGAGGATAAACGTGTGAAAATAATGTCGAAACTTAGCTTCCAAAACAGAAAATTTGGTCTCAAAACAAGTGTTATTTTCTCACATTTTCCTTCATTGCACAAAAATGAAACTTCGGTATATGACTTATGGTAGTATATCCATGCTGCTCTCCAAATATCTTTTCTGTATCATTTGGCGCACAGCTATGTCTGGAAAAAATCGAGATCACTGTCACTTGTGACCCACGTAAAATCCATGGCGTAAGGAATACGCAGTCCGATGTATTGGTTTTTGTGCTGCTTGAAACAGTTGAAGCACAAAGCAGGGTTCCTCTCTTGCCCACTCACCACCCTGCTGACCGAAAATCGACCTCTGTCGCATTGCGCCGAGCCTGACACCGCTGATTGGCTAAGCGTGCACTCACCAGTAGAAAACGCATGCGCAGGAGGATGATCTAGTTGTGCATGTCCAGTATCTTCTCTTAAAGTTGGTTGTCTTTTTGCTCTTATTTTCACCTAACTACTAATTGCACAAACACGAGACTTCGCAGGTAGTGAGTCTGGTGTATACAGACTAGTAATATGTTGATCAAATGCATATTCATGCAGGCGCAGACTTGTGTCGGGAAAAAATCGTAACCCTTTCCCACAGTCGACTCAAGCAGAAAAATACACATATCTCGAAAGATACATCAGCGTTTTCGCCCAAAAATCATATGAAGGATGATATATTCATATTTGATATATGTGTGAGGTTTCAAGGGATTTGGTGGTAAAATAAGGGAGATACGAGGAGGTGAACTTTTGAGATTTTTTGTCCTTCCCTCCGCACAGCGCTTCGATGACCGTTAAGAATTCAAAAGCTTTGGCCTCTTATCAGTGAGTTAATTGCACCGTAGCACCGGGGCTGAGTGTGTGTGTTTGGAAATCTTGCTGATCTAAAAATGCATGCTATTGGCCCAGTGAGGAGATATCACTTTGCGCATGAGCAGAAAATACGTCAGTTGCACTCAACAGAGCATGACTGACGTAAAACGGAAAACTTTTGAAATATAAGTTATAATCATTTCAAGCGAGTTGTGCTCGTTAATGCATGAAACGATCGTCTGTGACCCAGCCCTGTGGAACTATCTACCCTGTGCTCTTCGCTTGTCAGGATAACACCGTACGCTTTAAAAGCAGCTTAAAACATATCTTTTCAATGATGCATCCAATCAAATCATGTTTTGTAAGTTTTCAGAAAATTATATGCTTCCTGTTTAATATTGTTTTGTATCCTATGTATTTTCCTGAATGCAAAACGCATTGAGAGTTCTGTCAGATTTGATATATGCGCTATATTAGTTGTTTTTATCATTATTATTATAATACCACCGTGTGTACATGAAAAGGGTTGGATTCCAGAGGTCATAAGATGCTAAAGAAATGCTGTTTACTCATGGTTGGACAATTCTTGCTCAGTCCTTTTATGCAAAGACTAACAACGTGAAACTTGCTCCAAAGAACTTGGTGTAGAAAATGATCTATAAATGGGTCATCTGAGGAGAGAAGGATAAACAGGATTGGGGACAAATGTTTCGCAATCGCTACATGTAGCGGTTTATGCGAAGTATTCTAATCTATATAATGACTAAATGTTAACGACGATAATCAAGAACCCAAACAATGAAGGGGGAATTCCCCAGAAGCGAGCATATCACATGACATTATTTTACAAGGGTCATTTACAGGCGTCCAAAGTTTATGGTCGCGAGGCCCTTCAGTGTTATGAGGGGTGACTGAAGAGACGCCTTCATAATCCTAGAGTTGTGGAAGTCGCCACCAACTATAACAAGGGGTGATTCATCGTAAACACGGCACAATGGGCTACCCTGGGATATAGCTCTGATGAAAGACCTTCTGTATGAAAGCAATCTTATTTCAAATTGGTCTGATTGGATTCATATGTAACCACAAAAAAAAAAAAAAAATAGAATAGTGATTCGATAGTATGAGAAAAGCTGTCCACAGATTACATGTTTTTGAACTTCAGACATAGTTAAAGTGTTGCAATATACGGGTAATTTTGTATGTGAATTTGTTGATAATGGGAAGTGTTTTGCTGAACATGCTGAATGAAGGAGTTTACCTCTTTTGAACTTTGAGCCGTCAGTTTGACATATGTTCATTCTTTGGCACGTGTACAATTTGAATAAAACCAAAAGTCTTGAAGTCTGAACATGATGCTCGATTCCAACAATAGATCCTCCTTTATAGAGCTTTCATTTCATATACATTCAATGATATATACTCGTCAAATCAATTGAAAGGACAATTAAGAACCTTAAAAGCGCTATTTAGTTCGAAAAATATAATTCTGGAGGAGTTAATCGCGGACTGTGATGTTTTCACAGAACGTTCTTCACATGGTTGCTGCAAATCGTAATTTCAAAGTTCGAAGCTGAATCCATGAAATGACTTGTATTAATGTCCACAACAGTCTGGTATTCACATAGACCTGTGCCATTAATGTGATATGTTATATAGTTTATATGTTTGCATTCTAAAATCATAGTAAGCATTGTTTATAGTATCAAGCATCATATATCAATGAGTAAATATACAATAGTATATAGAAGAATTTAATATGAATAATATGTTTTATTGGTATAACAAATTGGTGCTGTCGTTGTTTTGTTCCAGTGTTCCACGTCTTACAAGCTTAGCTTTTAAGTGGAACACTGTTTTCCATCGTTATGATCATTTACTATATTTGTTGCCATGACAAAGTGCATAGATCCAGCTCATGTCAATACGTTGTTCAAAAATGACACTAAATCATGTACAGTTGTGGAAACAATTGAAAAATGTATTCATCCCTTATCGAACACGTCGAAATAAATGACATGCTGTGTATTGTGTGTATGTGCGTTTGATTTCCTTTTCTTTTTTGTGAGGGGGGGGGGTGAAGTGGAGATAGTATGAACGTGTAATTTTGGGGGCGACAGGGAACACAATATCAAGGACATGTTCTATGGGAACGCAATGATATTGTTAGAATCGCCACCTCCCACGCAATTTCTGAAAGCTCGGATAAGGAGGTTGCTTGTAGCCTTGTACCGTATTTTCTTTTCTCTTGCAGCGGCTGCAAAGAGTCGAACTTGATTGTAAACATGTTTGTACTCTTTTCATTCATTCTATTTTCAGAGCTGGCTGGGAAAGAAAGACTTCTGAACTTTTTACGAACTGAAAAATTACCATGCACGCTTCGCTTGACTCGAATTACATTGCAGCGAGAAGTATGCGTGTGCGAAATAACAGCATATCGGCAGAATCTGAGATTGTAGTACCTGATAATGAACTTGTTGAATTAATCTCATCACACGACAAGTTCATCACGTATAGACTACAAGTAACTCTTCTTCACGCTGAACATAATGATTGGTTCCCTCTGAGGATAACGTTATCCTGCAAAGTTGTTTTAGGATGAGGGGAGGGGAGGGGAGGGGTGGAGGGGGAAATGGGCATTTTCGAAAGGGAGTTGCAGGGTTGCCAAAGGCTACGAGTTCAGTCTTATAAACTGCAACTCGATTTCACTTGCTTGTCAGGAACTGAACGGTATGGATTTTCCCTTCACTCCATTTTTAATAACACTGGGTAACTTTATTATTTTGTTTTCTAAGTGTGCTGCTTGCACATGCAAACTTTTGTGCACTGCAGAAATATCTCCCTTTATTCCCTTATTCATCTACTGAACTACGTATCATTAACCATGAACTACAGATGGGAAGATTTATGTCCCTTTTTGCCCTTAATAAAATCAGTGAAACGTAGGTCCTACGACATGACTTGTGCGAACTTTGTACTTTCTGCGAAAAAGAGGAACTGTGGCCGGTGTTAAAAACAAACCATGCATATACACCGGATAATTACGTGTGTATATCGTGTATATAATATGGGGTATTCATAGTTTCGTGATGAAGTGGGGGGGGGGGGGGTGAAGAGGGAATCCGAATCACAATATTGAGCTGTGTGTGAAAAGAGCTCCAAATAACTTGCTACTGTATATCAACTTATGAGCAAATTAATATCTGCACAATCGAAGTCTTGGAATCAATTTGTTCGTTACACCATGGAGCAACAATGGCTGTTCCATACACGACGATGCGATGAGTGGCTAAATTGCGGAAGTGGTAAATTCCTTTAGCAAGTATGTGAAGAATATTTTTCTTTTGTAGAAATTTTTCTCGAGAAAGATATAAAGGCACATAACGTCGATGTTCCGGTATTGAAAAGAGAACCGGAAGAGAAGGGGCAAATAAACGGAACTATACAAAATAGACAACGCAACACACAAAAAGTAAGTAAACTATGCAACAACCGATCAGAGAGGTAACCGACGTAGAAAAGGAGAGTTTGATAATTGAAAAATATGTAGCCACTGTAAGAAAATGATAATTAGACAAATAATACGATAAAAAAACAACTGAAAGGAAAAGGGGATAATATCAGGGTACAAAACAGGAGGCTAAGTTCTGATGCAATGGATGTCAACAAACTTTTATGGCAAATTTCTCGGAATATTTCAGTCAAGAGTGTGCGTTTGAAAATGTTCTTCGTTGACATACACCGCATTTGATTGATATATCAAACCGCATAATACTTTTGAACCATTGTATACACCAGCCTTTTGACTGTGTGCTGCATGAAAATACTGACAATAAACGCCTGCGGATAAAATGGGCTGAACAGGTAATGGAACAGGGCCAACTTTGGTTGGCCTATTACACATGACAAAAGTGGAGAAGGTGGTAGGTTTATGTAATAATTCTGTGTTCTGTGCATCTATAATTCTTTGTGGTCCATCTGAAATGAGACCCGATCAGCATTACGTTGCAATCCTCATTTGATTACGTCTGTGACTTCCTTTGGGGTCAACAGTGAAATCTTTTTTGCTTACTTTGTTGGCAGCAAAGCGAGCCGTTAACTCAATCACCAGGCAAGATGGCAAATTTGATGTAGATGATAGAACGAAATAAATGGTTTTAAAAAAAAAAAATGGAAAGCATAAGGGACGGGAGGAATATGGCTGTAAGTAGACAAGGCTGTTTGAGGGAATGATAATTAGACAATACTGCACGATAGTGTAGTTTTGTTTTGTCATGCACTCAAACTCACTTGCGTTCGTGTACGCCACGTATTTGGACGTAAAGGGTGCTGGCATATCGATCCCAACGCCGTCGCAGTCCATTTCGTTCTGCCGCCACGGACGGCGGACATGTGTGCGCGTCCGTGCCGCGCGTGCACGGTTTAGCACAAGCGCGTCGTCCGATGAGACGGCGGCGGTTCCGACGGCAGCGGTGCCCGACCTGCCGGAAAGCGCTCGCCGAACGGAAGGCACAGCATCGCCGGAGCTCCCCAGTGACGACCACGAATAGCTGGAGGAGAGTGACGACGACGGAAGCTGCGACGACTCGACGTCTACGGCTCTCTTGTTGACAAGGTCTTCCAGCAGCGATATGAATCTCGAGGCCGACGTCGAAGGCATGTCATCTGATGTAGTGTCTTCTCCGTCTTCGAAGTCCATAGTGGCAACGAGAGGGGGAAAACTGAAGTCGACATCCTGGAGATAAATGTAAAGACAAAACGCACACTAAGTAAATTGTCACGTTTCATCAATTTCGAAATGCTAAAAACAAAGTTCACAGCGACTTGACTGTAATTCCGCTTTTCTCAGTCAAACCGTTTATTTAACCTTGTCGTACACGCAAAAAAAAAAAAAACCCACCAAAAAAAAACCCACACCAAAAAAACCAGCCAACAGGCATGTTACAAAAACTTGTGTAATTTTCCATGACAGCAATGCGTGTGTATCTGCATAGTGTGAGCGTGATAACTATAATATTATTAACTCTTTCATTCTGGTTCTCTACTGCGAGCCAAGATGTACATCTTCGATACATAAAATTGAAAAATAAAACTTTATGTGCGTTTATAGAGTCATACATTTTTGCTTAATAAATAACTTCATTCTAAACATACAGCGGCATTCCGACATGAAATAATGTAAACACAAAACATCTATCATCTCTTTTATCATTTTCCGTATGTTTCTGCATTTCTGCGACTATGTCAGAGTAAATGGATTTTAGTCGAACTCAAGGGATAAATCAGAAAACAAAGCAAATGTGGAAAAAATCATAAACAGTGTTAACAGATCGCGCAACGGTCATTGACCCGATGAGCATTTCATCACCGTAGCCAGTTGACTCATCGAATCAAAATCTCATGGCGTGTATATTGGAATACTCGAGTACGCTCTCCCTTTTCTCTCTCTCCCCCTCTCTATGTCTTATACACACACACACACACACACACACGCACACACACACACACACACACACACACACACACACACACACACACACACACACAAACTGTGTGTTATTTTCACTCTTTACATCGCTCCATCCTTTCGATGTCGACATCTCGCGGTAGTCGTGGATTGAGAGTGTTTCATCTATCCAGTATATTTGAGTTCATTAATCAGACACGACATTCTAACCACAGCGTTCATGACCAATCCTTTTGAAATCCCGAATGAAGGATGGGTGTCGAAGCAGTGAAATCAAATAAAACCTCAGTACAACGAGGCGACTCTTGCCGTACAAATATAACACTAAATGAGAAAACCTTTCCATGTACATATCAACTCTGTCTGGAAATATGGAGTGTGCTTCGTTTTTGGGACCCTCGCTTCGAGAGAGATGGACAGTAATTATCATACAATTGCTGCAGCAGAGTGATGAGGATTGGGGCGGGGGGGGGGGGAGGGGGAGAGCTCGACCAGAATAATCTGTCGCAATGAAGACACAAGAGTCTATCATGTGAAACGTATTGCTACAGATGTCATCCCTTTATCTCTCTCCTTTCCTCATCCTCAGCTTTTTATCATTATTTTCAACGTTATCATCATGATTTTTATCTATTGGCATCGTCATAGAAATCAAAAGATACCTAATAAACTGTTATCTAACTCCGTTGATGACACACTATTGGTAAGTACATGTTGGTGGCGTTATTTCGCGTATAAGTGCATCAAGAAAAAAGTGACGTAAGAGATCATGTGATCCTATTGGAATGATGTGTGCATTTTTAGGTGTATGCATGTATGTATGTATGTGTGTGTGCGTGTGTGTGATGCCCAAGGTAAAGTCATTTGTACGTGCATTGCTTGCAACCTCAATCCTAATTCGGTATTACAAAGTAATCGATCACTGCAGGTGAGCTTTGCAGTCTAAGCTGTTGTTGTTGGCGACTGTTCTATTTCATGTCGATTGTATTTCCTTTAATGGTGATTATTCAGGGTTATTTTTTTTTTCTTCTTCAACCATAAGGTCGTGCCAAACGTTCATTATCGAAGCACTTTGTTAAAGAGAAAAAAAGATACCTACATGATTGGACGAGATTCAATCAAGAAATTGGCAGAAAACCCATTGTATTTACATGTAAACTTGACACCCAATTCCGATAAACGGTGACGGCTATAATGACTTAATCGATGCAGCGCGATAAGCCCTCATTGGTGGCTGTTGTTGTTTCTGTTTTCATGGATGCTTAGGACGTTCTTAAAGTTTTCAGACAGGTACAATGGAACGTATATTACCCCGCCCTCCCCTCAACCCCCCCCCCCCACCCCCATCTCCGGCGGAAGAACCTTGAAAGATGAGAGAATTTGTGATTTGGGATGTATGTTGTAAAGTATCCGTTATTGCGAAATCCCGCTAAAACAAGGTATGATGCCAGCTGCACTGCTCCATCAGGACAGGTGAACGATGCACAACGAGAGCTGAACCGCTTCCAGAACGGTCTACTCACATCCGGCAAGTAACCAAACCACAGGGCCTATAGCTACGTTGCGCGCTCCTCTTTTTCATTTTTTTTTTTTTTTTTTTAGTCTTTCCCTTGGCCACTTGTTTGACGTCAGAGTGACGCGGTCTGATCCTGGAGGTCGCGAAATCGACAAAAATCTAATTTTCACGAGAGGATTCACTCTTGAAATCAAAACAATGACCCGTTAAATGGGACATCCCCTTCTTTGCAGTTATAGAGATTTTAACTTCCCATCACTGCCGAAGTTTCTTGGTTAAAAAAAAAAAGGGGGGGGGCTTGAGCGGAAATGAAATTAGCTGCCGATGTCACAGCAAACACAGTCCAGCATAATTGATATAATTATGTAAACCCGAACTTAGAGGAGCATATATTACGTCTGGATTTATTGTCATTACCATGATCATCATCATCATTACGTGAAATGTACATAATATGGAGTTGCTTGATAAAGATTGATGATTAAAGTTTCTCATTTAGGGATGTGAAACCATTTAGGGATGACTGTGAAACTGAGATTCTGCAAAATTAAGACTCATGGTCACAAAAATAAGAATAGTTAGAAAGTATCTTAAAAAAAAAAAAAGACAAAATTCGAAATGACAAAGAAAAAAACAACACCCCTACTCGAAATTGCTTCATCGAATTTTGGAGCAGTGTCTGAGAAAAGGTCAATAGTCTCTAGGGCATTGGCACGAGTTTCCAACGATCTCACAGGAACGCCTCACTGCGCAAGGTGATGTCATCCTCCTACCCCCCGACTGAGCTCTCGACTTCCCATCTCATACCGGGGAGTCCTCCTCCATCGTTTCGATGATGTTACGCTCTTTTTGGAACGTTTTCAGGGACAAAAAATGCGGTCAGATTTGTCGGAATCATTTTTCGAAAAGAGATGGCGGAGATGTTGTCATCAATTAGGTGAACGCATTCATCACAATCCATACATGTATAGGTTTTTTCGGGAGAGGGTGTAATGAAATTGGTGGACTAGACTGACGCGGTGTTTGGCTGTCGCTGGCTCGCGCGATCCACGGGGCTAGATAGCCGAGATTCTAGAGGAAATTAGATTGCTGGTCTCACTGTCGAGCAGGATGTACCACACTCTTAATTTTTCCAAGATTTCCACTCTCATCATCCTTAGTGCTTGTTGTTTTTCTTGTGAAGATAGCACCATAAGTCGCTGCATTACTTTTTTTTTCTCTAACCAGCTCGCTCTCATACTCTCCATTTTACTCTTACTCCTAAACTTTATTTTTCTTTCTGTTTTCTGTATTTAATGATATGATAATTTAGTGTACTCATTATCCGACAGAGACTAGAAGACAAATGATCATTTAGGATGACCATTATTGAACAGAAGTTACTTGCACCAATTAACATTTTTGTTCGCATCTTTATTGTTGTACTGCGTTTTCAACAATAATTCCTAAACACGCTGCCATTATTAATTGAAACATGGCGGATGTATCAAGGGACTGGCTATACATCTCACATCTCTAAAATGACTGCAACATGGGAAAAAATGTCATCGATCGTGCGAGCAGCCAAAGTATGTCTCTCTGTTTGTCTAGTGTCTATCTATCTATCTATCTATCTATCTCTTTCTATAATATATCTATCTATCTATCTGTCTATCTATATATCTCTCTTTCTATAATATCTATATCTATATATCCATTATCTATATTATTATAGTAAAACTTGATGAGAAAATATAGTGAATGTGTGTGTGTGACGAAAACCTAAAATGGCATTAAAGTACACATTACACACACACACGCACACACACACACATGCACACACACACGCACATGCATACATATATATAATATCTGAGTATTCTCATATATTCTTATGTGCTCTTTTTACTTCCTTACATAAGCCGAAAACCTCGAAACTGGCTTTCGGCATCAAGAAAAGCTTAGGCAGCGTCGATTTCGTACACTCTAAAAAAATTGTTTGTTGTTGCTATAATGAATGAACAGGTGACCAAGAAACTGTATAATCACTTGATCCCTGTGTCTTTCTTGCCTCATCAGGGTGACAAATCTCTGTGGTCACTGAACTATTAAACTTTATGATCCTTAAGGAAAAAAGTGTCTGTGATTATCAAATATCGTCAAAGAAGCAAATCATCGCCCTTATTAACCATTCTTAGATTTATTTCTCTTCTTCTTTTCTTCAGACTGCTATGCAGACATGTTATTACACAATACTGCCTTCCTAGAAATTCTATATCGAAATATTTAATCCGTAGATATTGATATCCTTACCCAGAGAGAAGTTCCTATACAGTCAGACGAAACAAAAAAAGACAACATTTTTTAATGTTTTGCGTTGAATATTGACGTCGAAACAATGAATGCAACGCCTTCTGGAAATCGTGAAATATTTCGGACTCTTCATAGCGTAATATTGGTCCAACGCTTTTTGTTACCCGTTTTGTAGCTTTGTTTCAGTATTATAGTTTGCGATGCGTGACTCTCTTTATACTGTAATAAGTGCTTCAGCTACTTTTTTTTTTTACGTGAAGGGATGGGCCTCAAAATCAAATTAGATCATCTATGAACAGGTTGTGCGCTTGTAGACAATCAGATTCATGCACCACCTGTTGCACATGTGTGCGTCCGACATTCAGTGAAAGTGTCATTGCATGGCTCATCTTCGGTCGAATGATCGGCGGGGAAGTCTTCCGTGAGTGATAGCACCGATCCGGTGATATACAGCTACCGTTTAGAAATCCGGGAGAAAATTTTTGGTCATGACGGAAGGATTATATTCGTGAATGATGACGAGAAAAAGCCGTGCAGAACTGGGATGTGACGAGGATTTGGCGAATATTTTGAAGGGACGGATGTATACGTTTCATTGACGACATGACCTTGTGTAATACATTGATGTCATGTTATACAAGCATACACACATACATGAAAGTATTGTAGATTTTACTTATTTCTGCATGAAAAGCAGTTACTGCATGACTTATATAGTGATTAAGGTAGTTACGAACTTCAAAGCTCTTGATTTTTATGGATGACAGTACTTTTCAAAATTTAAGTTTTTTTAACGACGTTGCAATATTTTGAGACGCATGGCAAAAATGCAATAATAATAAAAAAAGTACGGTATCGCATGCACCCATTATGCACCTGTAGATCTGAAATTTCACACAGATCAGCAGGAAGCCTGCGGGGTATCGTCGCGCGAGAGCACACCATCATGCGAAAGTTCAATGTCACGTGGTGAGGTAACGTATCGGGGTCATGTGACCACCTTGACATCTCACAGACTTACAATATTACTTCCTTGACCCTTAAGGCTCTCCAATCTCGTCATGTTGTGTGTGTGTGTGTGTGTGTGTTGTGTGTGTGTGTGTTGTGTGTGTTGTGTGTGTTGTGTGTGTGTGTGTGTGTGTGTGTGTGTGTGTGTGTGATGCTGTTTTGTTTTGTTATGCTTTCTTTGCTTTGTTTTATGATGATTTTGAGGGGAGGTGAGCAATTTTCGCGTATTCTATTGTTTTACAAGTTTTGCTTGATTTTGTTTTGGTTTCTGTTCTCCCGGTAGTAAACAAGAACTAGTTAGTCTTACTCCCAAGCTGCGACCTGCTCCACATGGACAGGTCGCGCTAAACAAAATTCAATAAAATCAACAGTCTTTGGAGAGACTACCAAAAGCCCCTTTGCACAAAACCAACAAACAAGAAAGAATGCAGGCCTACATTCAAGTAAAAAAAGTTCGACATTGCGTTGATACTGCTGTTGTTTGTTTATTCTCTGTCTGCTCTTGCTGTGGCAGTCGTTCCTAGAATGGCGTCTGTCATTCATATTGAATATTTACACTTTTGGTTATTTCTATGATATTTTAGTATAATCACAGTACATCTTTTCCCACTTCCCTGGTATACTATGCATAGTTTGGGTAAGTAGTCTCCACGCAAGATCAAAAAATGTTAAGCACATGATAATTACATTATGCCCACAGGTGAAACAAGCCTGCCTTATATTTTATTATTATTATTATTTTTTATGGAAACATTTCCTACCTTTGAATTATACCAGGTCGAATAAGACAACTGACTATAATACAGTCAACGGGGTAATCGTTACGCCAAATCGTTCAGGAAAGTGCATAGTGAGGAATGATCGCAGTAGAATGCGCATTTAATCCTCCCTATTGTAGATTCTGCAACCACCCCCCCCCCCCCCCGGGCAATATATAGCTCAAAATATATCGAAAATAGAGTTGAATTGCGACCCGCGTTGAAGGGTAAAGATACCGTGAAGTTGTAATCCCATAAGTTATGCCTGTGTGAACCTACCATCACCTATACCAATAATAGGCATGATAGGTCGAGCCATTCGCTCTGTATCGTACTATGTTCAACAAGCTGTGATAGGTAATAGAAGGAAATTATCTTTGCGATATAAATGTGTCCACTTTAAAGGGGAAGGCTAGTACCTGATCAGTGGCAATCAGTGGAAATGCTGGGAGATGATTGTTCCAATCCTTATGGGATTCATTCAAGAGTTCATTGTATATCTATTGTTGTGTGAAAATGATTTGCTTCAGAACGGTCTCATATTCAAGTAATGTGCAGATCAATGCTCCGTCACTGACCAGGGACGCTAACCTGGAAGCATTAAACTGCACATTACTTGAATATGAGGCCATTCTGAAGCAAATCATTTTCACACAACAATAGATATACAATGAACTCTTGAATGAATCCCATAAGGATTGGAACAATCATCTCCAAGCATTTCCACTGATTCCCACTGATCAGTTACTAGCCTTCCCCTTTAAAGGAATGATATAGTTTTGGTTGAGACATTGCTTCGAGTTTCTTAATTACTTTTTCGGTGAGATAATAAGAAACATCTTATGAAATATGAAAGAGCATGTAAATTCAAGAGGAATTCAATGTTTATTCGATGAAAATTGGTTTTGAAATGGATGAGATATCCAGAAACAAAGTAGGTGGGTACCACCTTTTATTAGGACCACTTTGTTTTACTTCGGTTCTCAATATCTCAGCCATTTTAACACCGATTTTCATCAAATAAACTTTGAATTCCTCTTAGAATGGTATGCTCGTTACTATTTTATAAGTGTTTTGTTTTGTTTTTTGGTATCTCGCAAAAAGTTAAAAGCCCAATCCTCATCTCCACTGATAGTGATACTACATCATCCCTTTAACAGGAAGGACGTCAGATATATCTGAGTACGACAACAACTTCATATTTCTCCAAAGTATGTAAAAGAGAGAGAGACGGAGAGCTACAGCAAATATGTTTTATGTGCAAACCATTGCATACAGTGTAACACTATATCCCGATGATTTTTAGCACAGGATGGCCGCCTTGCATGGTCAGCATAAGGGCTTAATAATTCGTGGACACGTATGGCCGCGTTGTCGGTCATTTGTGTTTTGTTTGTTTTCCCATTATACTATAGTATCTTCGGTCTTGCATTGGCCTCAACCCCGAATACTTAGCCATAGTGACGCACGTAAAATGGATGTAGAGATTATAAAAAAGGGTGATTGTTTGTGGGATTTATGAATGGATATTTAGCACCGCGTTCAATCAAGATCTATCGTATACCCCGAATTTCAATCACGGCTGGCCGATCTATTACGAAATTCTCATCCGCAGATTGCTAACTTGGGGATAGTCTACCTTCGGGCGTTCAGTTATCGTTTTTATTTTACTTTTGCGTTGTCATTGTATAGTTCTTGCGGAAGTGATACATTTGTGCACCGAAACACGCTATAATTTTGCCTTCGTAGTCCTGACGTAAAAATGTCATTCACTCTGATCAGGGAATACCTAAACTTCACAGACACATAGGCCTAAGTTTTAGTATCTCATTACCGAAAATTCAAGTCGGATATCAAACGGCCGATTTGATTAATGCATTATGTGATATAAATGAAAGTAATGATAATGATAACAACAATACAAATGATAATGATGATGATACTACAGCTGTAATATTATTTTAACTACTATTTCTACAACTGCTGCTGTTACTACAATACTATAGGGCCTACTAATAACAACAGCAATAAAACAACAATAATGATGATGATAAAAATAATAATAATAATAATAATAATAATAACAATAATAATAATAACAACAAAAACAACAATAAGAAATTTTAACGCTATTCCGGCGAATGGCTGATCGGTTACCACATTTCATACCTGTTGGGTTATATAGGCCTATATCACAGTTACAATCCAACATTCACGGCATATACAATAATATTTGGGGACAGAATCTACAGTTATTACTTATCGATGCGTTACAACCAAGAAAAAGAAACCACATGAACTGAACCAAAAAGACGAACGCCATAGTCAATAGTTCTGCTTTTCACATAGCGTGCATTTTATCTAGGTACGTCTTTATGCCTTGGTGCGTTTTAAGACCCTCTCTATGTTGTTTACATACTTCTCAAGCTATGCGACAATAACAAATAATATATATATATATATATATATATATATATATATATATATATGTATTTTTTGTTGTTGTTTATGAAAAAAAAATCATGTGCGGCCTGAAAGGAGCCTAATAATAACGCCAAGTGCAGCCACCGAGTCAAGGTTATTATCCAGCCGTCATTTTTATTTTTGCGATGATGTATCACCGGGCAGGGCGCCTGTGATTACGGCGAGTGGATTTTTTGGTCAGTCCTTTCACTATATTAGACGTGAGCAGACATTTTAAAGCAAATTTAGCAAATATTACGCGGCATTGCACCTTCTTTTTATTTGTTTTGTCTATGCGTATTATTTACACGTTATTATTTTTTCAATGAAATTTTAGAAGCAGGCCACAAATAACTCTGAAGTAAAATAAAACATGTGTAAATGCGATTATTTTCTATATCAGTGCCTATATGTTCGCAGCACTTTATTAAACAGAGAAACAAAAGAATACACGTTAGAATCGCTTTCAGGAAGGCACTACCGGTGATTACATCTTGAAAGGTGAACATAAAGAACAGCAGCTCACATATTTTGTCTGGGTGAAAGAAAACATGAGTTCTGAATTGGGCAATTCCCAGCCAGCAAACTTCGATAACAATCGGACGTGCGCTTGGTAGAATAGGAAAGGGGAATCGAGCAACAGAGGTATGCAGTGTGATTTCATATAGCTGTCAATCATTTAACCACAGATACGACGCGCGCTGGGGAGAAGACAATAGCTGTCGCGTTCTCGCATTCTTACGGTGTATCTAACCAGCGCATTGATATTCCCACATTTATACACCGCAGCATCACCATACGAATTTCCGTTGTGGCTGTTGTAGAGCAGTATAAATATAATTATACAGTAGGCCATTCTTCGGTCATTTTCCCAGTTGTTGTACTTCCAAGTAATTGCTTGTTCATGTTTTGAAAATCAAGTCACGTGTCAACATTGCACGGTCCGTATTTATTTGTGTACCTGCGCACAGACATGTGCGTCGCAGTTTGTCGTGCAGAATGACATTTTGTTTTGATCCTGGCGATCCAGCATAGTAGTTGTGGTGGAGAAAAAAAAAAGGCAATTACAATCACGACCACTGACTTGTATGCTTACTCTACTCTTCACACAAACATAGCTTAAAGACGGAAACGGTGTATAAGAAGGTGCATTTGAGTACACACATACACACACAACGCACATACATGTACAGAAAATACTGAGCCTGATGTGGAAAGGTTATAGTTCAAAGGGAATGAAACCCAAATGTATGTAGAATTAGTGAATGCAGAAATACCAGGAGAACACATCAGTGAAGTTTGAGGAAATTCGGGCAATCCCTTCACAAGTTATAGATTTTTACAGTTGCGGTGTACTGCCATCGACCACTGGATGAGAAGATAACAATTCGTGAGGTCACCGTAGAAAAACTATACATAAAAATATAGAGGGAATTCCACAAAATGTCATTGTTACGAAAAGTACACATTCCTTCGATTTGTTACCCCCCCCCCCCCCTTGTAATCATTCCAACTTTCTCAATGACTAGCATACCATCATGCAAAACGCACTGTAACACCATGCATGGGCCTGAGAATGTTTACACCGCAATGGGTCTTTAAATTGTGGCAATCGATAATCGCTGTGTATTTACATCAACGAAGGCCATTTTTGTCAATCAATTGCCATAAAACAGCAAGAATCATTGATTTGAATTATATGCAGTTATTATGTTGTCTTATGAAAATGGAACCTCTGATTTTCATTGAATATTTTATAACGTAGAAAAATCAGATGGGACTACAGTTACATTTACAAAATATCACAAAACTTTTTTTTGACGATATGAAACACATTCACGATTTTTCGACAATTGCTGTGTACCGAGATTACATTCTGTAATACGTCAGCAGCAATTTCAGTTTGGTTTTGAAGAATTCGCTATTTTTTGTCGATTTTATTCTGCCAAGTCATTTTTTTTTTTTTTTTTTAATGAGGGAATGTCATTCGACGCGAGGGAAAAATGGTAATGTTTTAAAATTCAACGAGAATTGTTCTCCACGTGCACTGTGTGTTATGAAAGTGAGTTATTCAACTATTATCATCGGAAACGAACTGTAGGCCTATACGACAGCAATAATTGACCTGCCTATTACTGCTAACCTCTGTCCATAAATGTGTATGTAGCGGCATGGCGCATGCAAATTACTCGTCGCGGTAACAGCAAGGGGTGTGAGTCGGACAGGTCCGTCCGGGATTCGCGGTGACAATTATTTGTATGTCATACCGAGATACAATTTTAGAATTATCTGGTAGACAAACCTCGACACACTCATCGTATCAATGACACAGTTTGAAATCATGCCTGCCGCTGAGAACACGAGGAAACAAGTTCATGTATACCTTTCTTTAAAGAAATATATATATATATATATATATATATATATATATATATATATATATAAATCTTTTTTAAAGAATTATATATATATATATTACGTCACACATATACATATTATTATCTATAATCAGGGCTCGACTTTAGCGGTGGCCCGGTGGTCCGAAGGCAGGAGCTACGAAAGATTGATGTCGGACCACCAAATTTCCAAAAAGGTCATCTCTTGGTGGCCCGATAAGGCAACTTAGATACAAAATGGAATATTACGTTTCCTTTTATTTCAGACCGATACATTTCTTTTTCGGGCAATCAAAATTTCAGATCTAAAGATTTTAGTGGTCGGAACGGGCCACCAGAGAAGAGTAAAGAAGTTGTGTCGAGCTCTGTATTAAAAATATGAATGTATACAGGGTTAGGTACACACACACAATAATGCATGTAACGTATCTGAAATTTATCCCTTTCCTGTAGAAGTTGGCTCTTTTAAGAATGCATACCAGCGGTTTGTGAGTAGTTCGTGGTGATGACATACAATCAGTTCATTTCATTATTTAAAAAATGACAGAAAAAAAAGTTAATATACACTGTTACTATACGTTCGGACCCCATCCATGTCATCACTACCAATTTGGCTCAAATTCTACTGGGCTTCCAGCGGGGAGGAGAGCGGGGTGGTTAGCTTGGTAAACCGAAAAAAGAACATGTCACAACAAAACCACATCCACAGTGCATTGAACGAGTTGCAGATATATCTCAAATTTCCTGGAAAGAAAAATAGACTGGTCCTCCTTTGATAAGTAGATACGAATATAATCACATCAAGGTCTCACATCCGACTGCCTTTTGGAAAAAAACAGTCTCAATGTCGGCTAAATCTAGAATACCTTGTATACCTTGAACCCAAATATACACCTAAACTTATCCAAAGTCATATACTCGTAAAATTAATACAAAATTTGATTTGTTTTCATTTTGTATTGCATACATATCTGAAAGAGGCTAACGCATTTTTGTCACCGCTGTATCGTAATTTCGCTGCAAAAAAAGAAGAAAGAAATATACCTAGCAATGCCCAGTATCACACCGTTCGATTTCGATGTCTAAAAATCAACATTACAGAGCCTGAAATATCAACTTGAAATCGATGTTTCTTTTTCTTTTTTTTTTGGGGGGGGGGGGATGGATATTGACCTTTAAACCGTAGTTTCAAATCGTTATCACTTATACTTCTCTTGTCGATTAACATGAAATAAGCAGCCCATAATCGCTATATTGTCGAAAATAGGACACTCTCAAGCCAACTTCTTAGATATCTCTGTGACCCGCCATGCTTTTGATTTGCTGTTATTGTAGAACTGTAGTATACCGTCATGATTTATAAGAATACCCGCAATAAAAAGGGGATAATATGGATAGAATAATCATAGGAACCACTTACCTTCTGCGACAAAATCCGGTCCATGGGGGATATGTAACGTCCTAGAACTGGCAGCACGCTCAGCAAAAAGAAAAACAATGGCGAGACGATTGTAGACGAAGTCATCTTGCTCGGGCTTGGTCTCCTCAAAAGAAAAAACGTTTTCACATGAGTACATTCAGACTCACACACAGATTACACTGCTCAGTCACAAACAACCACGCGCCCCCGCAGTTGAAACAAAGTTGGAATTAATACTTAGTTGTTTGTCCTTAAAATGACCGAAAAAAAAAATGTATACACGAGAAAACTCGGTACGCTGGTATGTCGTTGTTTTCACGTGAACCAGGTGTAAATATTTGCGAAGCGCACACGCTCTTCTGCTGTCTGGTCTTGAATGAGTATAGAGGGAAACGGTCGCCCAGCGAACCCTACCTCCCGAGCGTGCGTGGAGTACTGCTGCC
This sequence comes from Diadema setosum, assembly GCA_033980235.1. Taxonomy (NCBI): domain Eukaryota; kingdom Metazoa; phylum Echinodermata; class Echinoidea; order Diadematoida; family Diadematidae; genus Diadema; species Diadema setosum. Next base: position 10,816,210 of record CM067061.1, read on the forward strand.
GATTTGGAACTAAAACGGCTTACCCGTAGCCGCGGACTTTTTAATATGCTCGCATGAGCCCGTTCCCAGTCGTCTATCCTAAATCTCGGTGGACAGAACAGGATCCTAAGCGCCAACCAAAAACATAGTTAATCTCTCCCCTCTCTCTCTTTTTCTTTCTCTGTCTCCTCACTCAACGGCAATCACTTTATGCTCGGCTTCGCATCGCGTCAGATGAAGCAAAAGTTCACTCGAAGCCAGTTGACGGTCATCATCATCAATTAACTAATTGATGTCACTGGTGTGAAACAGCGTTTGTGAGTGATACAGGTGCGCGCACCGCACTCAACGGGAAAGCACCCATATAGCCCAACCCTACCAACCCTCCCCCCTCTCTCTCTCTCTCTCTCTCGCTACCTGCCCCTGCCCCCTCCCCTCTATCTCTCCTCATCTCTCTCATGTTTTCTCTCTCTCTCAATTTTGTTAGGAAATGAAGCATCCGGCATCGAGTTCACCGCGCTATGATATCATAGCCGTAGACGTGGAAAAACCGTGATGTTGCATATACACACAGTGATGCGATCTTTTCCTTTTCTTTTCTTTCCTGTTGTTGTTGTGGTTTTATTATTTTTTTGGCTTTTTTTTATTTTTTTACTTTGAGCTAAAGAGGGGATGGGATGGGGAGAAAATTCTACTTTATAAACCTATCCTATTGCTCTGGTCTCACCGAGGAAAATGTTTGAGCACAGCTGGCAGGCGAGACTCGAGGTTACACCGCGTCCATACGATCAGCAGGATGATATGAATATTGATACTGTCAGAATCATCGAGAGACGGACCTGCCATAATATGCATGCGCTGTGCTATAAAAGAGCTGGGGGGGGGGGGGGGTAACACACGAACCGGGTCATTCACGAATTCTTGGAAATTCAGAATAGCCTGTATTGTTTGTTAAACACCGTTTCGTGTAAAGTAAGGGAGGAGGGAGAGAGGGGGAGGGAGAGGCTCGGCGTGGAGACTACAGAAGAAGCTGTAAGCGAGAGAGAAAAAAAATAGTATAAAAAGATGGGAGGAAAATATCTAGAGAAATGATAAAAACGAGAGAGTGAGGGTGAGAAAACGTAAAAGAAAGAAAGAAAGCGAATGAGAAGAGGGAGTTAAAGGAATGGTATAGTTATGCTTGAGATAGGAAATTAAGAATTTAACATTTTTACGAGATAGTTAATAACCACCTATTTTAAATATGAATGAGCTAGCTACAATTCTATAAGGAATTTAAAGATTATTTGATGAAAATCAGTTTTTAAACGGTTGAGATATCAAAAAAAAGTAAAACAAAAAGGTTCTAATAACAGGTGGGTCCCACCTTTTATTTGGGACCTCTTTGTTTTTGGATATCTCGGCCGTTTCGGAACCGATTTTTGTCAAATAAACTTCGAGTTCCACTTATATATGATCTTTCGTATTTCCTAAGAAGTTTCTCATTACCTCACAAAATTGATATCTGAAACCTGAAGCCCCACCTCAGCCAAAACTGTATCACCCCTTTAAGAGATGAAGATATAGAGAGTTAGGAAGAAACGAAGGCGAGAGGAGGGAGAGGGTGATTGTGCTCAGATGAATGATGTTGTTAATAAAACGAATTAAGCAAAGGTTGACAGATTTTTATCAGCTTTAATGGATTGGTCTGTCTGATCCAGAGGGGGACACGAGAGGAACCAAACAGGAAGAAGACTGTATGTCTCTTTTTCATGACAATTAGTAGCGATGCTAAGAAGTAAAGTGGATCTCATTCGAGCCACGTCCAGATGAGCAAACATGACCTTCGCAAAGCTATATCTTTCTCCCCAGAGGGGTGGGGGATATGGATGCAATATGTCCTAACTCCTCCCCTCCCCCCCCCCCCTCAATCGCCCTTTGCAGACTCCGTAAGCTGTCCTCATCACTTTTGATGTCTTTTTGACGATACTAGAAAGGGCTATTAAAGGATTTGAAGAAAATACTTTCGTTGAAAAACAAAACAAAACAGTGTAGTAAATGTTGTTTCACAAGAGCAATGCGGAGGTGGGACGCGGGGGTTCAAAGGTCGAATGGGTGATGAAATGGGGAAGTGTTGTTAGAAAAGGGGTGGAAGGGGAACCAAGCAACCATAGATACAAATCGTAATACATGTACTATTATTTTCAAAAGCCAACCATGCAATTTGTGTGTGTGTGTGTGTGTGTGTGTGTGTGTGTGTGCGTGTGTGTGTGTGTGTGTGTGTGTGTGTGTGTGTGTGTGCGTGTGTGTGTGTGTGTGTGTGTGTATTTGTGAAATGTCTCGAGTGAGTTCTTAAAGCACTTCATATGGATGTTAAACAAACCGCAAAGTTGTCCTACGGTTACTGTGGAATTTGACGGAGACCTGGCACGGAGGATTAAAGGTTGAACTAAAAGCTATTTAGATTTCAGCAGATGGTTTGCATTCCTCCACGCCAGGAAAGGAACAAAAATTATCATTGTCAGCAGGTATTTTCGTTCGATCTTTGCGTGGTTGTAAAAAAAAAAAAAAAAAAAAAAAAAAAATAAGCTAAAAGTACCCATTAAAACGAAAGCAATGGTGAAGTTTTCATTCAATAATGAAATAATAAAAAATGATCTCCGAATCGGTTGCCCTTGAAAACGAAAAGAAATGCCCGAGACTTGCTCTGCCTAAAAAAAAAAAAAAAAAAAAAACAAAAAAAACAAAAAAAAAACAGACAGACAAACAAACAAAAATATCTGAAGTATGCTTTTACTTGGACTTTAACAAGGTAATGTAAAGGACAATTCTGGTCCAGAAATAAATTGATTGGAAATATGAGCACAACTGTTATTTCTATTTCAAAATCAGATTTAAAATAACGAAGTCACGAAATTTTACAAATTAGCTAATATTTGAACAACAGTGCTCGAACAGTTCAGTTCAGTTCAGTTCACTTTTTATTTCTGTATTTCAAAATCAATACAAATCCACAAATCAACAAAATACTTACATAGTCATTTACACAGCTAATATTCGTAACGTTTGGATCTTACATATATTTTTTTTTTCAAGAACGAATATCATATATGAAAGGAAGCAATAGGAAATGATAAAAATGAAATGCAGGGGACCATCATCATAAGCTAAGCTTGACGAGGAAGATGGCCCCAGTTGATATGGATACGCAAATAAATGAACTGATGATATCAGCACCTAATAATTTTCCACTGATCTTGAACAACACAACAACGAAAACTGAAGAAAATTCAACTTTTCTGCTATAAAAGTATCAAGACATCTTGATTCAACCTCGGCCGGCTTCATGGTAAACATTGGGCAAGCTTTATGGACAACATAGGTAACGTTTATAATGTAATGTGTGCCTGTCGCATCACATAGGTTCCTAAGACATTAACTTGGATACATGCATAACAACCAGTTTGAATTAAAACAGACAGACAAGAAAGTATATTTAGTAAATGTGTAAAATCAATAAAGTTATGTAAACTGCTGTTGCGAGATGTTGATTACGCTACTTTTTACAACAATGAATTGTCATTCAAACTCAGTTTTGAATTGTGTATTTTAATACCATTGTGTAACAAAAGGGTATTGTAGATAAGGGAAACAATGTACCCCTGTTGTTTGCGGGGATGGCGCTAATTCTTCTAAATTCTTCGCTTTGTCTGGATGATAATAGAAGAAATGGGTGGCAGACGATTACGCATACCACAGCCCCAGAAGGTATTATTTACAATGGACAGGGTTATTGTTGCAATAAATACCACAGTTGTTTTTGTCTTGTATTTTGCACAATGCCACCTTGATATCGAATTGTCTCTTCACGCTACTGCAAAATATTTGGGCACACCCGGCTTTTACGATCGATGATTTTTATGAGATGACATTTACGCTAAAAATCGATCGGCCCTTAAAGTTGTATATTTCGACGAAACGGAATGAACAGGTGCTCTGTTTGCTTTGTTCTTGTTTGTTTGTTGGTTTGTTTTTGTGTGTGTGTGTTTCCTTACCACCCTACTCCTTCCACCCATTTTTTCTCCTTTTCTCCTGTCGGCTGCTATCTTCATTTTAAATTTGTTTACTCTCCTTCTCTTTGTCTCTCTTCGCCAGATCCCTATAAAAACTGAAACCATTTGCTCTGACAACACGATTTTTAACATGTTTGATCGAAAACCGAGTTAACTTATTTGGTGATAGAGGCATATTCTCACCAATGGCACATGGGTCATGTATATAAATGGAGCTACCACCATAGTATAATCAGTAATTAAATATGTGTTGACTTTATTAATGGTCACAGAGCAAGTATAATGGAAGCGATAATAATATGCATCAACAAACACGAGGGCCCTTCAGATCACGCATGACATGCGCCCTCAAATTTGAGTTCTGATACAGTAGCTAATAATCATAGAGAGAGTTATGACCTTAGATTGAAAATACACTTAAAGAGGAAATCAGGATGTGTGCAGACAAGAACGCATAAACGATATTAGTAACATATCATTACAAACCAAACTATGACGACAGAAACATTATGATAAAGAGAAAAGGGGGATAATGGTACAAGGGAGTAAGATGCAGACATGCCGACTGGATCGTCTGCATAACCCTCGAGTTGGCGAGTCGACATGACTACCTTTTGTTCTCTAAATATACATAGAATAATCATTGAGTTTTGTTTTTTATTTCAATGGACTAGACGACAACAAAAACAAAATAAAAGAGCTGGAAGAAGGGGAGCAGACTTGATACCCTATATCGTGCTGCCTTTTCAAATGAATAATAGTAAGCTGTCGTGTCAGTCAAGTATTCAACAATACCAGGATTTAAGGTCAATCCCTAAACAGAGAGGTGCTTGTTGCTGCGAGTGCTGGTGGCTTCTCCAACTCGCTTGGATGCGCACTTTGTCAGTGGGCAAAAGTGTTGGTCGACCGGAACGGAAGCCCCCCTTTAGGCCACGCCTCGCTGCGTTGTTGCTAACCAATCAGGTGTTGCGCCAACCAAAACTACTGACCAATCCCATGACTAACACTCTCACAACGGGAATAATGGTTCGCCTGTCAACCCAAGTTGTCATTGGGCGGTACCGCTCTTCTCTCCTTATTCACCCTCTCCCTCTCTCTCAAGCTATCTCGCTCTCCATGCCTCTTCCTTTCTTTACATCTCTTCTCCTATCTCTCTCCCTCTCTTTCCCTCTCCCATCTCTCTTTCTGTCTATCTATCCAGCTAATTTCTCTCTCCCATATCTTATCATCTCTTCCGTCAGCTGGGTTCTACAGTTTAAAAGTTGTAATGATGGGGGGGGGGGGGAGGAAGGAGAGGGAGGGGTAGATTAAACGTTACTTTTCCATCCACTATTCAGCCAATCTTAACGGGCAGCTCGCCAAGTCTGTAGCATCTTCTGATTGCTATGCAAACAAGCTCGAGTTTAACAAATAAAAACCTATTTTAGGAGGTGTACGAAAGTTGCAGTTTTCGCTAGCCGATTTTTGAAAAAAAAAATCGACGACCAAAATGTTTCGCCTCTTTCTTTTGCACTTTGCGATACCATGTCAAAATCAGTTACAGTTCGTTATTTTTAAGGTTTGTTAATCCGAAAACGAAATAAGTCTCGTAGTACGGAAGGTTTGTCAGTAATACGCACTTTCTTTCATTTTCGGATTACCAAACCTCATATCATTTCGGATTAACGAACCATCGGAATAATGCCACGAATGTTTGGATTAAAAAATCCTATTTCACTTTCTGGGTTACAAGCATATTTAGGTGTACAGAATTTGTGTGCTTTGGAATGACGAATGTATTTCATTGTCGGATAAACAAACCTTCGAAATAACGAAGATCACCTGCTAAACTAAGGGATGATAATTGTGATTAAAAATTAGTGTGCACGTTTGTGCTGCTGTGCTCATTCCACAAATCATCAGTCTGGATAATGAACGCTGAAACAATTAAAAAGTATAATCGCAAAACTCCACTCGTAACTTGATATTTTTGTGATTAAAGCTGCTAATAAACAACAAGAAAACGACGATAAGATGGGATATCTTTAATCATAACTTCAAGAATATTCCTTGTTATGTAAGAAATGAGGTATCACTGGAAATGTTTTATTTTGCTCTAAGTGATGACGGACTTGCTTTGAAATATTAAAAGACAGCACTTTACTATAAACCATGCATATATATATATATACACACTCATATATTTTCATTCATTTACTTGTGTTTTTGTATCACATGTTTTGCTCATTAGTTTCTTTATATCATAAATTCCGAAATTCCCTCACAGACATTCGTACTGCGTCCAGTGCTAGTGTATCTCCCGAACTATTCTCCTTTGCACGCAGGGAAATAAAGTTCATAGTACAAACATGTAGCACAAATACAAGTTAATCTCAGACCTTCATGTATCGGTTCTCAATGGCTCAAAATCACACATTCGTTATTTTTTTCCAAATATGTAATTCCGAATATGATTTAATCTTCATATATTTTTATTCAACTTGCAGTGAATTTAAAGAAAAAGTGTATCGATTGTTTTACCAATGAACAGTGTACTGCTACATCATCTTCACTGAACATGAGATTAATCATAATATATGTATGGGTGTGGTTCTTCTTCTTTCTCTTCTTATTTGCTAAATTTCTATTCTTCGTAGTATTTCAACGCCCGAGAAAAGTGCAATGACATCGATGAAATTTCTATGACGTCTGGACCAACTACCGGTTGGTCTGATGAGGGAATGGTCTTTCGACCTACTGGTCATTGCTCGTGAAGGTAGTAAAATAAACGATGTGGTAGTATTCAAGCTATGTAAGATTCGTTTTCGGCCTGATCAGTTCTATCCTAGTGACCGATGACCCATAGACCTTTAGAAATAATTATGAGCCGGCATTTTGTGGTCCAAAGACATCATAATAGAGAAAAAAGGAACAAAAGACATGGAACCTGTCACAATAGCCAATGTGAGACAACATTCAATGTTCTACGATAACCCGATGTAAACTCGACCCAAATTTCGCGCGAAATGTTAGAACACAATTGTCTGCAAGGGCACGTGTCTCGCGCATTTGTCGGGTCTCGGTTCGTCGCCCCTCACCCCAAAGCTCCAACTTCTTCACGAGAAAGACGATGGTCGTACTCTGGCTTCTATGTTCTTGTCCATTATGATGGACACAATGTTACGAACATTTGACGCTCGCCTACTGATTACTAGTACGTATTCACCAGTGAAGTAAGAACAAGAAACCTTCAAAGGCTATTATGACTACAAGACGACTCACCGCTTGTATCGCTCTGTTTTGTTTTATCTATTCATGTATCTTGTTCCTATTGTCTTCGTGTGCATGTGGCACGACTGTGTGGCCAACAGTTCTGGAAAAGGACAGGGCGAAAGCAGTGACCTCAAGGTCACTAGTGATAGCGGAAAGCGACTTTGGAGGGCGTCCTACTGAAATAGTCCTAGAACTCGGAGAAGGGATTGAAACGTGACACTGAAAAATCAGCTCACAAGTATCCACCAAAGTAGGGATTTTTTTTTTTTTTTTTCACATCACAGTAAAATAAACTCTGGAAGTCCAGTTTTGTTGGTAAAACTTAACAAAAGGACCTACACACCACCTGGACACAATAGCCTATATCATAATTTAGCAACGAAATATTTCCTGCCCGAATATGTGGTGTGTTTTGCTTTCGTTGTTTGTTTTTTTTAAACCAAATTCGTCTGCTTCATTCAATCGAATTGACATAACTGAAATGCCCCTTTTACTGATGCATCAGAATGAAGAATATCTAAATTTTTATTTTGGTGTACAAAGAAAGGTGATTTTCAATTCACTTTTTCCGAGGTTATTGGAATTCAATTTGCAAGCAAATAATTTTACTATGTCGGGCACGCTTCGAGTGAGCTTTTCTGGTCGACAGGATCAACTTTCTTTGTAATATGTGTATAATATTTAGAAGTTTAAATAAAGTTTGAATATGTAAGTAAATTGGACTATCAGTGGCGCTATGTAAGCACTGGTTCAGGGCCTCTTCACAAAAATCTTTTAAAAAGATAAATATGAAAATACGAACACAATTATTTTTTTTTGAGATGTTATGAAATCAAGGGTGCTCTACATCATGACGGATGCATTAGTAATGAATGCTTCAGCACATGAACATTTTCTGCATTATCCCTCCCCCCCCCCAAAAATAAATACAAAATTAAAAAACAAGCAAAACAAAACAAAGCAAAACAAAACAAAAACCGAACCTAAAATAATTTTATTTTTATTTAAATATCATAAATTTTGAGAAAGGGGGCGGTAGTAATAACCGGTTGCGGCGGAATATGAAGCGACATTGTTTTCAATCACCGGAAACACGTTTTGATCAATCATTTTTACAATATGTGTCCTTAATGGACCTATTCATGTAAGATAAGTATCAATTAATTTGGATAGGTAGTGAAATATGCCTTTAAAGAGGAAACACAGTGGCAAAAAAAGAAAGAAAAAAAAAAACCCACCCAGGTATCTTGAAATCTGTCGTCGTTATATAGAGAGGGAAAGCATGAATATCGTTATGAAATACACCGCAAAATTTCTGACAGCGTATTGTACAGTTAGAGGTCGAGATAATTATCAATATTGGGAGGCGGAAAAAATGGTCCGTACTGTTTCTACTGAACGAGTTCTTGGAAAAACGCGGTATGTATCATTTCATTCGATTTACAAAGGTGGTTTGCTCAAAGCCGCAAAGTCATAATCACACCTCAGCAACGCTGCCTCCCTCGCAGCTGCGAAATGCTGTCAGCCGTTGCTGCATGAGAACTTTGCCAAAAATTGCCACAAAACTTTGTCTGATTGGTCTCTCTGATAATGATATACTTTTAACAAAAGACCACTTAACACTTTTCATATAATGAAAGTAACAATGGGCAGCTAGCTAAGGCATCGTTTATCCTGTTTGACAACCGTAAGCTGCTTACTTGACAGGGCTTTAGCCCATTTTCCCGTGGGATAGTTTTTGCCATCATGGAAAAACTTTCGGGTATATATAAGGGACCTCGGGGACAACAACGATTCCATTGATACCGTGTACATGGTATATTCAAACTATACAATATATTGTTTGCAGTCTATGCTCTAATGCGCCTCGACGACATTTGTAAAGAATAGTACATGGACGTTGAAAAAAAAATATAATCATTTGTTCAATGGAGATAATTCTGTTTGCGCCTTCCCACCTCAACTTCAAATGGAAACTAGCACAGACTTTAACTCGGACGATAATTGACGCCCCTCGTATCAAAACTCCGAGATACAATTGTGACGCGATTACAATACCCGAAGAATTGCGACCGACGAGACCGCATGATTTCACCTGTTCAATCGGCCTTTGTCCGGCTCCTTTGGAACACGGTGATCAATCCGCGTTGTGGTATACGAGGGGAGGAGAAAAGATGGCATATATTTCTCTTCTCTTCGAGCCTGGGATGGTTTCAGCTGGGAGGAGAAGAAATAGAAGGCTCGTTGTCTTCTGTAATTGGTTTCGATGGCACCGTTAGGGATAAATCCTCTTTGGATTGTCGACAGGGACAAAAGAAATTGGCGTGTAGCGGCGACAGCATTCGTCACGCCGAGACTGTCACGAAAAATATATATTTTTGGAAATGACTCCGTCTTCATCGTCTTTTTTTTTTTTTTAATCATAAAGAGTTGTTGCTAAGCAAAGTAAAAAGAGAATTGACTTATTGAGCAGCCAGAATTGGTGTCGTTTTATTCTGACACCACTGATACATCACCCCTTGCTAAAGGTACATGTACTCAAAATATACAATAGTTTGAAAACACATAACTCTGCAAACTGAGCTGCAGCGTGTTGTATGTTTACTGTTTCTCTAAAATAATTATATAGCCTTCTTGATCCCCCACTCGTTGACAATTACTATCTATTATCGCTGTAAAAATAATATAATCATCTCGTACAGAACAGACACATTTGAATTCCAAGGAGCTAATACTATGTAAGTTAAGGGTTGTGTATAACTTCAGAAACTAAATGTCCACTGCTCGTGAAGATTATGTTATACAAATTCATTTCAAATCTAAGTTATTTATTAATAGTAGAGGTAATAACAATAGTAGAGGTAATAACAATAATGACATAGCAATGATGATAATGATGATTTATCACCATCATCATTACTCTTGGTAGTATAGTTGGTTAAAGTATAAAATAGCCGTAAAAGAAGCAACGGTTGTAAAGCATTATCATGATATCATCATCAGAGAATTCTTTCGTATTATCATAGTCACTTTTTTTTTTTGTAACAATCAATTTCGTACTTGCATGCCTTGCCTACTACCAAGTTCATACTTCAGAAGAATGTCATGATATCAATCCTTTCAATATTTAATTTCTTCTTCTTCTTCTTCTTCTTTTGTAATCTAAAGTTACGTAAAAGTCGCCAAATTTAATGCTTAGCTACACTATGGCGTGGGAACATGTAGATATACATGCAAATGACCGATTCATCAAAGCGACTGAATTGTTTCCTCCTAAAGGCTCACCTTTATCGTGTATATTGCCGATTTGCAGATATAATCCGGCCAGAAATTGAAAAATTTCTGCCGTCCCCTTATTTTGTTTGAGTTACAAGCGCATGCGACTTTCTGAAAGGATACATTGTACGTAATGTCACATGATTAAAGACATTGCTTTTGCATGATAGTACTTGTTGTTGCCTTGTTATTGCTAATGAATTGATGTTTCGATCGCTCGGACAAATCTAATCTCTGTTTTGATTCAGAACAATAAATGATAGGATTGGTTGGGCTTTGCTTTGTTCTGTTTTGTTTCGTTTTTTCGCGAACGGCAAATCAGTCATTGGATTTGATTTCCCTCGTGACTATTGGATACTGGTACATAAATGTTTACATAGATGTATAAAACATGACTTGGTATTCCTACACTTTTTAGACGCTTTGTTTTGTTTTTTGTTTTTTGTTTTGTTTAATTTTTCTTTGATAGATTACACGCATAATTTCATTTCATTTCATTTCATTTCATTTCATTTCATTTCACTCCATTCCATTTCCTTTCATTTCTCTTTATTTTACAGACGTTGACAGATGATCTCAGAATGGATTTTGCTCTTCCTTTGGGCATCGACCCGGTGGATTATGGTCTACTAGAAGTCGTAGTTCATTAATAGTGTTGACGTTCTTTCATTTAGCCCTCTTCCTGCCAAGAGACTCAGGCTAGTACAGTAGTCCTATGTCTCTCGCGCCGGCGTCGGATGTGGCGGGCACACAACATTTTCATGTTGACAGCGAGGCGACTCGTCATATGGGGACAATTTGTGAACATACCTCTTGTGATGTCACCTGTTATTTTCCCCGTTGTTTTTCAGGAAAGGGGGTAAAGGGTTTTGGGATGGGGGGAAGGGGGTGGTATACGTAATTTGTCGGCAGGTGAGGGTACATTGGCTCAAATCATGATATCACGTGCCGATGTCTTCTTCGTGGTGTAATAATGTCCCTATCGCGTTTCCGTAACCGACGAGTCGGCTTTCGTCCTAAGCGGTAAGTGTCAAGCACCTGCACGAGCTTTCGTGTGTTAAAGGAGCATTTGCCTTTTCCAAGAGCTCTATTACCTTCATAAAAAGTAGTTGTGACTCGCTATCAAATACGTTTACATGAACAGCAAAAATGAGTAAAATCGACCCCATGGTTAAAAAGCTGCAACCATACTGTTCGTATATGATCCTAACAGGCCGCATTATTCATACGCAATTTATTTTTGGTTGAGGTGTAGATTCAGTCTTTAATTTTTTTGCATGGTACTTAGAAACCACTTCATGAAATGTTAGAGAGTATACAATTCCAAGAGGACTTCAAAGTTTATTTGATGAAAATCAGTTTTGAAATGACTGAGATATCCAAGAACAAAGTAAAACAAAGTGATCCTAATAAAAGGTGGGTCCCATCTTTCATTAGAATTGCTTTGTTTTGGATACCTCGGCCATTTCAAAACCACTTTTCATCAAATAAATTTTGAATTCCTCTTACAATTATAATTATGCTCTTTCACAATTCATAAGAGGTTTCTCATTATTTGAAAAAAAATCATCATCAAAAAAGTTCGAAACCTGTAGCCCCATCTCAACCGAAACTGTACCATCCATTTAAGTAACAATATACTGTATTTATTTATACTTTCATGTGCGTGATTGCTTGTCACTCATTTTACATTCTCTTGCAATGAACTTTTCGTAAAGACTTGGCTCCATGCATCAACGAAAAAAAAAAAGTCTTTCGACACACCTTTCAAATTTCGAAAAAAAAAGTCACGGAATTCCCTCCATGATTGTAACATCATCAATAATAACAACAACAACAACAACACAATAACAATAACAAATTATAATAATAACAATTATTATAATTATAATTATTATTATTATTATTATTATTATTATTATTATTATTATTATTATTATTATTATTATTATTATTATTATTATTATTATTATTATTATTATTATTATTATTAATATTATTATTATCAAACCGATAACAATGACAACATTTTGATTTTTTATAACACAAAAGAGACCTACAGAGGCAACATCACAGACACATGACTGAGGCTATGCTTTAGATGTTTAAAGTGCGTCTTGTACGGGAATTCAAAAGGTCATAATATTTCATATACACGTTCACATAATTTCCATATCAAACTGTGGCGTCAGCTTTGCCGCTTTCATTTTCCTGCCTTCATATTACAAATTGACCATCCCTTCAAAGTGATTATTCCTTTAAGTAAACACCTACGCGCTCTTTCCTTGTTCGACTAAACTTTGTTAGAGCATCTTGGACAGTCGGTGAGTGAGAGCTCACCTGAAGATACGAATTGACACTTATGAAGAGAGAAAAAGACACGAAAAAGAAGAAGGTATAAAGTACAAGCGAATCGGTTAACGTCTACCTGGGTTACCATAACTTCATTACTTAGCCAGCTATCCCAAAATCCACGAATAGTCCACGTGAAGAGCAGCGTGTGTGTGTGTGTGTGGGGGGGGGGGGGGGGGGTAAGGGGCCCTCCTGAGGATGGTCTATCACCATTTTTCAAGCTAGTTTTCTTGAAGCTTTGGTACAAGACGGTGCTTAGCCTCATTATTAACAAATACAAGTTAGTACTTTGAATCTAGTGTCTTAATTGTTGGTATGTCGAGTAAGCCGTTAGCTGCTCCAGTGCTACGTTTATAATTACTCCAGGGATGCTCAAAACGACTGTCCGGAATTTTACAGCATTTGTAGTGAAGGCTTGCGCAGTAGTAAGTGGCTTTGTGGCCCCGTCTTATCATAAGACAAAACCGATTTTACATTTTCTTACCACACAGGCTGCCATAGACTCACAGTTGAAATCAACTATATAATCAATTTTAACTCTTCATAAATCAGGGCCCCAGTCTCTTAATGCATCATGTTTACCGTTTTGCTCTGAGACTCCATGTACACAGGTAATTCTCAAATTTAATGTTCCATTCTTTCCAACGCACTTGTCAGAAAAATCAGTTAAGCCTCTCCGTCATGTTCAATATTTTTTTTTTCTCTTAATAACTCTCTTATACTGTATCTACTCTTTTTTTTCTTATTTCTTGGATATTTCATGCACGGTATACCTTATTTTGAAAGCACTTGTATAAATCATCTGGTCAACACGAAAACATGCAACTAAACTTTAAATCTTCAATAATTATGCATGGTTAATCCAAAACAGGTAAAACATATACAAGTATGAGTATATTTTGTTTGAGTGTGACTTGTTAGAAATACGTGCAATCAATCACTGTAATAGTTGAGACAGTTACCTTACGAGTGGAGAAACAGTTTATCACAGTGATTTACAGTAGGGGCCTATATCGTGATGCCTTAAAAGCAAAAGTTGTTATGCCGTAATCATATTGATTAAATTTTGAATCATGTGATCTACAAGACATATCACAACGATACTTGTAAAATCCAGAGCTGTTATGTGCACAAATTCATGACTTTATTCACGATAAAGATGTGACACTAATTCTGTTTTTGCCCCATTTCGTTCGATTGTATCTCCTTAGTTTAGTTATGCCATGTTGTTGTGCATATGTGTAATGTATTTGTAATTGTATGTGAAGTACTGTATTTTTGGAAGAAATTCTTGAGTGGTCCACAATCTACAAGCACTGCTTTTTAGTGGACCTCTCAGTTCTCTTTTTTTTCTCCTCAAAATATAACTTTGTATTTTCCCGTATGTATACATGATTCATCTCTATTAGTTTGTTGTATATCGTTAATCCTTCGCACTTTGTACTGTATACATGCTTATGATGGATTTTCTGATTTACCTCGTGTTATGTTTTGTTAACAAGAAAATAAGAATGAAATAAATGAATTGAATTGAATTGACAGACATTATCTCCTTCTTGATGCTGTCTTCAAGTCAGATTCACGAATTGAGATCGATTGTGTTCAAAGGGCAATTCTCTCTATTTTCTTCCTTTTTTATTGTAATAAAACATGAATGATATAAATCTCAGCGTATTCAAGAGGTAGTGAGAGTACTGAATCAGAGAAATCAGGATACACTCTCGAACACTGCAGGAATGAGTGTCACAAAAACTTTCTTCTATAAAACTTGAAGAGCTGTTCCTTACTGTAAATAATTGACTGGAGCGGCAACCTTAGATGGCACAATGCCGCTATTATTCGCACCTGTTGGAGAAAGGTTACTTTAATGGAAAGTACAGGATGCCGCCCCTAGTTTTCCGTCATTCCAAATTTCATGGTGTGCAATACAATAATGGCGACAGAGAGAGCAATGACAAGGCCCAAAGTAACGTTGAAGCGTGTTTGCTCCCGTAGATGGCGCTCTTCAAGTTGACTGCTCTCCTTGTGATACACCGCTGGTGCATTGTCGATAATCTCCAGCAGGCAGCGATGTTTTTCCTCCTTCCGCATCGCCAGTTCGGTGCCGGCATCGTCCATCCTCTCAAGCTTGGCGTCCATGTCCGATTTCTCCGCCTCGAGATCAACGATCTCCTTCCAGCGGAGATCGACGGGCGACTTGGCGAGCGTGTCGAGTTTCGAGCGACGTCGTCTCGACTCGTCGATACGCTGCCGATTCTGGCCGATCGCTCGCTCGTACCGCCACCTAATCCTATCCAATGTGGCCACCTGATCCATGATTTGCTTCTGCCGCGCTCTCTTCTCTGCGATTTCGTTGAGGAGCGCGGCCAAGTGGTCCTTGTCGGGGTGTATTTTCGTACTTTGCTTTACTCTGTACTCTGAACGATTTTTACGGTGACCATGACTTCTGCCATCGCCATTGTCTTGTTTCGCGTGAACGCCCTCACCAGCACTCTCTGTCATTCCGATATCGAATTCGGAAGTCGGGCTTTGGGTCACAACGGACGTCGCGCACGTGGTGTTTCGCGTCGTCGCATTCGGAGAAGAGGACCCATTGACAAGAAGTAAGCCCGCGTGGTCGCACTCGTGCATCGCGTGTAGTGAGCCGCAGAAATGCTCCGAGGCTGTCCTCGTCGACTTCGATCTCTTGCTGGATCGCTCGCCGTAGAGGGGGTCCTGCATGAGGCATGGTGACCTACCGTCCCGTTGTCTGCTCAACTGTAGCGGTCCGTCAGTCCTCGATCGCCCTCCTTCCCTGAGGCTGGCTCGTCGAGGGAAACCAATGCGTCTGTTACATGTTAATGACAAAAAAAGAACTTAAAATGTGGACGTACGGGTACTTTTTTCTTCCAGCGGCATCATCAATTTTCAAGTTTCGCATTTTTCGGTTGATGTTCCTGCTAGTTGTCTGCACTAATAATACCGTCTGACGTACATTGAACTCGTACCCATAGAAAGTTCGGAAAATAAATAGTGAGGCAAAACCTAAAGATTACTGGCTGTCAATATCGTCAAAACAAATGTTATGATTTCTACACAAACAAGAAATTATGGTCATTGGATCGACAAGAAAGAAAGAAAAAACAAAACAAAACAAAATGACACCGGTTTAAAATCACTCAGGCTGCATTTGACATGAAAAATGAAAAAACGAGACCAGGTGCGCTCGTGGTACACGCGATGATTGTACTCTAAGGAAAATACAGAATGTGACACAAACCTGTCCGCTACGTTACAAGCTGGTGACGAGTTCCCATTTCCCGTCGACTTCCTAAGTGTCATCAAAAGCAAAGCGGAGGTAAACATCTTGATTGTTGGCAGTACGTAGTGTTAATTAAAAATCCTCAAAATGCACTCCGTTTTCCTTTGCAAAATTTATAAAATATATTTACGACGTCCCTTTTTGTTTCATGTTACCATCTTTCTTTGTTATCATGGATGTGTGTTGCGCGATATAAGCTTGATGCATGCTCAGTTGGAAGGAATATGACATGTGCAGAACGCGCGTAAAAGTTTCCAGAGTTACTGTTATGTCACAAGTAAGCACTGTTATGTCATCGTTATGCGCGTCAGGTATATTATGGCGTCATCACTCCGTGTCCTGACGTATTGGTATGTCCAATTTCAGCAGGATAACCTCTTCAGTTTTTGCACCGTTCTCCCAGGGGGCCTATTGACGATTCGCAGTACGGCCAGGTATCAAGTCCCACACCAAGAAAAACCCCAAAACAAACAAACAAACAAACAAACAAACAATACATACCTGTTGGTGTGGCGCTGGATCATTTGAAAACAATTTTACACTTCATCATTAGTGTTCAATTTAGGTGAATATTCTCTTTCGTTCTGCGCCCTCTTCTGGTCGTACATGTATAACATTGTCTACTTCTGTAGCGATATCATTATAAATCTTCCCTACTACTAGATTTGACTTGATTTTTAACGTGACAAAACATTTAGAAGATTGACGTTCCTGGTTGTCTCATATTGACAAAAATTGTGTAATCTTGTTTTGTGCACATTTGATAAAGTTCTACCATAGTTCTACCAATTCCGTCGAATCTTTCAAGTCAAGATAATCGTTTAAATTCTGAATTGTCAATACAAAGAAGAAAAAAAAAATCAGCAGCATAATAACCTCAGATTTGATGGCTTACTACATGGGTCATGAAGACTTATACACATCCGAAAGATCAAGACTTTACGGACTACATTGTAATCCATTACAGATGCATCATAAATAATCAAATCCCTACACTTCCAACATTTTCTGTAATGTAGAACCTTAGATGATTCTGCTTCCTTTCGTTCATAGTGAATGCACCAAACAACAAACCAATAAATTTCCGGTTTTGCTGAATCTCATTGATCAATGTATTGCTCTATCTTATGTGTTTTCATCTACCGATACCCGTTTCCTCCTGTCATATCACTTATTATTATTTTTTTTTTTATACACTTGACTTCAAGGAGACCTCCGGATGATTTTCAGGCTTTAACATTTGAACAACTTTAAATATAAATTATGAAGAATGAGAATGTTTTCAATATTCATAACAAATTGCAATGAACAAGGATTGTGACATGGCAGCCTCACCATAAGAATGCACGAGTTGGGGCTCAAGGAAGCAGAACAAAAGAAGAAGGCATGCATAGATTCTACACAGGTGAACTTGTTCGGCAAGCGGTATTGTAAATACCAGAATGGATTACTCTGCTACATTTCAGAAATATGTGAGGCTCCTACGTCATCAACATTGTTCAGTGTAATTTGCTAAAGATTTTTCAGAGTATTGGCAAGGAGGTGTTACAGAGATGGAGTGGCAACTCTTCGTAATTCATGCAAACGCATGTTTGGGTTCAAGGCGTTACAATGGGATGTCTAGCATTCCATTACGCTTTGAAGTCATGCTCGGCGCCGCTCTAGTTTGCAAGACAAAGTTGGGAGATGAAGAGCGCATTTCACCTTTCGTTGAATTACAAGTTCTATTTCACCGTGCTTTTAAACTATTTGCTGTTAAAATTGTTAGTTTTACACTGCATTTTGGTTCGCTGCTCCAATTCAAGTTACACAAATTCATTGTTGCCATCACATTGAAAGAGAGAGCGAATTGCAGTAGGGGCAAGTATTTCTAGATGTGAGAGCGCTAGTCCCGATTGTCAAAGCACATGGGTAACACCTGTAGTTGAACGCATAACTTCTCGGCGGCGCCGCGCATGACTTCAAAGGAGAGCAGTAGTTGTCTCTCCTTCTCTAGCACCTCCCTGGTATTGGTCTCTCTGCTCAAGGACCACAATAAATTCCACAAATCTATGCATGGAGCCGTCGATTTATGTACTACATGATGTTTACACACGAAGTAAACTAGAAAAGAACAGCAGATGTTTCACGAAAATCAGAACTAGAAATGGGAGGTGTTGACTTTTGTGATACACCCCTGTACTGGTCTTGAATCACATATCATTAATAATAATAATAATAATAATAATAATAATAATAATAATAATAATAATAATAATAATAATAATAATAATAATAATAATAATAATAATAATAATAATAATAATAATAATAATAATAATAATAATAATAATAATAATAATAATAATAATAACAATAAGATAATATTAGACGGGTTGATGACGTTCTCACCTCATGTCTCCACAGAACCTGTTAACGAGTCTTCTCTTACTTTTTCTCTTGAATTCACTGTTAAACATGCAGTTAACAAGGAATAACTTGAATTTTCTTTGTCATGAATGACTAAAGATGGCCTTTAAAAGGAAGGGGGTGCTAAATTGCTGACCAATAATTAATCATCAGTTGTGAGTTGTGAGAGTTGTGAGGGCGAGACATTGGCACTTCATCCAGTGTGCACAGTAGCGGTGACCAATGTGACTGATATGTCTGATATTTTCGCTTGTGTATATGTGACGAGTTTAATGCAAAAACTGATACAGTATTTGCCATTCTTAACAAACATTATAATGCAAGCTCATCATCAAATAAAGAAAAATCATACACTTGTTACATAACAAGAAATAGTTTTAAAAATGTTAGATTACGCCACATACAGTTTTATCTCTTTTGTTATCCTGCAGATTTACTGCAGATTTAATCTGAAATACATGTACTTGTATCTCAAATTAATAAAATTGGGTAAATCAGTTTTTGTATTTAGACGCTTCACATATTTCTCAATATACATGTATTTCATTGATAACAGATATTCATAAAACAGCTACCATTCAAGTGATTTAGCCTCAATGGAGTCAGCATGGCCTGATTTTTCACATAACATGTAATTTTGCTACTTTGATGAGAAAAACCAAGTATACGTGATCTCGTTACGGTCAACTGGGGGATTTTTACAGTTCAGGGTTGAATGTTTTCACTGCAATTTCACATCTCTGCAATGCAAGGTTGACCGTATGTAATCACTTCAATGTAGTAATTTGGTAGCAGTAATTTGGTAGAGAAAGGTCAATGGTGCTTGTTTAACCCGTTGAAGACTAGTCCCAGGTCTAGGGCAATTACCCCCTGGGCAATTACCCCGGACCCTTCCCCTGGCCCTATCCTAATCCTGAACCTAATCCTAACCCTAACCCTAAATCTACAAGGTAACCTTAACCCTAATCTTTACTCTAACCTTGCCACTAACCAGTATTTAGCCGGGGGGTAATTGCCCTGATACGCTAGTCCCGAGTATACTCGAACAGGTGTCTATGGGAAATGCGCGTTGTAGCAAACTCAGCCCGTCCTCAATGGTCCGAATTCACGAAGGTGGTACAAATGAAACCATGGAGCGCCAAGTGTCGCATGGAATATTTCGTTAAGAAATCAGTCATTTCGTCGATGAAATTATTATTTTGTAATGAAATGACATTTTGTAACTAAATGAACATTTCGTTAACGAAACCGTCATTTTGTCAACGAAAATGACCAATTTTATAACAAAATATTCCGTGCGACACTTGGCGCTCCATGGTTTAAACCATGGTTTCATTTGTACCACCTTTGTGAATTCGGGCCATAGGGTTAAAAGTTCAATATCTACAATGACAGAAACAAAAGGACTCAAGAGCAGACAGCATACCTGGTACTGTTCAGTGCACTTTATTTCGTTGTGAAATAAGACTGCTCATAATTGGCAGCAGGGAAGAGAGTGACAACCTTTAAAAATTGACACCTGAGAAAAACAAATTAACAAGAATAAAACAACAACAAACAAAAGTGTATATGTATAAGACAGATTACAATACAAGGATCATAATTCTTGAATACAAAAAAGAAGAAGAAAAGAATGAAAATGAAAAAAAAAACTAGAAATGTCGCTATGGCGACTGATGCCTCCGCCATAATGCATGATTCTCCCAATAGGCGTATAGTACAATGTCTCCACAATGTGTGATCCATGACAGTTTCACATAACTGGCAAAATAATGAAATGACAGGTTTGTCAGAAATGTCTTGAACTGGGTTTGCTATAATTTTCTAAGAGTGCAGGTACACATATTTGAGGATTGAGAATTTTTACTTGAATTCTGACAGACCTTTTTATAAGTTTATGCATTGATTAATTTCCAAGGTATGAAGAAAGAGTGTAATGACGGTACAAAATATATTTTTTGTTTAAATTTTATTTTATTTTATTTCATTTTATTTTATTTTATTATTATTATTATTTTTTTTTTTTTTGGGGGGGGGGCATTGAAACCTGGCCTTTGACCCTTAACCTTTGACCTTTGACCTTCTGGCTGGAAATTTCCCAGAGAATCTCCATTAGGTAATGCATGTATTAAGTTTTGAAACTAATAATGCAAGCATTGCATATACTAGTATATGAGGGAAATAGTAAAATTTTGAGAGTTGACCTTGACCTTTGACCCCTGACTATTGACCCATGACCCCTAAATTCCCTAGATAATCCCTGCCAATCAGTACATGCGTGTGTACCAAGTTCCACGAAGATACATTGAACCATTTGCGAGAAAAGTGATATTGCAACATTTTCACCTAACCTTTGACCTTTTGACCTTTGACCTTATGACATGAAACTCTCTCTGGAGAATCTTTACGCAGTAGTACACGTTCACACCAAGTTTCAAGAAAATACCTTCGGGCATTGCATAGATATGGCGGAAATTGCAACATTTGTAGCATTTGAGCTTGACCTTTTGACCTTTGACCTCTTGCCAATGTCACTAAAATCTACTCAACTAATTGTCCCATCATACATCATCCTTGGACCAAGTTTCGTGAAAGCTAGTTCATCCAGTTTTGAGTTATCACGTAAACAGATAAATTTTAGGATTTGACCTTGATCTTTGACCTTTGACCTCTGTCCGATTTCCCTGAAAAACTAATCAAGTAATTGTCATATCATACATCATCCTCCTACAAAGTTTGGTGAAATTTGCTCCATCCAGTCTTGAGTTATCGCGTAAATGGATACAATTTCATGATTTGACCTTTGACCTTCAGCCAATTTCACCCAAAATCTAATCAAATAATTGCCCCATCATACTTCATACTTGGATCAAATTTGGTAAAATTCCAATTAATATTACTCAAGTTATCGCGTAAACGAAAGCGGACGGACGGACGGACGGACGGACAACCCGAAAACATAATGCCTCCGGCACCACTTCGTGGCGGAGGCATAAAAAGAATTATGCAAACATAACAAGATATGGATGATTTCATATGTAGTTTCTCACATCTTCCCTCCAGCCACATTACTACAGCACAATTCATCTTGGGTTTGAATTAAAGGTTTGAGTCGAAGGGTATCCCTGATATAAATCTATTACGAATGACAAAACCTGAATAAATTTCACCCATCCTGACAAACGATATCATCATCATGAACACATAATGAAGTACACGTACAATGAAATTCAAACTGTACAAATAAAAGTACAGCTTTGCCGTTTTCACTCAGTCCCATTCCGTGTTTAAGCACAGAAAAAGAAAAAACAAACAAACAGTACACACGGTAGGAACACTTTTGAGTGCATATAATAATTTGCGCTGTTCGGACATTACAGAAAACATACAGAGCTTTCATACATCACAAAAAATTGTCAACATCTGATCACAGTAACGTATCTCTCCAAGCGTGTGTAACACAATGTAGTATTCCACAACTTCACATACAGTTTCAGATCATTTATCAATTGCCTACAGGTGATGAACTTTGGGATTGTCTACTCACAAATTTAATTTCTTTCCACAAAGAATTTCAGAACAAAGCTGAGGAATTCATGAATAAAAAACAAAAACAAACAAAGACAAAAACACATATATGGTACCAGTTGATAAGAATGCCATCCACTGCTTAATACAATGCATTCTTTGAGCAATAAAGAGTCTCTGGATTTGAGACTTCTCTGATGTATCCATTTCTATCACACTTCATTTTATTTTTTTTTTAACAACGGCAGAGATCACTGCTTACTGAATAAAAAAAGTAAAAATTAAAAGTACTAGTATTTCTCTCTATAGTCGGTCTAAGTATGTATACACAGATCATATCTCCAGTTTCTCTGCACATCCAACATGGACATTCAATTCTACAGAGAAAGTTAGTATAGAATCATAACACTACCCCTTCCCCCCCTCAAAACAAAACAAAAACAAACAAAAAGGAGAAAAAAGATAGCCTATGTATAAAAACAGACATTGAGTAACAAATGAGAATGACCCACTCTCACCCGGACATCACACCAACTATAATCTGGCCAGAAACACACACCACAACATGACTAATCTAATATCCAAGACTGTTCATGTGTCACCTAATCATGAAGCTGTAGGGGAGACATGTGTAGCGATTTACTTACCTAACGAGATAAACAATAGAACTGTAAAACCAGAATCATTCATGGCTTGAAACTTTCGCGAATTGCTGACCATTAAAAAAATATGAGTATACTGCATGTAGTGGATTGTGTACACAAACAAAATGTTGCGCCCATGTAACTTTCGCTAATCACGGCTCCTCGCAAAATTTGCGAAAGTTTCATGCACAATTTGCGAAAGTTTCAAGCACGTGAAAACTTCTGGTTTCCGAGTAAGCGGGAAAGGCAGGGGAGAAGAAAATTCAACAAAAATATGTCACATGAACTAAAACAAGGAATGTACACTCGAGTTCATTCAAAGTTGGCTTTGTCCACCATGGTGGTGCCCGACTGCTGTATAATGTAGTTTGCTGCGTAGTGGCCGCACTGCACACACTCCTTGATGTCCTTACCCTGTGCCAGCTGGGAGAGGAAGCCTGGGGGGAGGGGACAGAAAAAGAAGGGAAAGCCCCACAGAAGTAGGGGAAATTTATAGGACGTCATATCAAACGCGCATGGACTGATCTGCTGTATTTTACGCTAGTTTACAGTTTTCGGACCGTAGCGTACAGCTCAGAACATTTGACACTAATCCTTTTGTGATTTTGCTTCATTCTTAATCTTGTTTTGCTTTTGTTTTGTTTTTTATTCATATATTCATTTTTATTATGCCTCCGCCACAAAGTGGTGCCGGAGGCATTATGTTTTCGGGTTGTCCGACCTTCCGTCCGTCTGTAATGAATTTTGTGGACAGCGTAACTAAAAAACCTTTAGAGGTATCCTCTTGATACTTGGCATGTATGTGTATTAGGGAGTGAAGTTGTGCCTATCAACTTTTGGGTGCACATGCTCAAGGTCAAAGGTCAAGGTCAAATGCTCAAAATTTCACTATTTCCCCCATATCTATGCAATGCCTGAAGATATTTTCTTGAAACTTAGTGTATGCATGTATTACCCAATCAAAATTCTCTGGTGAAAGGTTGGGGTCATGAGGTCAAAGGTCAAAAGGTCAAGAAAAAATGTTAAAATTTCACTTTAATCTCCATATCTTGGAAATGGTTCAAGGTATCTTCATGGAACATAGAATATATGCATGTACTGACTGGCAGTGATTATCTAGGGGATTTTGAGTTCATGGGGTCAAAGGTTAGGGTTAACAGTCAAGGGTAAAACTTCAAAAATTTTACTATATCCCTCATATTTACGCAATGCCTGCAGGACTATTTTCTTTTTAAACTTAGTGCATGCATGTTTAACCCAATAGAGATTCTCTGGGAAGTGTGTGTTGGTTTTTTTTTTTTTGCCAAAAAAAGGTCAAAGGTCAAAAGGTCAAAGATCAAGTGAAATTGCTGAACTTTACTTCTTCCTCCATATCTCAGAAGTGGCTCAAGTTATCTTGAAACTTAGTACATATTTATGCATGTTCTGCCTGACGAAGGGTCAAAGGTCAAGGGTCAAAGGCCAGATGAAAATGGTAACAATTTACTATTCAATACAGAAATTGCACTTTTTCTCTGCACCTTGAAAATTACTCAATGCATAACTTATGAAGGGGTCAAAGTCAAGTAAAAGTCCTAAAATTCCCAAATACATGCTCTCTCATTCATGCAATTAAACCTAGGTCAAGGAAGGTGAACATTTAACAAATTTGTGACAAACATGTCATTTTAATATTTTTGCCAATTTTGTGAAAATGTCATCACACATTGTCCACATGTACTATATACCTATTAGGAGAATCATGCATTATAGCGACATTTCTAGTTATTGTCAATTCTTTTTTAATACAATTGACTGGATTTAACAAGTGTGCTACGATGGTTTGCTAAATTGTGCAAAATTATAATTGGTGAGACATATCCATACTCGTGCATGGACGTGTGACAGTAACAAATAATGATAGCTCTTGATCCTGAAATGATTTTTATATTCATATTTCCTCTCCTTTGATGATTCCTGCCATGTTTGGCCAAAATCTAACCCTAGGTTTTCCTGAAGATGAATATGTCAAAAAGTCATGAAAATTTGCTAAATTGGGGTGGTATTTTGGGTCCCGCCCAAGCCCCCCCCCCCCCCCCCCCACACCCAGCCACCAGTTTTTAAAAGAAGATGAAGAAAATGTGAAAATGTTAATGCACAATGCAAGACTGATGCTAGACACCAGACGGTGAGCGCTTGCAATAGCTCACTCAGGCCATTCCACTCTGGCAAGCTAAAGATACCACAAATTTATGATGGCTTTCATGGAGTTGAACACATTTATGAAGATATATGTAAGATAAACCCACAAAAGAGTATAACAGAAGAGCCACATAAATAAACAGGATGAATCAAAGTGCTTGTCAACTGAACTGGAATAATCGAGAGGAATAAAGACGATGAAGAGAGAGGAGGGAGATGAGAGGGAATGGGGGGGGGGGGGGGGTGAGGGGCACTTACCTCCTACAAAGGCATCTCCAGCTCCATTGGTGTCTAAGATGTCTTCTGCTTTGACGGGAAGAATCGGGTATTCTGTGATTTTCCCCCCTGCATGAAGAGAAGACATAAGAAAAACAAACAGTCATTCACCAGACTTTACAGGAAAGACCAAAAGTTGTTCACTGGTGTATCAGATACTGCAAGGAATGCTTAGCATTGATCTAAATAACTGTAAAGGATCTCACAAATTGTCTTCATTGGTTCATCAGTTCACACAAAGACACCATAGGTTTGGGTTGCCCTCAGTCGCAAGACCTTGTGTCTTTTAATTTCAAAGTTCCATTTATTGACTTGGTACTTCATGTTTGTTAGTTAATTCATTCACCTATTTCTGTCAAAAGTGTCACACACAAAAAAAACTGCCCCCCGAGATCTCGGCCATCAGTGGTGCGATCGTAACAAAATTTGGCATGCGTGACACCCATGTTATAATCTACAAGATTATGCCATAAAATTTTTTTGAAACAATCAATTTCTAATTTTAATTAATAAATTATGCAAATAAGCTCAAGATCATATTTTAGCCTAATTAAAAGGATTGAGAGTCTACTTTTTGGTCTGTAAATCTGTTTTTAGCATATTCAACAATAATTGTACATCACAAAAACTTCCAAAACTCATTTCAATTCTTATGTATTGAAATGTTTTCAGAATTTCTTTGTTTTTCAACTTTTGTTTTTTTCTTTGTTTTTTTTATTGGAAATTGTCACTGACCTCTTTTCTACCATAATTAGCATAAAATTAATCAGGTTTTTATGACTTTCGTGACAGAGCACTGTTTCCCAAAGGAAATGTACACAAAATCACAAAATTGTGCCCGTTTTGGGGTGACAAGCCGTTACAAAAATGGGCATGGCTTCGAAAAAGTATGCGCGGATGTTGCAAATTTGGTCTCAAAAGTTGCGCGAGACTTGAATGAAGAAAGTCAAGAAGCCTCGCAACGAGGCATTCTCGCATTACAGAATTATAGCGCGAAACATTGAGGGGGGACGGATTCTGCCCCCCCCCCCCCCCCCCCCCCCCCCCCCCCGGCCCTGTTGAGTAAAGCCCCTTCTGACATTTGAAGATAAAAAAAAAAAAAACAATGCAGCTTTAATGCTTCAAAATAGTTTGAAAATGTGAGTTAGAGAGAAAAAATAACCAACATGAAAATGTTAATCAGTATAATCAATATTTAGTACTGTTCAATATTTTTATACAAATTTGAATAATAGTTTTATTAAAAATCAGTTCTAGAATAAACCATCACTGTGACGGTTTGTTGAAAAAATTACTAATATCTCCTTACTGTAAAATGAGGAATGTTCACATGTATTATAATTTCGCGAATTTCGCGAGAGCCAAGATTCGCAAAATTAAAATGCACGTGAAAGTTCTTGTCTACACTATGCGCATTGAATGTTAGAGGCAACTGGCAAAAAATTTCATGCCGCGAAAAAGGCCGTCGGCTCCAATTCGCGAAAATATCATACCGCAAAAAAATTGTGTTTTACAGTATGTTTGCGGCTCCATTGTGAAATTTTTGTACAGTAGGGTGTTGTGTGATACAACTGAATTATGTATGTAACAAATGTGACCGTGCATCACAAAATGATTTTGCGTGAGGACTGAAAATAAGTGAAATGGGTCAACCTAGCCGATCTTGACTTTTTCATATCTTCTGAAAGAGCAAGTCTTCTTTAACATTATGCTAAAATTTGGGATCATAAGACGGGCAGGAAAGTGTGTTTTTTTAGCAGTTTATCTCAAACATTTTTGGTAGAATAGTGTGATTAGGTTTGCCTTTAGAGTCCCCTTTTCATTTCTGAAAAAACCTTGTACACCCTCTTCATTTTCAACTCTAATAACTTTTGAAAGGATAATGCTACTGCTTTGAAAGTTGGCATTGATTTTGGACAGAATGTGTCAATGAGGCATGCTTAATTTCAGTTTAATCTGATAATCCCTTCATTGTTGTTACTCCAGTGGTTTACTTTATGTTTTTTGTCCCGTTCATCGCACAGCCAGCACGGCTTGGTAAAGATTAAGTGCTTAAATAGACACTGTACTTCAGAGCCTCTTTTCTCAATTCACACTTTTCCTGAGTTTGTGCTTTCTTTCCAATATTTGGATAGGTTAGGAGAGTCCATTTGAATTGAGTTATACATCATTTTAAAGCTTAAAGTCTGCTCTTTCAGGATATGGTCTAACTAAAAAAATCATGCCTGGTGACTTTTTGTTTGTTTTGTGGTGCAGGGTCACAAATGTGATAATTCAAATATTCTTTTAATCACTGCTCCCAGATGTTAAATAGTGGCTTTAATGTGAGACAGAGTGTGAGAGAGAGAGAGAGAGAGAGAGGGAAAAAAAAAGAACGACTTACCACTGGCTACGATGGTTGGTTTGTCTCCCTGAGTTATGACAACAATTCTCTCCCTCTCCTTGTTCTCCTTGGGCAGTGCAGCTGCCTTCAGGGCTATCTCCCCAAGGTCCTCAGTCTGAATGAGAATAAAAGACAATGGACTAGTTAAAGGACAAGTTCACCTTCATAAACATAAGGATTGAGAGAATGCAGCAATGTTAGTAGAATACATCAGTGAAAGTTTGAGGAAAATTGGACAATCGATGCAAAAGTTATGAATTTTTAAAAATTTTGTGTTAGAACTGATGGATGAGGAGACTACTAAGGCTCGTGATGTCATATTCTCTATACATCATTCTACACATGTGACATCATACACTGTAGTAGTCTTCTTATCCAGCAGTGACTGCACAGATACTTTAAAAATTCATAACCTTTGAACAAATTGTCAGATCTTCCCCAAACTTTCACAGATCTGTTCTACTAATATTGCTGCATTCACTCAATTCACATGTGCAGTTGTATATGAAGGGGGACTTGTCCTTTAACATTTTCCACGTAGTACACACAGAAATGCAATGAATGTTATATTCAGAGTGACACCTTTTAAGCAGAACACAATGCAGACATGCAGTCTATGAGTTATGACTTTGGAAAGCGTTACAGGGTAGATTTCCTAAATACTCTTCACAAACTTGCAAGGCTTTGAGACACTTCATCATGTTCATCTCATATCTGGATCTTTCTGCTTATTCTGATACTTTCTGTCATCCACATGCTTATTCCATTGTCGAAGACATTAATCCATTCAGCCATAAAAGCCAAAATAAGAATACTTTGTATGCCATATATTTTGAGGGGATTTTATTTTCACAAATTTTAAAAGTCAGTTGCAACAACTATTTAAATGCTAGTTAACATTCAAACCTTTCAAAGAGCACAAGCTGGCAACTGCTTGTACAGAAGACAATTTTCTACTTTCTCTACAATAGGGAGCTTTAGATTTGCGACGCGGACGTTTGAGACGACGCTCGAGTTGGATGTTCTCCTCTCTCCCTGCGTCGTGTTGAAAAGTAGCTTTAAATAGATTACATGGAGATGCAACCTACCAAAAATTAAATGCCGCCCCCACGTGATCGGTTCATGAAGTAGCTCTCTACGTCGTGAAATGAGCGAACGTAAAAATACCACAGAGCACAAGGTGAAACCTCGGACGACACGAGCTATGAATAGATCAACTTTGATATGCGATTCTGCACATGCTCAGAATTTTTTTTTTTTCCTTCACTGAACATCTCCGTCGCGAAAATTTAAAGCTCCCTAATCACAAGAATGAAACAGCGACACAATACTTACCCCCATCTCTTGCTCCTTTGCAAAGACCGCTGCTTCCTGCCAGAGAAAAGGAGGAGGAGGAGGAAATTAGAAATACTGCATAGGATACTTGATCTTGCTGAAAATGATGAATCCTTCGACATAATTTGTCACAAATTTCCATGGTGTGTGTAAAAGGTGGCTTGATTTTCGAATTAACTTTTGCACCGTCTCCCTCCTTACCTATACTACAAGTTGTAGCTCTGCTCAGAACTAATTTACAGCAAGCAGGGATGCCAGTTAGAATGACAAAGAGGGCCTAAAATACATACATGAAGCTACTATGCACAGGAAAGGGTTTGAACTCTGATACAACCAGGGTCTTAATTCAGGCTTTTACCTGAAAACTGGTATCTCTGGACAAAAGAATTCCCATTTTCTTTCTCTTTCTCACCCTCTTAAATGACAAGTTCATCCAAATATACGTGTGGATTGAGTGAATGCAGCAATATCAGACGGAACACATCAGTGAAAGTTTGAGGAAACTCGGGCAATCCATTCAAGAGTTATGAATTTCAAAGTTTTGGGGAAGCCATCGCTAGATAAGAAGACTGCAACAAGTTTGCTACATTCACTCAATTCACACATACCATATATTTGGGTGAACTTGTCCTTTAACGTTCCACCCATCCATCTTCTGTCACTATCTACCTCTTCACATTTCTGTTTTCCCCAAACTCTCTGCTACTATTATCTCTCTCTCTACTTCCTTGTCACAACATTTAGTCTCACTGAACTAATATCCAGCAATTATCATGTGAAGCAAAACCTGTGTCAAGTGATTGCTTTGTTGTTTCCACTTCACTTCAGATATCTTTCATGAGCTACTCTATATGACAAATATTTCGAGAGGTTTTCTATTTTCGCGAATTTCGCGAGTGGGATGATGTACACAAAAGTCAAAAACACGCAAAAATATAAACTCTCACTGCGAACTAAATGTGACATGCATGCATACAGTCGTCTTTTCAGTAATGCACTCCACGATCGGGAATTTAACCACTCACGAAATTATCACGGAGTCCTGATTCGCGAAAAATTTGTTAAATATATAGCGTATACCATACATCTCCCCTCTCTGTCTCATCTTGTGACAGATATTTCATTTGTATTTTTGACATGTTTTTCATCTCCCATTTTTCATTTTTCCTTTCCTTTCCTTTTGTCACTTCTCAAATGCGCTTACAAACATTGTATCAAGCGTGTTACAAATACATGATGTATTATCATTATTCATTATCATGGTCTTTCAAGACCATGCTGAATAATCGATACAGTCTTATGCATCTTACAACATATAAATTATACACATCCATACACATGACTGTATCAGAGTTTGCATTTAAAGGTCTGTAATATATACTCTCAGCTGTTCTGTACTTTTTTTTTTCACAATTCTCCTTTGTTAACCAAGTATTTTACAAGCCCCTACCTGATTGAATATACTGAAGAATTCTGAGACAAGAAAGAAAATAGAATGAGATGTGTTTTTGGTATATCCACAGAAGGGTTCCCCCCTCCCCCAACTGAAGACAGATTGATATTCCATGACCCTAGAAGCTGCACAATATGTCAACTTGTTTCACTCCATTTTCCATGTTTCTTTCTGCATGTTTCTGTTTTGTCTGATATTCTTGCTTTCATATCAATATTTCAGTTCCTTTTCCTACTACATCTTGCCTTATTACCTGCTCATGAATTCTGGAATTCAATATTCCAGGCTTTTGAAGACACTCTAATGAAAATGTGGCAGACGTGTCTTCCACATTAACATATCCTCTGAAACTAACTTGACATTTTAGGCCAACTCTTGATCATATGGATGAACGATCTCCTTCAGTCTTGTCAACATCCGTCTCTCTCATGCTAACTTTCTATAATATGACATCACCTATCAATCTCTTCTGAAACCAACTCGTGCAATCGAACACATCTCCACAGCATATCTGCCATATACTAAGTGCAAATTACCCACGGACACACATTTAACTTGTCTGGCAACAATATTCCGAGCAAAGCCATGAAAAGAATTTCCACACTGAATTACATACAATGTTGTGCTGGATGATAAAGTTACAGTCTTCTCATGTGTTGCAGTTTTGGTTTTGGTTTTTGCAAGTTAAGACACTATCAACTTCTTTTTTTTTTATGACTATAATTACAACTGTAGAATAACGAATCCTTCCCAAAGTTGTTTTCCCATTACCAAACACAGCTAAAAATATCACTGTAGGTGATTAATGTCCCCTGCGCAACAATTCTATACTGGATTACTACTACCAAGAATAATGATAACCAGTAACTTCACACGAGCTGCAGATAAAAATTTTGGGGCCATAATTGCACTGTAACAATGGTGATGTACTTTTCACTACTCTTATAAATTTGTGTGCCACATCTCTTCTGAAACACACACACACACACACACAATGAAAAAGTTCAATCTGCATTTTTTCCCCCTGATATATGTTGTTTATCATTATGTCAAGTTTATCATGTGTGCCAATTTCCTTATGAATTGCTAAGAAACCGGAGAAGAAGTCCAATCTGGAAGCCTTTTACCTGATTTGGGGGACATGATGTACTGTTACCATGGCAACATACTTCTGTTACTGTGGAAAATTGTATCTTGCACAACTTCACATTGAGCTCAACATAGGTGCCAAATTTCTTTGGAATCATGTCAAATCTGGAGTAGAAGCAGTTTGGTCTGCACCCGCCTGACAGACCACAGATTCTTGGACCCCCCCCCCCCCCCCCCTTTTTTACCCCTTTTTGACGGGAGCATAACCAAATAGTCACAGTAGTTGATAGAAATGGTAATCATATCAGCTGTCTGCTTGTTTCAACGATGCAAAATATCCATGTGCATTGATCTTCACATTATAAGATTGCCTGCTCTTGGAGGATTGACAGCACGCGCAGAATAGAAGCATCAATTTCTTCACAGCATACCACCACAAACTGAGCCAAGAAACCCATTAAATGTATTGCTTTTAATAGTCCGTCTTGAAAGATGGAAGACTTGATGGCATGAATTTCCGATACACGACATGCACTGCCTTACAAATATCTCAGACATTGCACTTTCAGTTCAGGATCTAATTCACAGACATTATCTTCTTAAGTGGTGTTGAATTATTTTTCTAATACTTTGGAGGAAAAAAAGGAAGAAGTTGTAATTGGCAATTTATCATCAATGGCTATTATCTAAGATCTAGCGCTAATGTGTCATGCTTGTCTTTATCACCTAGTCCTCTGAAAGGAGAACTGAACTGCTTTTGGTCATTTGCCTCAAGGCATTTATATGCTTACTTAACTTGTTGAGGACGGGCTGATTTTGCCACAAAACGGATTTCCCATAGACACTTGCCCGAGTATACTCGGGACTTGTCCTCAACAGGTTTAATAAATGGCCACATACACTCAATCTAAACTTAAGATGCCAACTCTCCATTTTGGTTTGGTGTTATTTTATCACCATAAGCCAGCTCATAATTAGCCCATGTGCACATTGGTACAAATAACGTTCCTTTTTTTTCTTTTTCAGTTGCTTATGCACTTCATTCATTTTCAAAGCAACATAAAAGCTTGCCCGACATACTAATTTATAGATTTTATGTTCAAACAAAGAGTGAACGTGCTTAAACCAGGTGACCAGAATGGCCCATCAATGAACACTTTTTTTTTAAGCATTCGTTTCCTTATTTTGCACCGTATGCATGAAATATATATATATTTTTTGTGTGTCAATATTGACAAATACCTGGCCTCCTGTTAGGCAGATGTGTTGGCAAGCACCACTTATAAGGATTACATAAATAATCATTAAATTGCAGATGCTCATCTTGGTGATTATAGAAACCAACATGGCTGTTGGTACAACTGTACAACTGACTTTTTTCTGGTCATGAACAAAGTGAAACAATGAACTGGCTTATAGGACTATTCGCTTTTAAAATACTGTAACTGAAGTCAGCCATAACGGGGGGTTCCAAGATAAGAAGAAAATATGATTTAATGGGTTATGCAATAATCTGGCGCAGTGCTACAGTGTATGTCAGTGCATTAACTGTCATAGAAGCCCCCAGTCATGGCAGAAATAGATGATAAGACAATGAACAGTTCCCAAACTGGATAGGTCTACAGTTGCCTGGCAGAAGGACTTATGAACAAGCTCACCGTCTCATTGCCAAAGAGGTAGTCAACGTAGGGCATCAGCTGCATTTGGGGCTCCTTGAAGAACTGGCTGAGAAACGGTGCTGAGAGATTGGTGCAGAAGATCTTGTTCTTCTCGGCGGCGTGCTTGCCGAGCTCTATCATGGCATCTGGAGCGACGGTTAAATGGAAACCCTGGACATGAAAGGTTGTAGTAAAGTACATGATGAGGACACAGGCACGATGGGTAAATGATATCACAGCATATAATCTCTAAAAATATATATATAACTATTGGTCCAATGACTGATTGCTGGGCTTCCATACTGAACTGGCTTTCAAGAGAAATTGGACATTGCAATAAAAAACAAACACTATAAAAACAAACACATAACAGACTAGTGAGTTATATAAATGCAAGATATGTACACATTCTTTGAACACTTACAAACAAATGAAGCAGGGGATCAATGATTTCCTTTATATCATGAGACTTAATATGTACTACAAAATGATGCAATCATATCTCCACAAAGCAGAAGGGAACAACACACATTTGTGATGAATGCTAACAGTTTTTTGTATTCCTCATAAGCATCATCTCAATTACCAGCACCATCACTCCCACTTACCTCCTAACTCTGCACATCACATTCCTTGACACACCCCTTGTCACCAATACCATCAATATCACGATCATCTTTTCTCATATTCATCATCAATTTCATATGACAATACTATCATTTACTTGATCATCACCATCATGATAAGCCTTTCTCTCTTTTACATGGTATTTCATTTATTTGTGTGAATCATACTACCATTTGTCATTCTATTTTTGCATACAGGGCACCATTGTATAGCAGTTGGCAAACTTAAAGGCATAATTTACCATTTGCAGATGGAACAAAAACTCAGCATTAGGGCTTTAAAATAGTTCTAAAATGTGAGTTAGGGATAGAAACAACCACTGTAAAAATTTGAATCTGTGTTATCAATGTTAAGTATTGTTAAATACACAAAATGTGAACAATAGTTATAATAAGAATACTTCCAGACTAAACCGTCTACAGTTATGGTTTAGTGAGAAAAATACTGATATCTCCTTATATTTTAGGCTTTATTGCAAAAATTGTATATATGGTAGGACGTTTTGTGATACAACAAATCTATACATATGCATCAAAGGTGATATCTTGAAAAATTTCAAAATCACTTCTCCCAAAGGTAAACTGGATCTTTAATGTGCCTACCCTGTATGTTTTTTTCAAAGAAAACATGAATACATTACTAAATGGTAATTAACTTTTCTTCCTAATCTTCTTCATCATATTTGTTTATCTTAACCACTGCTGTCATGTAATACATTTTCTCTTCTGGAACATCATCATAATCACATTGTCGTTATCACCATCAACAGTTTTAACCATCGTCATTATCTACGAAATGCAGAGAGGATCTCAGACTCACAGCAGAGTAAATGACTCGACATTTTTCGACGTAAGCCCAGTTCTCTGGGAGCGTGAGATGATCCTTCTTGTAGTGGTTGGCGGCGGCAAGATTCGCGCACAGTGATCTGGAACCAGTCATCCAAAGTGAGAAAAGAGGAAGGATTAATACAACAGTCTTACTCTACAACAATTCTCTTTGTAACTGAGCAGTGCACCAATATGAACTAGGAGTATACCTAGCTAAAAATAAAATGTACTCAACAATGTACTCAACTAATTAAGTGAATTACGAAACTACAAAATACGAGTGTTGGTCCTTAAGGCACCATTCTGCATCAGTTCAATTAATTTC
Organism: Diadema setosum; assembly: GCA_033980235.1. Taxonomy (NCBI): domain Eukaryota; kingdom Metazoa; phylum Echinodermata; class Echinoidea; order Diadematoida; family Diadematidae; genus Diadema; species Diadema setosum. The sequence continues at coordinate 10,851,157 of CM067061.1, forward strand.
ATTTACCAGTAACCTGGCTATTTTTTATCATAAAGTTTGTTTTTTTTTAATATATATATGATTCACAAACATTCACTTCATCTTTTAATATTGAGGACTACAAAGAAAAAGTTCACATTGGTCTACAGCACCTACATTAAAATCAGTTATGTATATGCAGATCTGATTCATATGTATAGAAGGTTTTCTGACTACTGTCTCAACCACTCTTGATAATGACAAATTTTCTTCTTCAAACCCTCTGGGTCAAATCAAGCCTTGCAGGAAATAATTCTTCTTAGTCAAATAAAACTGTCAGAACATTATAGTGTCTGCATAATACGATACGAGATAAAATTAGGAATTTCTGTTATTGAATAAGAATTAAAGAAACACTCCCTTAACCCTAACTTACCTGGGGGGGCCATAATGGCCCCCCCCCTCGACAAATTCCGCGACCATTCCGGCGTGCAAAATTTTTTTGACCGCGCCGCTTGCTGACTTTTTACTTTCAAGTCTCGCGCAACTTTTGAGACCAAATTTGTTGCGTCCGGGCATACCGTTCCGAAGCCACGCCCCTTCAAAAAATTTTCGTCAACCCCAAAATTGCTCAAAAACGTGATTTTGTGTACAAAGTCAATACAAATTGTGTTTTTTCAATTAATTCATATAAAGATTCATATTTTTCATTTCAATGGCTGAAATCAATTCATTTTAGTATAGTTATGCTTCAAAAAATGTGTATGACAAATTCTGTTGAAAAAAACAACAAAAACAAAAGTTCGAAAAAACAAGGAAATACATAAGGTCTTAAATACATGAGGTCTTTTGCATATATTTGCATAATTAATTGATTTAAAATAGAAAATGCTAATTTTTTGAAAATCTAACTTAGCAGTCTTGTAGATTACATCCGGCTTTATGTTCATGCAAAATTTTGCGGCGATCGCGCGATCAACGGCCGAGATCTGATGGGGGGCCATAATGGCCCTCCCCGGAATTCAAGCTTGCTAAATAGCCCAGGTAAGTTAGGGTTAAAATTGAGCATTCCCCACCCCCCTTTTCTCTTTCTCTTATCAAGTACTCTGGCCGAACTGGGTGAAATCTGCTCTCACTAATCCCACGCAATTAAAAGCGGAGATTATACTATTTCCTGAGCTCAAGGCAACCCAGATTCACTGAGCAAAGCTCTTTGACTAACAAAGATATACCACAAATGCTAATGCAAACAGAGGCAGTGAGTGTACAAATGTATGAACATCATCCAGGTTGGCAGTGTTTGTTGCGACCTTTGCTCCTGTCAACCATGAATTTACTGCTAACTCAGCATATCTGGGAGTGCTTACTTTTGAAATGAGTTGCACATAGGGTGCATTTGAGTGCCCTCCTAAAGCGACTCAGCATATCTGGGAGTGCTTACTTTTGAAATGAGTTGCACATAGGGTGCATTTGGGTGCCCTCCTAAAGCGAACTGTACCGTACCAAACCCGCGCCAAAGGAGTGCTCAAAAGTGTACCAAGACCCAGTGCTGGCTGTCGGGAATCCAAATACATTGGTCCCTTTACCTAAAATTTTGGCCTTTATCTAATTAACTGTACAGATCACCTGGTCTTTGGTATGTGCATATCAGGTAAAGCATTTGGGCAGAAAAGACTCCATCTTATACACAAATATCATGGGTGGAGGTGGGAAGTGGTGCTTGATAATTACCTGAGCTTGAGCTCCAAGACAAACCCAACCTTGATTAAGCTTTTCCTTTGCACCCCCTTTACTGTATGCATTAAATGTGCTGTGACTACCTCTTCAGGGGCCTCGCAAACAGTTGAATAATGTATTGTTCCTTACCTCTAATAATATCTGCACACAAGAAAATTTACACATTCAACTGCACAGAGATAGTGATTGAAATTTACAGGGTCTTGGCCCGAGGTACCCTCTACCAAAGAAGGCTGCAATGGTGACCACGTTTCTTTAAACAAGGCTGCATTCCCTGCGCGATTATACAAATGATGCACCATGTTGTACCCCAGGGTACTGTCTTACCCTGAGTTATGTCATTGTGTAGCGGTATCTTATGTTTGTAAGATGCACAGTTAAACACTGCCATTGCGGTGGCCAAATTTCAGCAGTTGGTAATAACATTTTCAAGGCCAATTAAGCCATGTTCTGATGGCTTTTACCATAATTTCAATTATAATAATTTCAATGATGATAATAACAACAACAATGACCACAACAACTTTAAATAACTTTTTGAAACATGTTATTACAATTTTGCCCAGCAACTCAGAAAGAGATAATTTTAATCAATGAATTAATCTTATGATCACTTATTCCACATCTTCAGTGGACTGGTAATGCATCTATAGTGCAGTGCTGCGGCCTGTGTGTGACACTGAGATCACTGATGTATGTTGCAGTGTGTATGATGAGCGGTGAAGTTATCATGCTTCTGCACTGCTGAAACTCATTGCTGTGGCAAAACTTTCTTCCAGACAGCACTAAAATTTACTTTCACCCATTTTCTGATAACCCAAGGTACAAAATTGAAACTGAAAATTATAAAAATTCAACAAAATGGCAGATTTCCATTTGCTACCCCAGGGTACCAAAAACTGCATCATATGATATCAATGACGTGGATGATACAGTGGACTCCCATTATAACAAAGTCCTCTCGACTGGCAGTTTTCTTTTGTTAAATCGAAATTTCATTGTAACTGAACCAATAAACAAAAAAAGACATAGAGCGGATAATGCTCCGGTCTGAATTTTTAATTTGTTGTTACCGGAATTTCATTATACTGTAATGGAAGTGCACTGTATAATGAACAGTTGTGCTCACACTTCACAGAGCCTTAATCTTTCTTCCTCCCTACCTGTTGCTACCAGTGATGAGACAGGCACAGGACCCGGTGGGAATCTCCTTGTTGATGAGGTACCTCGCCGTGCTGCCCGCTTCCTGCATCCCCTCGCTCAGACGCTTGCCGAATTCGTCGTCCCCAATGCAGCCGAAGAAGGTGCTGACTCCCGGCTTGTCGAGAATCCACTGGTTGAGAATGGGGTGTGGGGGGGGGGGGGGGAATAAAAACACATCTTTCTTGAAAAGAGCGCTCAAGTGAACACTTTTTAACTTGTTGAGGATGGGCTAATTTTGCTACAATACACATTTCCCATAGACACTTGCCCGAGTACACTCAGGACTCGTCCTCAACAGGTTAAAAATGTCATTACCTACTAACTGTATTCCTCAGCATTACAAATGCCTGAAAGACACTTACTTCCACAAATACCACCCTAAGATCAACCAAACTAGCCCCTAATATCTGTTTGCACGCATTCTTTATAAGGACAATGAGTAACAAAACAGAAGGAAAAACAAAGCAGGTATTATTTTTCCAACATTTGTAATTTTTGCAGAAGTTGCTAGGCAAGTACCTAGAACTTAGCAAATAGTAATAATAAAGATATCCATATGAGTTTCACCAGCAGAAAACATTTTGTTCGTTTTCATTCTAGTGTAAATGGCAGGGCAATAATTCAACCTATTTTTACATTCCGATTCACCAATATCAATGGGCCTCATTGATGAATTTTCACTTAACAGACTCTGCACATAGCTTGCTATGATGTTTATTTCTTGATTGGAAGATAAATCATGGACAGCTCACATTAACAGGCTTGACTTCACCCAGTGCTCTCTGCTTTTTCAAAATAACTTGTTCAGACATGTCTGACCTGTGTATAAATGTTCTACATCTGGCAAGCGGCTAACAACTACCAAGTCTTATCACACGTTTCTGCTTGCTTGATCTTTGAATATTAATGTTTTGATGAGATCATATCTCAAAATCCCATTAGTAGTAATTTGTCTTTGTTGACAAATCACTGACAAGGATTTCCGTTGTATTTCATTTGAATGTTTTCTGGCGACACCCCAAAGACTGTGTGATGTTCAGAGTCAACATCAGCCTTTGGACTTCCCTTCTCCTACTCGCCCAAATGAGGCCTTCTATAAAGGCATGGGTCCCATTCTCATAGCATGCAATTACTGCATCCATCAAATTGCTTGCCCAACAACAGGATTATGGCACCTGCTCTTGGAAAGTGGCCAAACGGGTTTGTAGCACCCTGAAAAGATATGAAGTCATTATGTGAAATGGCAGAGTCTAGACTATGACTATGACCCAGACTCTCAAAACATTCAACTCATGGAAATCTCATCTCCCCCCAAAAAACAATCATAACACTTCCAGATGCATAAGATCAGAGATAGCATACAAGGCACCTTATCAAGTCATCTTGAATCTCTCATGAACAAATAATGAATGATCCATGGGCAAATAGGTTGGTACCTGATGAAAAACAGTCAGATGGTTGATCAAACACAAAACAGAAATAATCAAAGCAATTCCCTTATAAAAGTGTAACTTGTGGTTTAAGGTGAAGTTCATTAAAAGCCAAAATTTGAAACTGTGACAGATTTTGTGATTCACACTTGCAGTTATGGACTACAGTATGTGGACACCTTACAAATTTTGTTCAATATGTTACAAATTACACCTCCCATCTGCATTCCTAGAAATCTCAGTAGAGCAGAAGAGCATAGCTTGTATTTAAAAAAAAAATGTAACAACAATAGCATGTTCTGCATGTGAATAAAGGAATTTAAAGGCTCATTTACTTGCAGGTGTTAAGACAATGGTCATGGTGCATATCTAACTCCTTCATGCTCTAATCAAGCTATATGTGCAATGCCCAAAGTAAAAGCATTCTTCACAATGATTCCTGTGCAGCAGCTGTTGTGTTGATACTATACTGGTGAACGATACATACAGCTGCTCAAATATTCCTCAACCCTGTAATAAAAGCATATCAAAACAAGGAAAAGCAGAAATTACGCGGTGCGTAATATATGTCCCTGCTGGAAGTAGCATTTTGTAGCAAAATGTACAATACAGGTAAAACAATCAAGGTCAAAGGTCAAAATTCTGTGTAGAAGTTTTGAAGCCCTCAACTAGTGCCATCACATAAAGCCAACGGAATCGAAATCAGGTTAAAAATGGCGAAGGAGTAGCATTTTGTAGCAAAATGTACAATATAGGTCAAAGGTCAAGGTCAAAGGTCACAACTGAAATTCTGTGTAGAAGTTTCAAAGCTCCCATGTAGTACTATCATATAAAGCAAACAGAATCAAAATTGGCTCATAAATGACAGAGAAGTAGCAAATTGAAGACTTTGATCACACACAGACGCACACATGGACAGACAGACGGACACACACAAGTACTGAGCCCATTTCATAGTCCCCTGCTCGAACTCGTTCGGCGGGGACAACAAAGCCATCATTTTAGTCTTAAAATTTCAGCACACAGACTTCCCCTCAAAGGCCTCAGAAATCCACACGAGAATGAATTTTCCTCAAAATCTTTACTCTAATCTACCTCTAGTAGCAGATCACCACATGCCATCAACATTACATCTTCTAATTTTTGTAGTTCAATACCCCCCCCCCCCCCCCCCAAGGAGAAAGCACTTTCACAGTATCATTTACAGCACAATGTGGCACTTTTCAATCCCTCCTTGAGCTTATACTGGTATATTTTGACTGTAAGCCTGATCAAAACATAATTTGCGATACAATGACAGCTTTCTTTCTTAGTGCCATAAACACTAGACGTGTCATCCAGACGATCGATCAGGAATGATGCAGTGCACACGTGGAATGTGACTAGCCAGTCGGCACAAGGCAAGAGAACGACTGTAGGAGACAGCTTGTAGCTACCTTGCTTCTTGGGCAAGCCTGGATGTGCTATCAGCCGGACCGATTTGGGTGCAATCTGCCCATGGAGCAGGACAGATACCGTGGCGGACAGCCGGCCTTATCATCAGGATGCACAGACTGCCTTTAATGACACTCACAGTCGGACAACACACCTTCCCTTGTTCCGTGCAGACAGTGCACAGCAAAAGTAGGCCACTGCAAAAATGCTACAGAGATTTGTTTTGTTTTTTTCCTTTTCCCCTTTGAATCAGGGCACAGGAAAGGATGCATGGTGGTGCACTAGACATTTGCCAGCAACATTCTTTGGACTTGAAAATGTATGCCATTCCTGCTATCGATTGCAATAAGTAGAACACATTTGCTGGGTTTTTTTTTAGTCAATGAGATGACAAACCACACCAGTTCAAACCAGACTCACCAGTCAATCAAAAAATGTCATTACCACTGTCTGAAGTTTCCAGCAGGCAGCAATAACTATTTAAGCTCATTTGTTCACTAATTTGCCTATATTTCTGTTCTTGTCATTATTCTCAACCACATATTCACCTGTATGTACAACGACATTGGGATGATCATGTACAAAATCAACAACAAATTACTTTTTTTTCTTCCTGCTTTACATCATCTGCAACAGACTGACTTGATAGTTGGTGGTGCTGATCTCACATAAAGTGTATGTGTCAGGCATGATCTACCACTGCGCATCGCCATGATCAATGGCCACAAAAAGTGAGAGATCAATAATACAAAAGGACACCCACACACACAAACACATAATACACACAGAGCAATATTAGGAAAAACTAGTCTGTGGCGACTGGTGTGCATCCACTACAAACTGTATATCACATTATTCTCCCAATGTACACTGTACATGTAGGTCCACAGTACATCTTGCCAATGTCAGACAACATTTTCGCATGACTGGCACATAAACTTTATCGGGTAATACACCAATTTTCATGAGAATACTATGAGCCATTTTCAAAATATAGGCAAATAACGGTAAAATTTTAGAATTTTCACTTAAAGGGTGTGTACAGTTCTGGTCGAAGTGAGGATTTAGCTTTAAACGTTTTGCGAGATATTCAGAAACCACTCTATGAGATGTCAAAGAGCATGCAGTTCTAAGGGGTATCAAAAGTTTATTCAATGAAAATTGGTTTTGAAATGGCTGAGATATCCAAAAACATGGTGAAACAAAGAGATCCTAATAAAGTTGTGGCATGTCGCCTTTTATTATGAGCACTTTTTTGGATATCTCAGCTATTTGAAAACCAATTTTCATCAAATAAACATTGAATCCTTCTTAAAATTACGTGCCCTTTCATATTTCATGAGAGGCTTTTTATTATCTCACTTAGGAATGTTCAAAACATGAATCCCCACCTCAACCAGTACTGTACAGTCCCTTTTACTTTGAACACCTGCTGTTCACACACACTATTTTGTATGCAAAATCCCTCCTCGGTCCCACCACATTCATAATAACGTTGGTCCTCAGACTCTTACCTGGGCAACCCTGAAGCTGTTCTGTGTAGCACCACCTGGAATGTATTCAACATCAAAAGTTGTCTCCATGTCCTTGTACATGGGTAAATGCTTCTCCTCGGCCAGAATGGCATTGTTGGCTTTCAGGTCATACCTGGTAGAAGCATACATGTATCAAATTGGTTATGCAGGCAGGGCTGGATATAATAATTTGCTACATTTGCTATTAAATAACTTCATGTACATGCTACATTTGGCCATATCTATTCACATGAATATGACAATATCTCTGGCACACACAGGACAAAAGTGGAACTGTGATCCAATGTTTCTTTCATAAGAATTTAGTAACCTTTCATTTACGTCACAACACAGAATTGATTTAATGGACTATTACGTCAGTACTTCAAATGGGGGGGATGACTGCTAATAATAAGTTGAGCTTCCAAGACAACTGTCTCAAAAATTTCACGAATGCATGACTCTGTGATTTAATTTCTTGAAAATACACCTAACTTTTTGTTGTAAGTTGTGAGTTTCGTACTGATATCACTGCAGTATCAACTATTATCATCAGAATTGCCGACTAATTCCACATGCAACAGTACCTGCACATTTTCCTATCACTCCTGGTAAGTCTTTGTTTCCAAGCACACACACACATCATATGATACTATGAACCATTCTCCTCAACTGCTACCTTCTTTAATGAGCATAACCATAAAAACAATACTACTAAACCAAATTCACCTGCAATATCATCAAGCTGTGTAATGTGAGCATAGCATAAAACTGAATATGCACTTGAAGATCGTGTTGCAACATGAACATCCCTGACTTACTTTTTGAGGAATTCCTCGTTAGCATTTGCTGATATATCCAGAAGAGGATTGCCGATGCCAAAAAGTGCTCCTTCGCTGTAAGGGAGACAGAAACAAGAACACAGCTTGAAAAACTCTTTGAATCGCATCGGACTCTCTGAGGACTTCTTGCATCAAAGACCAAATATCAAACATGATAATCAAACACAACGTGGGTCTTGCGGGAAACCAAACACAAAAGTCAAACAGAATTCTTCCTACGCAGAGGATTCTGATTAGTTGAAAGTGAAGCTAGGTTGGATCATTATGTTTAAATTCAAATAAAATTTGCTGTGTATACAGCACTAACAATCGGAAATTCCGGCAGCCCAAAACAGCCATATGTTGCTGCTGTTTTGTTGTTGTTGTTGTTCTGTTTTGCCCTCTTGGATACAAACTACTTAGTTTTTGTGAAAAGGAGGGAAAAAAGGACATCCTGCATATTGGTATTTGCATGAGATACAATTTTACTTACAAACATGCAACAAGCTCTTACCATCTGATGCAAATGATAGATGGTTAACCAAAAGTGCAATACCATTCTTTAAAAAAATAAAGTAATTCCAGACTGGACGAAGTCTAAGACGTTTACATTACAATGCATGATTATCAGCTGTTTTTTCGGGATATCCCTCATGACAATGCACACTGTATCTAAGCTCTCAGGCTCTTCCGCAGCACATTCTGACCCTTTGATAAAGGATTGGAAGAAGATAGAGGCAAGCTAGAGCTCGGCATGATCAGGGGGGCTGTTTGATTATCGGTGCCTGGAGATTGGAGAAATCAATCAATTACCGAGAAGCGGCTCTAATCACATTTGACCTTTGGGTGCACTCCGAGTCTCATACAAGGGCAAGAGTGCACGGCGCCACGAGCACAGCCAGTGGTCAATCTGTCACCAATGATATTGATACAGCACAGATCCACAGGTCTCCATCATGCCTGAAGACACTGAACTGAACATACCTGAGCAAGGCTGCAATCTTACAATATACAAAGCCCTCATATGCCTCTGACATTTAGTCTTCATAGAGATTTTAGATTGCATTAAATTGTGCATTCTCGCCAAATATGCAAGTTGACTGATACTCTTCCAAATTACTTCTTATTCTGTCAGTGTGATTCTCAATTACTACTTTAAGCATTCGCAAAATTGCCTTTCGAGTCAATTGTATACGGCGTCCACTTTCACTGGCATGCATCATTTCATGTTGCCCCTCATTATCCCTATATTTTCAGACAAAGAAAAAGTTTTATGCTGTTGTTACAGATTAAACTGTTCAAAATCTGTAATGATTTATGCAATACATGCCATTCACACTCCCATTTTCTGTCCATCTCTCATCTTGGCGTCATATATACTACACATTTGAATTTTGAATGTTATTCCTTCCCTGCCAATTATCAGTAAAGACAAGGTAAACCAAATCTAATTTGAGTAAAGCTACAGCAAATTGAACTTTGAATCTAGTTCATTTCCTATCAACTATGTTGTGTGGCACCATGACTATTTAATCACATCATTTGACGTCAGCTTGAGTGGATGAAAAGATAATTAGAGATTAAACTATGGCGGGTATGAAATATGTTTACTTGTCAACTATAATGATACAGACAGACAAGCATTTCCACGATTGAGAGTGTCATTAATAAGTTACGGTACCTTGCAGAGGCCATTGTGTGAGTCCCAAGAAATAAAGTCCACAAATTGGAAGATAAATATTTCAGGAGTATACCAGTTGAGAGCTCAGCTGCACAGCCCTACACTACCACAACTTCAGCAGCACCCGCCTGCTCAGATTCCACAACAACCTCTCCGTTTGCCGGCGTGTCAGGGAAAGAGGGCATTTGGATCTTCGCCGACCCACTATATACCCACCTGCATGCACACTGCCAGGACTGTTCGTGCGACGTCCCTTTACATTCATTGTATGTGTATCACGTGTGTGTAAGGGTGGGTGTGTGTGTGTGCATGTGTTGTGCGTCTATGGCATAGTACGCCCCACTACCGGTACTTTATTTCCAGGCACGGGCAGGTGTAGTCTTTTATTCAGTTGCAACTTGTTGCAACTCAGTCCAACTCAAACAGAGAAACCTATGGGGCCATTTGTACATTCCAAGGCCTATTCAAAGCAATAAGAACTTAATAGGCATCTATCTCACACAGGTCAGTGTGTACACAAAATGCAACCTGGCAACAAAAGAATATTGTGAACAGGTTGGGGACGGGGAATTGAGGTTGATACTTAGACATACATTTAGTGCTTGCAGATAAGTTTTTGTCAGTAGTACAATAATCTCCGCAAAATGGGGTAACACCCCTTTATTGGGTAAAATGGTTCCAATGCATGTTTTAATCGATAATTGGGTAGGCATTTCTGTTAAATGGGAAATGTTTTTCACACAAACCAGGTCTATTTCGGTAGTTTCCCCATAGAAAATCTTTAGACTGGGTACACACAGAATTTTGAGGAAACCGAGATGCTGAGATGCTATAGATCACCTAGGTTTAAGTTTATTTTTGATGTGCGGTATATGATCAATTCACAATAACATTACAATGTACACACTCATTTATGCATGCCATGTACACAACCTTGCCCCAATACTACACACACTACTCTAACTACACACACACTAACACACTTTACCATTACATCCAGGTATAACTTCTATTTCTAAGCTATTTCCACTGGGACTCTGACCTTTTTTCAGGCTGTTAGTGGAAAAACAAACTTCCGGTCATCATTAAAACTATGAGGACAGCAGATTTTGCTGCAGTATGTGGCTGCATGCCCGGCATAGGAGTGCAGCTGCATATCACACACGTTTATAGCAGCATGTGCATTTAGCTTTTATGAGTGTCTTTGTTTAGAAGATGTTAGGACTACATGTAGATTGCTAATAAAAGATATGATGCAGAGGACTGCTCTTGCATGCGGAAACGGAACTTCTGCAAAGGCTAATGCTTGACTTTTAATAGTCTTTTACGAGTGCCAAACAGAAAAGCTGTGGCTTTAGTGACATAATGTGCTGTGTTTGCGGCAGATAACTGTGCATAATCACTGTGTGGTATGACATGAATGAAGCATGCTCTCTGGTTAAAGGGATGGCACAGTTTTGGTTGAGATGGGGCTTCAGGTTTCGAACTTTTTGGATGATTTGTTTAGATAATGAGAAAACTCTTATATGAACTAGAAATGTCGCTTTGGCGACTGGTATGCCTCCGCCATAATGCATGATTTTCCCAATAGGTCTAGATAGTACATGTGGACACTGTGTGATTACATTTTCACAAATTGGCAAAATATTGGAATGACAAGTTTGTCACAAATGTGTTGAATGTTCACCTTCCTTGACGTAGGTTTAATCGAATGAATAGGAGAGCATGTATCTAGGGATTTAAGGACTTTAACTTGACTTTGACCCATTCATACATTTAGGCATTGAGTAATTTTCAAGGTACAGGTGTGGAGAAAAAGTTCAATTTCTGAATTGAATAGTAAATTGTTACCATTTTCATCTGGCCCTTGACCCTAAAATTCATAAGATAATTACTTTCAGGTAGAACATGCATAATATGTACTAAGTTTCAAGGTAACTTGAGCCACTTCCGAGATATGGAGGAAAAAGTTAGTTCAGCACTTTCACTTATCTTTGACCTTTTGACCTTTGAGGCAAAAAGAGAAAAAAAAAAAACTTTCCAGAGAATTTCTATTAGGTTACACACGCATACACCAAGTGTAAAAAAATAACCCTGCTGGCATTGCATAAATATGAGGGTAATAGTAACATTTTGAAGTCTTGCACTTGACCTTTGACCCCTGACCTTTGACCCCATGAACCCTACATTCTCTAGATAATCACTTCCAATCAGTACATGTATATACTATGTTCCATGAAGATACCTTGAACAATTTTCCAAGGTACGGAGAAAAAAAAGAAGTTTTAATATTTTTACTTGACCTTTTGACCTTTGACCTTTGACCTCATGACCCAAACTGTCACCAGAGAATCTTAATTGGGTAATACATGTATACACTAAGTTTCAAGAAAATCTCTTCAGGCATTCAATAGATATGGTGGAAATAGTGAAATTTTATGTATTTGACCCTGACCTTTTGACCTTTGACCTTTGACCTCATGACCCAAACTTTCACCAGAGAATCTTAATTAGGTAAAACATGTAAACACTAAGTTTCAAGAAAATATCTTCAGGCATTCAATAGATATGGTGGAAATAGTGAAATTTTATGTATTTGACCTTGACCTTTTGACCTTTGACCTTGAGCATGTGCACCCAAAAGTTGATAGGCACAACTTCACCCCCTAATACACATACATGCCAAGTTTCATTAGGATACCTCAACAGGTTTCGATAGTTACCTTGTCCACAAAATTCATTACGGACGGACGGAAGGACGGACGGACGGACGGAAGGACGGACGGACGGACGGAATGAAGGACGGAAGGACGGACGGACGGACGGACGGACAACCCGAAAACATAATGCCTCCGGCACCACTTCGTGGCGGAGGCATAAAAATGAGAAAGCATATAATTCTATGAGGAATTCAAAGTGTATTAATTAGGTGATACGCTTTTAGCGTATCACCTATTGTGATTGTCAAAATCTGTCTTTTTTCTTATTAGGTGATCCGAGTATCCTTCGGATCACCTTCTGTATCTGTACGGATTCTTTGTTGGTTCTTCTTCTTCTTTATTTCTGGACAAAATTTGTGTAGAGGTTAGCTCAGAAAGTCCTCGTCCTATCAATTTCAAAATTATACCATATATGTATCATGTCCCAAAGACGACAGATCTAATGTATAATACTGATCAGTCGACCGTGACGTCACTATGACGTCATTATATGAAAACACATTCTCAATCGTATCTCATTAATGGAATAGAATTTTTCAATGAAATTTACGTCACATATATTTCAAGTTATGCACATTCTACTCATATTCTCAAAATTCATATTTTCTCTTAAAACGTGCGCGTACGCGCGCGTTGAAATATTTGTATGCTCAAATCGAGCTCAAATTTTTTTTGCACACGTTTCAGACCAATTGGAGCATTTTTTGAAAAATTGAAAAAATTGGACGGACGCGTACGCGCGCGCACACATACGCCCGCACAGCTCATATGCAATAGAAATTTCCCGTTTTTTCACACTTATCGGATGCCTGAAATGTCAAGGAATATTTCTACCAAGTTTCAAGTCAATCCCACTCAAAATGACGTCATACGGATCCGTCAAAGTTGAAATTCCGCGCGCGCGTCAATGGCGATATACAGTGCAACAATGCCAAAAAACTGCCAATTTTGAATCCGATTTTACTCGTCAGGATGGACGGTGACCCCCCATTTTCTTTACCTATTCTGAAAGCTGATGAGTTGTACATGTCATTTCATGGGTTGGCAATGCTGGAAAAATGATTAAGATATATCAAATTTCTTAATAAAGTTAAAAAAGTAAATTTTCAAAATGACGTCATCAAATTTCAAGTTCATTCAAGCATATCTCACTTATTCTTCAGTTGATTTTCGTCCAAATTTCAATATGTTGTAGCTTATTAAATGGTCTTTCAGATATATAATAACAACTATTTGATTGGATGACGGCATCACCTCGTAAAAAGGGATTAAAAGTAACATTGTTAAATTTGACCAGTTTACGTGTTATCTCTATGGGAGTGCAGTTTTTCTGGAAATGAAAACTGACATGACTATCTTTATCGAGCACTAGCTCACTTATGCTTCGGTGAATTTCTCCCATATTTTAGTAAGTTGTAGCTGAGACTTTGGGCTATCGTAAGTGTGCCCTTCGTTTTTTCATACGGAGTCGGCATCATGCCCAAAAACTTGGATGAAATTAAAGCTTATCTTCCATGTATTTTCATATTCCTTTCTTTCTGCAACTTTCTTTGCCATAACTCAAGAAAAACAAGCTCTATCAGCCCAATATTTTGCACATGTTTAGTTTATGTCACGTAAATTATTTCATAAAATAACAACTACTTGATCGGACACCATCTTGGGTATGTAAATTAGGGTCAAAGGTCAAAAATGTTTCATCCTGTATCTTGGTGAATACATGTCCTATCTTTCCCATATTTTGCATACGTAAAGACCATGTTACAAGAATCATTTAACAAAATAACCACTTTTTGCTCAGACGCCATCTTGTCTGTGCAAAGTAGGGTCAAATGTCATATGTACTTCTTTCTTTATCTTCATTATGACGTGTTATCTCTATGGGAGGGAATTTTTCTAGATGTGAAAATTGACATGATTGTCTTTATCGACGACTAGCTCAATTACCCTTCGGTGAATTTCTTCCAGATTTTAGTATGTTGTAGCCAATGTAATACTCTTTAAGTTTTGTTCGATCAAAGTTTTAATCGGATGATGTCTTCACCTCGTGAAAATAGATATAATGTAACCTTGTCAAATTTAACCAGTTTACGTGTTATCTCTATGGGAGGGAATTTTTCTGGAAATGAAAATTAACATGACGGTCTTTATCGAACACTAGCTCATTTACTCTTCTGTGAATTTCTCCCAGATTTTAATATGTTGTAGCTCAGACTTTGGGCTATCGTGGCTATACCCTCCATTTTTTCATACGACGCCGAGATCACGTCAAAAAACTTGGTTGAAATCAAACTTATCTTCGATGTATTGAGATATTTCTTTCTTTCTACAACGTTCTTTGCAATAACTCAAGAAAAACAGCCCCTATCACGCCCATATTTTGCACATGTTTAGTTCATGTCACGTACATTATTTCATAAAATAACAACTACTTGATCAGACACCATCTTGGGTATGTAAATTAGGGTCAAATGTCATAAATGTTTCAACCTGTATCTTGGTGAATACATGTCCTATCTTTCCCATATTTTGCACACGTAAAGACCATGTTACAAGGATCATTTCACAAAATAACCACTTTTTGCTCAGATGCCATCTTGGGGGTGCAAAGTGGGGTCAAAGGTCAAATATACTTCATTCTGCATCTTTGATAGTGTATACGGAATTCGGTACCCAAGATGGCAGGTCTGACTCCCTTTTCAAAATGAGAATCCAAACATCACACGACCGATGTCCCTAATCTCAAGTGAAAACTCGAATCGTTGATTTAAAAAAAAATCGGATCACCTAATTTGTCAGTCTTGACAAATTCCGAGTCTAGTTCTTCTTTCTTTCTGGCACATTTTGTGTCGTCAATATCTCAAGAATGACATCACGGAGTAACATGACATTTTCAGTCAACATGTCTCATGACAATATCTAGCCACAATATAAAGGTTTTCATGACAGTAACGTCTCTATGACGTCATCTAGGCGCCATTTTGTGATTTTCGGACCATGTTACATGATCGATCATAACTTCATATCTAAAGTTCATTGCTGTATCATTTTTTGTGGACATAAAGTTCAGGTCACGCTCTATCTTTCTTTCTCTGATGCTAATTACCTAGGACGTCATCTAGGACGCGTAAGCGCGCGTCAAACATTTAAAAGGCTCAAAACAACTTTCCAATGGGAAATCTCGAAGTTTCAGACAATTTTAAGCGTTTCAAACAATTTTGCGCGTGCGCGTCCGTCCGCGCATTTTCGCGCGCACAGCGCGTCAGTAACATGAAAATGCACTTTTTTTGACTGATTTGGATTCCTGATACTTTGAGTAACAATATCCATTGATTTCTGATCGATTCTGACAAATAACAAAGCAATGCACTGGCGTCAAAGTTGAAATTTCGCGTGCGCGTCTATGTGCAAATATAGTGAAAACACATGTCTTTATTAATTTCGCCATAGCTCTTTAAAACGTCAGGTGACCCTATGTTTTTAGTGCATATTACAAAAGCATATAAATTGGACATAACGTTTCAAGTATCATTATTTCCATAAATACATTATGACGTCATCATATTGTCATCTGAAATCAAAAAAGTGGAATTAATTTTTTTAAGGTACTGTTTTTGACATTCATTTGCTCGTATCTCTGTTGTTTAAGCTCAATATTATCCCAAATTCAGATATGTTGTACTTTGAACATTTGCCTTTTAAGTCCATGTCATGCTTTTGATATTTGATGACGTCATCATACCTTAAATTGCGATTAAAGGTAAAGACGCAAAATCGGACAAGTTTACGTGTATTGTCTATGGGAGGTGATTTTTTTTTAAAGCATGCATTGACTTAACAACGTTTAAGCACCTTTATCTCAGCTGATTTTGCTTCATTTCCTCTGAAACTTTAGTATGTTGTAGCTGAGACAATAAGCTGCAGTAATCATGCATTTTATTCTTTGAAATCTCCTCATCTGATTGACAATTTTGCAGTTTAAAACTGAAAATGAAAATGGAATGTGGACAAAACGATTCCTTATGTATCTTTCACATACCTAAGTTTACGTTCCCCATATTTTCTTGTCGAGACGTATGGCCGAGTGGTTAAAGGGGCCGTCTCAGAGACATGAGGTTGCGGGTTCGAACCCCACAAGATCACGAAACAATTTTTTTTTATTTTACTTTTTTTTCTTCAATTTGTATTATATATTCGTCCATGTAGAAATCACGTTCGTATATAAACGCACCTATACACACACACACGCCATATCCCTCTTTTTTGTGTGTTGGAGACCACATTGCTTCGACTGCAGCAACATTTTGCAGGTTGACTTTGTCAAACCGATCATAGTATGTAATGACGACGACTGAGGTGTTATACTTTGAACAATTGTCTTTCAAGACGATGTCATTGTTTTGTAATTTGATGACGTCATTACACTGAACATTGTGATTAAAGGCAAGGTATCAAAACCAGCCGATTATAGGTTTAATGTCTGCGGGACGTATTTTTCCCAAGTTGCCAGAAATGGCATAGCGACCTCAGTCGTTACAAGGCCGCTTTTCCGTCTAGCAATGCAATAAATGTTCACACGGCCACGTTAGTTGAGTGGGCATTGACTTTCCCCCTGTTATATCTACACATTGTTTTTTTTTTTTTTGTCTTACCATTTCCGTGGATGACCCGTGGCCGAGTGGTTACAGAAACGGTTTCGCATGCACGCTCAATATAACTTCAAGGTGCCTATATCACATTCTTTTCTTTGTCGATCACAGATGAATGTCATCTGATGACCACAAGCGTATCACCTAACTCGTCCTCAATGTGACGAGTTTTCATGTCTCGTGAAAATTGGTTTTGAAATGGCTGTGATATCCAAAACAAAGTGATCGTAATGAAAGGTGGTACCTACCTTTTATTAGCATTGCTTTGTTTTATTTTGTTTTTGCACATCTCAGGAATTTCAAAACTGATTTTCATCAAATAAACTTTGAGTTCCCCTTAGAATTGTATGCTCTCTAACATTTCATAAAGCGATTCTAAGTACCTCACAAAAAGTTCAAGGCTGAATCTTCACCTTAACCATCCCTCGTGTAAGAAGTGCTCTGCAAGACACTACCCACTTATGCAGAGACTACTGTACCATGGATACATGTACTACAGTACATGTCAGAGACACTATTTTACTTCTAGATACTGAAATTACACTCTTATTGAGAAAAAAAATAAATCAGACTGAAATCTTTCAACCTCTTTTTTTATGAGTGAATTTGTACAAATAAGTCTGGACCAGTCCAGAAGAGACTGACAGCAATATGCAAGCAAGTGCTTGCTAGGACTGTGAAAATAAAGTTTGTGTAGAACTGTCCCAGACTAGCAAAACTGCTCCACATGTTTGCTACAGGAACAGCAAAATCTAAACCACACTGCATGCACCTTCACATATTGAACTGTTATGCTGGTCTAATTTTATTATTAAAATCTAATTCATTCTTCTTCTCTACACAGGGCAGAATTCTGAAAATCAATTTTTGAAAAACAGAAGGTCTGGTATGATTTTTATTCTTAATGTAATTTTTTTTCCCCTAATTGTCTAAACAAGTCTGTTTACCACAACTGAAACATAATAATAGTCTGGTTAGAATTTGAACTAGTTCTTACAGTTCAGATTTAAAATGCAAAAATAAATTTCTTGAGAAATTCTGCATACAAGTACACTTCTTTCCATTATTTCATGAAATCAGCATAGCGGTTTTGGCACTAAGAACCAAAGACATTTGATTAGGTTCACACTCGGCTGGCTAACAAACTTTGATGATAGTGGGGCAACATAGGAGTTACACTTCACATTAGGGATTGTGTAAATATGCTTTTGAACTCATGGGTATTTACCATAGATGCTCCAAACCACAAGGTTTCTTGGGCCCCAAGTTGGGGATCATTAGTCAAGAATAGCTGGATGATGAACTGCTCAAATGCAAAAAGCCCACTATACTGAACATGAAACAAGGGTCACTCCATGCAAAGCACTACATTTCCATATGTGTCGAGTGGTACTCATTCATAAAAGCTACGCATACATGAGACTAAATCCTTTCTGTGCCTGGGACATTGGACAGTGTGTATAAGTTAATGCTATACATGTACACAAATAT
This sequence comes from Diadema setosum, assembly GCA_033980235.1. Lineage (NCBI taxonomy): Eukaryota > Metazoa > Echinodermata > Echinoidea > Diadematoida > Diadematidae > Diadema > Diadema setosum. Next base: position 10,869,795 of record CM067061.1, read on the forward strand.
TGTATGGGGCTTTCTGTGCCAAACAGCATTCAAAGCACAAGGTTAAATCAATAAATATGCATCATGTGAATGAGTTCATATAATGACGTTTGGGAGCATTTCCACAGGGTAGTTACTAGGCTGTATGATTCATCATCAATGGTAAGGTAAAAAGTAAGTATGGCAGATGAGCCCAAGGTGTGTAGTATACATTTGTAGGGCCACCACCTTTAATGCCTATCTCACCAAGAGCCACTTTTGCATTGGCACGACTACTCATTTGCAGGCTACAAATGTAAGTGCAACTTTTGGCATGCAAGCATAAAATAAAACATAACAGAGAGGTCTCTTCTACACAGCTAGCTACTGAATGCACTTGATGGTAAAGTAGACACACAAGTACTGCCTATCTGTCTAGTCATTCACTTATAACAAGAAAGAGGATTAAAGCAGATTTACTGCCTTGTCTGGCTCTGCAGTTAGGTGCTGTATCACTGCGATCATTACTTTCACAAACATGGTTTTGTCACATAGATCCCGTTTACAGTGCAGGGCTGGGCCGAGCCGCGGCCGAGCCCCGCAATTTTGTCCGTTTACAATGCCGGGCTCGGCCGTGCTTTTAATTCAAACCTTTCAATATTTTGTCGTAGTGGTGCTCTGCTTGTAAACAAACGCAATTTGGTATAGTCTGGTTTTCATACCCTCTGCTAACTGGATTCCGTGGCGACGAAGTCGCCGGTCGTGCAAAGGCCTTTGCTGAAGGAAAAATCCTTTGCAGGACAAAACCACCTTAAACTATACTAGTTTTCGACGTTGAGAGGGTTAATATCCTGAATAGCGAAATAGTACGGGCAGAGGGTTTGGAAGCCAGACTAAAATTGGCCGCGCATTTGGCCCAGTTTGCCTTTACACTAAGAAAAGGCTGGGCTCAGCCGCGGCCGAGACCACCTCAAGAGCGTGGCCAAATGCGCGGCCAATTTTGGCCCAGCATTTGGCCTTTTGTGCGTTTACATTGAAATGAAGGCAGGCTCGGCCGCAGCCGAGCCCCGCACTGTAAATGGGGTCTAACTGTTACTTTCACCATGGACTACGAACGGAGGTCTTTCTTTGATCCCATCATCACCACCACCACCTGATTATGTACATCTTAACGAGTACATTCAGGTGTCTGGACAATAACGATTGTGTGATCATGTATCATCACTAACAAAAGAATCTTTTTCCTCATTTCAGTCTTGTTTCGCTGATGTGCCTTTTTCAGATGGAAATGTCTTTGAATAAAATAATACAGATGATGAGGAGCAGCAAAACCTGAAAACATGACAAATTTTGTGTCAAAAGATGGGTAACTGCTGATTCTCACATTTTCGCACACGCAGAAGACCTTGCCTAATGGCAAGATATACCTATTCTCTACCATTACCATCCCTTTTTGCTCTGGAATAAGCTGCGGAAAAGTGAAATATTGAGATCACAAATGACAATCATTCTGCCAAAATGTTAGCTTTCTTTAAAAAACTGCCTGTTTCTCCCAAGAGAAATTGTTTAAGGCACGATTTCCTAACATACACCACAACTGCACATTCACTTTCCTTGATTTTTGTGAGTTATTTTCTTCTGCGCATACAGTTTTAGATTTCTTGAATCTCTGTCTTGTTCTTCTCCCGGCTTGCTGGCGGTGATGATGATGGGATCAAAACGGTGAAGCATGTTAAAAATGTCTTTGTGACACTTTTGAGATGTATAGGTGCATGAATTAATTAACGATACAATGAATGTCCTTGTATACGGTACAAGGTCCATGCTTTCACCCATGTGTTTGGACTGTACTTGTGGATCTTAATCATCAATGGTTACAAATACCTTCCACATCTATAGGCCGAGACAGCTCACATTTTGAAAACCAGTATTAATATGGGAGTGATGTCAGAATTATAACTAGATTTCAGTACAATTTTGGAAGAAGAGGAAAGACATTTTTGACCAATTTCCTACCACAGCAAATTTATTACAATTTTTCTGGCTCACATAAGGAAAGTTTGACACTAAATCAATATCTACTGGTTGATAAAATTCAATTCACTATATCAAATTACAATGAAGTTTATTTGACATAACCTTCCTCATCAAAAAAAAAAAAAAAAAGAGAAGAAAATCTTATAAGGGGAGGGACGATGAACAATTCACTATTATTGCAGACCAAGGAATTGTGCTATTAAAAGCGCACTGCTTGTATTCAGAATCTATCAAATTAGTCTTGCAGTCTGCAGTCTCTAAATAATGCCATTACCGGTACTAATGATTGACAGGAAATGAGTTACATAACCTGATTGACTTTAACTTGGAAACTCAGACGTCTGAGGTAAGAATGTATCCACACAACCTCATAAGGCTATGCTATTTTTTTTTTTTGGGGGGGGGGGGAGGACTCTACATGGGGTATTACAAAAAGTCAAAGTCAAAGTTAATGATAATCTCATGGAATTCAGAGGATTTCTTTCATTTTGTTTGAAAAGCAAAAAAAAAAACAAAACAAAACAAATAAATAAATAAATAAATACACAAATTACTCATAAGTCATACCATATGAAACCTGCTACGCACCATCACATCTATAGAAGAAATGACCTAGTCTAGATCTACACCTGTACATGTACTCACAATCTGTAGTGTAGCGAGCTCAAAGTGAAGTAATCTAGATCATGGTATTGATTTTAGAAACTTCTTGATGACAAGTTGCAAGACTGCCACATCATGTCAGCATGTGGAACTAAGCGCAAAATTTGGCGATACACCCATGGAATAAACGTACCTGACAACCGCTAAACATGAGAAGGAAGCAGGTAAGAAATTTTGATTTCTAACGAATTTTTCACTAAATTTCCAATTTTTTCGTACAAATTTTTCACTAAATTTCCAACTTTTTACCTTGTAATTTACCTACCTTAGCTTAAAATCTGTTTTAAGGATGTTGTAGCCTAGACGTGTCGTCTCGCTTGTCTCGTTCGTAGCCAATAGAATTCGTAATTTGTTCGATCGATCGTTTATAATTCTACGAAAGTCGAAGCATGTTACAGCCGCAGAGGGGCCGACATTTTCACGCATGAAACTACAGACTAGTACAGTACATACTGTAGGGCAGCTGCGTGACCTTTACATACCCCGAGAAATTGAACGCATAAAAACCAAAATTAAGTCCGACATACAAACGGCGACAGCGCACTACTCCGTCATCGTATCATCAGGAGATTCTGGGAGGTGATTTTTCTGCATTTTCGTGATATTTATTGAGAAATTCAGGTATGATTGTGGAATAATTTCTATTATAAGAGCATCACAAATTTTTGTGCGCGATATCTAACGTTAGACCCCTCAACCATACATGTCATTGTCACTTTATTTCCTGTAAAATTTGTTAACAATATTAACTTTAAGTTTACATCATTGTTACATTACAGATCAAGTGTTGCTATAATTATAGGGTATACCATAAACATGGTTGGCATAATCTTTCTTAATCTACTGACAACCAGTATTGTCTAACATTTGATTAATACTTGTCTAACCGTTAGACCAAAATGTAGTAATTTAGAAACTGCGAATAATGCGATCGCGAAACACAGCCCGAACGCCGAACGCAAAGCGTTCTCCCAGTAGATCTATATTATAGACTATAACAAGGATCAAGGAGTGCCCCGGGATTAAAACAAAAATGACAAGATAATTAGGAAGTAGCCTAGACTCTGTTAGTAGTGTCAACTGTAAAGAAAGATTACTGCTTGGAAAATGTCCCTAGGCCTACATCTGACTTTTTGGTTAGTGACATCCGATAGAAACCGGGTTATTTCTTGTTTTTGTTTAAGCTTTTTTTTTTTTACCTGACTTCGAGACGGGTTTTCTTGGTTTCAGGTTCGCCGTTATCTGTATCTGCCATGGTCATAAAATTACTTGATGCTCGATGATTTTTAAGATCAACACCAGGCCTCGATATGTGTGATTATCAATCCTAAACAAATAGGGACAAGGTACAGGAGTGTTTCAGCACGAGAAGCTTGTTTGTGTATAGGATCCTTTTGTGAGCTGGCCTGGTTCACTTCGCGGAAGCTAACTCTCTCTTGTGGAGTCGTGGATCAAACAGCAGTCACAACCTCTCTGAAGACGAGATTCGTTGCACGTGAATTGGTCAGTATGTGGCTACATCAGGCCCTAGCTAGGCGTTATCAAGTCACCTGTCAGACTGTCAAATCAGCTAATTAGTGGTAAAACCAACTAAAAGCCTGTTTAGTCCTAGGCCCTAATGATGCTGGTAGCACGTGGTCGTGGGTCTCAGGTTTAGTACAAACGGCTACGGACCGTCGCGGCTGTCGCGTCGGCGTTGAATCTCCCCGATGCGAGGTACTTCACAGCTAGCATGCATCCATAAGTAGTCAATCGCGCACCGACGAGCGCACACGCACAATGAACGCTATTGCAATATTGCGCCTCGATACAAGGTACGCGCGCGCGCCAGGGGGATTTAAAAAATGATCCCTGGATGGGAGAACTAAAACGGGGTATCTGCTGGAAGCAGGGAGAAAAATGCATCGAATACTTAGTACAATGGTACCATACATGTATTCTTTGGATAAAGAATTTATCTCATAGTGAATGTTTGAAAAAGCTTCACGTGATCACAGGTATTTTCAACTATTTCAGAATGTTGGCCTGTTCAACTCCATGGCATACTATTTGCAAAATGACATCACTTTTACAACAGAAGAAGAAGAAGAAGAAGAACAGTTTGCAAATACTATTTGAAAAATGAAGTCAGAAAGCAATTGTGACATCACAAAGTGATTAAATTTTGACATCACACTATAACTAGTCTATAGTTCATAAGGCCAGTGTAGGATCCCTCCACAACACCATATCCACCAAATGACTTCCCCCTCACATTTTTGCCTTCTTTTGTTTAAATTGTTTATCCAAAATATAACACATATGTACTTGTAGGTGCCTACTCTGCAAAATTTTGAAATTCTGGTTATATATAGGCCTCGGTGCCCCTAAAAGTACTGGAACTATACACTTCAGGGCTGTGCCACTCAGTGGATAGTACTATATTTTGGAGTCACCTCTGCACATAGTTTTAACCAGAACTCTCAAGGCAAAGTATACTTGTATATTATATCTATAGTATAGATCCAAAATAATGCTATAAATACCTGGAAATGTGGTACACATACTGTGCAAGCAAGGAGATACGTTAGGCAAACTCACCTATAACGTAACTTCTTAGTATATTGCATAGACGTCACAGGATACCTACAATGCACTAGTCTGTGATAATCGTTCTCATTTACCTTTTTAGTGCATACGCAGTACTGTAATACCATCAGTGTTGTAGGAGATGTTTAGAAAGCTGCAAGTGACACTGTCAGTTGTCTTTTAAGCCCCCAAAATAAATTGTGTCTTTGACCTTCCCCATTTCTCTGGCTTTTGAGAGAGGACTAATGCATGCACTTCAACTTTTTCTTTTCAGAGACGAACTTGCAGTTATTTTGACCAGACCTTATCCACACTTATGGCGTGCAAATTAGTGCTATTGGTTTGCATTTCTACCGTTCAAGTCTATTCATTTTCCTGGTGATTGCCTAGCCATCAGGACAATGCAGTCTATAACGGGACTTCTCATACACATGTCATTCACACAACCAATCTCTTCAAACCACATACGTCATCTCACGTTACTCTCCAAACCATCTCTCACTTTCACACTGCAAACAATCCGTGTTCAAGATAATAATTTGATAGTGACTTTACAATACATCAGATGATAGTTCTATTTGCCTCCATTTCACAAGGAAATTTCACTTTTTTTTTTTTTTTTTGGGGGGGGGGGGAGGGTTGTTTTGTTTTTTCATAAGGGACAAAATCATGTAATTAGTAATTATGTTAAAGATGTAATGTATAATTGATGAAAATTATGATAATTATGAAAATAGTCATATTACAGTTATTTTGTATGGATATGTTGAAAGTGAAATTGAAGAAATTGATGTACAATTTGTACTTGGAAAAAATGGCATACAAAGAATAAATCAAATCAAATCAAAACAAATCAAATCAAAGGCCTTCCTCTAAAGCAGTGGCAACTTGAGACTTATCTTTACCTAAACAAACTTTTTTTTTTTTTAATGTTGCCTAGAAAGCTTGTTCTACATGCATGCATTCCACACATCCACATGTTTCTCCCGAGCGTTGATAAACCCAGACATACATCAATAATACGCTAGCTGAGATGCTTCATCTCTGTCCAATACCTCTGCAACAGAGCATACATACAAGAATCCGACCCCCCCCCCCAAAAAAAAAAAAGGAAAAGAAAATAAAGACAACATTGTAAGGTCTGTTCTAATGGTTAACCACCCATCACTCGCCACAAATAACACTTGATACATGTTCATTGCGGAGGCACAAAGGCATGTGTAATGCTGTGCTCAAATTCATATTCTTTCTCCTCATTTTGTTACTGCTGTAGTACTATGCCACTATCAATTACCCTGATTGAGAACCATCAATTAGCATGTGCATTCTTTTTTTTTTCAGAGTACGGTATGATGTTTACTTTGAACATTTCAAAACATTTTACGGAAAAAATGCCCAATTCCAATAAACTAGGATAGGAATACTGTACTGTGAAACGAGAAATTTTTGCATGCATTTTAATTTGGCAAATTTCGGGAGAGCCAAGATTTGCAAAATTAAAATGCATACAGAATGTCTTGTCTATACTGCATGCATTGAATGCCAGTGGCAATTTGCGAAAATTTCATGCTGAGAAAATTTCCTGCTCTACAGTAAGGCCCAACAGGTGCCAATGGGATTCTCAAATTAAAATATCCCAATGTAGTGGGGAAAAAAAATCATTTATACTCTAAGTATGGACTTTATGACAAATTTCAATACAAATTATAGTTGACTACCAAACAACATTCATCCCAGGCAATCACACACTTGCAAACAGAAAATGGTAACGATGAAAAGCACAGAGGCAGGGTCAGAATAATGGTGACACAATCATGATTGGTGTTGGTTCTCCAATACTTCCGTGAGAAGTGAATTTAATCTGAACTCGCAAGTCATTTTCAAGTGCTTTGGCTGGACTGTCCTTCATCTTAACAAACATCCCCCTTGTATCATATGTCTGGAAAAAAAAAGTGGTCAACTTATGTACAATATTTACACACGTCAATGTATTCCAACATTCTGACTCATTTTAAAAAGCTCTGATGCAATCTCAGAGTTGTAGGTCTCTTGTTACTTCCATATTGTCAGTTCCTTATAAGTTAAGTTTCAAATTGAGGATGGGGGGGGGGGGGGGGGGTGGGGTCAGCAGGGAGAAAGAATGTACATATGTTACAGGCATGTAAAACCTGAGAAAAAATGACTGCCCTGGAGTGGTCAAAATCACAAAACATGGATATACCGAACATTTGTTTTTGTTTTCTCAGATATGTTTCAAGAAAATCTGCTCAGACAATTCAAACATATCACAAAACCTGCTCATAACAAAGTTCCAACGTGACTTCAAGACAAGATCAAAATGCCCTGGGGATCACAGGTACATAATTCACACATTTTCACAGACGGGTGCTAGTTGGAGAAATCTGATCAAGATTCATATAGTAATAGAAAAAAAATTCCCTGTAGAAGCATTTTTTGCATTGGTCAGGCGAGGAGAGATAGAAAACACAGGGAAATAGCCTGCTAACATCCTGTGAGAGGGAACTTCATCTGTTCCCAAAGCGAGTAACTCTCGTAGGGATTCTGCATAATAGTTGGAAGGTTACGTCTGACCTTACAACATACTGCAGTTCTCGTAAAGTGAAACAATCTTTCCTTTCTTTAACAAAAATGCACAGGTCAGTACAAAAGACAGCAATTAACACTTAATACCCTTCCAATCACCTTAATTTGTGCGTACAGAGAAACCGTACACCAAAACTTATATATGAAAAAAAAAACCAAAAAACAATCACTGTATCACAGACAAGAAGTATGCACCAGTGAGATGTCAAATTCCTATCATGGACAATGGCCTTCAAGTGTAATCATGGTGTCAAATAAGGAAAAAAGCAGGTTTATATTTAGAAGCAAACACTAGACATCAAAAACTTTCAAAAGTCCTTTGGTGGTTTGTACGCAGCAGACTGTAGTTAACACATTGCATTACATAAGTGAATTGTCAACAAATGGACCAAATAAAGATCAAGACTATTTTAATTGTAATCAGAGACAAACAAAAGAACCTAAATTACATAAAAAGAGCTACAAATCAGGAGTTTTCGACAAACCAATAGAACGCTACTGACGTCGAGGGATTTTATCATAAGTGCACACACACCACACCCACTTCATTTACATGCCATTTTATATTGCATGATTGGTATGAAATAACCCTCTGTCGTTCTCGCATATAACGTCCAGGATTGCTACCCGTTAGGTTATCACTCTTCCCAAACCTCTCTGCATCACCACATTCATCATTATTTACAGTGTCTTGTCTCATAGAATGTGACAATCCTCTCCTAGTCTAATCAGATAACTTGAATAATCTTACTATGTTTTGCCACTGAAGGCCTGAGTCTTAATGGCAAGATCTTATTACATTTGTTGGTGTTTTTTTTTTTCTTTGTTAACATTGAGAAAATGGCATTCTGCATTTAGTATTTTTCTCCAGGGGAGAAGAAAACATGTGCACTACTTGAATAGTCGACAGAAACATTTTAAAGTGAACTGTTGTCATGTGACAAGCTTGTGTTGCATCAAGTGAGATTCCATCCAGCCCTAACGTGATTAGATGGGCCAGCTTACGAGTGCTTCTCATCAATAAAAACGTTACAAGGTGAATGAAGTGTCTGTTTCTGAAATATAACTGCTATGGCACAACCTTCTCAGCATAAGAGATAGTACAGACAAACTCCAACGGGTCAAATCCACAGGAGCTCAAGTTCATAAATGAGTGAAAAATTCTACCTCTGCATTATTCATAATTTGAGTCAGTGGTCTTCCTCAAGAAAAAAAAAAAGAAAAAAATATTGCATATTGAATTTACTATAATAGGAATTTGAAATACTCAGAAATGCCAATTGCAACAAGTTGTAAAGTCAAGAAAGCTTGCGAATTGTTACCATTTTTTTTTCTTTTCAGTTTGTAAAGTCACTCTTGCAGTCGAGCTGTATTCACAATGAGTCCTGAGACAATCATGGATCACAAAATTATGCAAGTCCTCCACTCCTGAAGGATTATAAGGCAAAGTTATCCATGCTCCCGTAAGTGGCCATTAGGTGGGCGTGTATGTACTTCAAGTGGTAAATACGTTGATAGAGGGCCATTGTGACATGCGCTTATCATCAACTCACTAACATATCTTGATGCGAAAGAGAAGAAAGAAAGATACAGGAAAGACTGAGCATGTCACTTCTAGTCTGATGTATTTACATGGACAACACAGACTGCAATGATTGGGAAGAAACTGCTTCAGGCTGCAAGCAGACGGCAACGGCTTACACAGAATAAAAGCTACCTCTCTACAAAGATCACTGTATGAATAATACACATCATTTGACTCTTAACAAAACATATCAGCTATGGCACTGAAGCCAAATAAAAAATGCAACTTTCCTGAACCTACAAGAGTGTAAAACTATTAATTCATTTGGCACCAAATAGCCTTTCACATCACTTGCATTGTTTGAGTTCTTAACAAAACATATCAGCTATGGCACAGAAGCCAAATAAAAATGCATCTTTCCTGAAATTATACATGAGTAAAACTATCAATTTATTTGGCGGCAAATAGCCTTTCACATTGTTTGAGTTATGGTCTGCTAAACTTCAAAAAAAAAAAAAAAAAATCTGGAAGCTAATTTGTACATTCACAAGATCTGAAGCAGAGCAGTTAAGAACTTTGAAAAAAAAAATAATCGATAATATACAGAGAATATGATCAATGTCTTCAAGTCACTGTACAGTGGCAAGATGCCACAGCCTATAGTCAATTACAGTGCACTCCTGTTATCACTAACGCAGTTATAACAAAATTCCGGTTACAACGAAGTGAAAATTCAGGCTGCAACATTATCCACTTTATGTATTTTTATTGTTTCTTTGTTTGGTTATATCCAAATTTCAATATAATGAGAGAAAACTGACAGTCCGAGGGAGTCCACTGTAGGACGACTTTCACTCGTCACTTGACAGACCCTCTAACATCTTCTGATATAGCATTTTGTCCGATACAACATGACACACAAGAGAGAGACATGTGGTAAGGATGAACATTTAATAAAACTTGACATACGCATCCTCATGCGCATGAGAAAGGATATACAGCTCAACCGTAAATAGATTTGCTTATCCATTTTTTTGAAGCGCAATGCTGTTTTTAAGCACATGAACCACACAAACACACACATGAAAAAAAAAAAAAAAAAATCCCCCCTAATAAGCAGCAACCATCTACTTCTATGACTTGGGTTCCACTTTGACTTTCTCGACCTTGGGCTCCACCTTGGGCTCCACCTTGGTCTTCTCCTCTTTCACCTTCACCTTCTCTTCCGAGGACGCCGTGGGTGTCGGCGTTGGCGTCGACGGTTTGAGCGGGAGCATGGCCTCCTCGAGGACCTCGTTGAACTTGAGCATGATCTCGTCCAGGTTCTTCTGGGCCGTGCCGACCACGTCGATCAGGCGCTTGTTGCGGGACGTCGAACTGACGAGGGCGCGCTCCGACGTCGAGAGGCGCTTCTGCACGTCCTGGAGCTCGCCGCTGACGTTGGTGACCGTGGCCTCAGTCGTCGAGGCCTTGCTCTTGAGTTCCTCTGTTGTGTGGGAAAATGAGCATACAAGCCATCACAGTCAGCTCATGCCAACATTAGTTTGCCTAATTCTAAGACTTGCATTAGTTTGCCTCATTCTAAGATCTGCATTAGTTTGCCTTAAGCCCCCGTCACACTACAGCGTATAAATCAGCGAATGCCTAGCGGATGGGCAAAATTTGGCAAAGTCCAGATACGCTCGAATCCGCTCGAATCCGCAAGCAAAACGTCGTTTTCGAACGTTCGCCTAACGAATAATGAGCATATGCTAACCGTGTTACGAACGGATTAAGTAGCGAATGAAAGCGAATGCGTACAGTCCGTCCAGCGGATGCTGAGCGGACAAAGCGAATGAGGAGCGAATGCCCAACATATGCAAAGCGATACTGCGGCAGTCACGTGACGAATCTCGACTGACGCACATTTCCCCAAATCATTTTGAGTAGTGACAGTGTCGAGTAACGTTGTGATTGTGAGAATGGCCCCCAAAAGAAGGAAGGAGAAGTCACCACCAAGTGCTGCTGATGTCATTACCCTCGACAGTCCTCAAGATTCCTGTGTTCCTTCTGATGATCACGTTGACGATGATGTGGGGAGTCCAACATCCTCCATTACGTCTGGTGCCTCCAACTGTTCCTATAGCCTGGACCTTCAGCGAAAAAAAAAAAAAAAAAAGCCAGAGTCAAACGCCGGGACTTTAATATCCCGGAAGTTCGATGAGAAGCTGATTATACAACCCGAACTGCCCTCGTCTTCGGATCCAGGCCCTGGTCCACATCGTTCTTCGATGTTTTCCTCTCCTCCGTTTTCTCGTGTCTTGGATGTATTTGGCGATTGCCAGCTGGTTTAGGTCATACTCATGTTGATGAACAGCTAGAAGATATTGCATCTGAAATCTCTGAGCGTCCTCCATTTCTGATGACCAACTGATAAATGCCACCTGTGCTGTCCAGATTTGCTGTGCGAATTTGGACGAACGGCGAACGAATGAGAAGCGAACGCAGAGCGACCACAACTTTCGATCAGCGGGCGCTAAGCGACCACAAAGCGTATTGTCATTCCGTTCGTCATCCGCTCAAGATTTTGGACATGTCCAAAATCAAAATTTGTCTCCGGCGGATCTCTGCGAATCTCTGCGAACAGCTAGCGGATACAGCGAACGCCAAGCGGGTCACGAACGATGAGCAACGGATGTGAGCGTATCTCCAAATTTTCGGATCCGCTGGGCATTCGTTGGCTAGATACGCTCTAGTGTGACGGGGGCTTTATTCTAAGAACAATAATCCATTCCTCATTGTAAATCATTTAACCCTAACTAGGCCGGGGGGGGGGCCTCCGAGGCCCCCCCTCAACGTTTCGCGCTATGTATCGCTAACACGAGAAGCTATCGGCGCGACGTTTCATGACTTTTTTCTTTCGAGTCTCCCGCATCTTTTGACACCAAATTTGCGATGCCCAAGCGCGCAGTTCCGTAGTTGCGCATAAATATGCACATGCATGTCAGACCAAAAATAGCTCAAAAACGTGAATTCGTGTACAATTTCAATGCAAACTGTGTTTACAGGCAAATTTCATAAAAGCATGGTTATTTTGGGGCTTTATTGATTAAAATCAATGAATAACATATTTTCTTGTTCGGAACGATGTCGCGGACAAATTTCATCGAAAAAACAATGAAAAACATAAAGTCGAAAAAACAAAGAAATCCATAAGAAATTAAAAAAACAATAAAATACTTAGGAAATTTTTCTGATTGCGCAATTTTTTTCTCTTACATTCGCTAAGGACACTAAAACGAATATTTACACAAAAAAATGTGCCTGTTTTGAGCTTTATTTAGTGATTTATACCAAACTGTCTGATTTCATGCATCATTATGCATAAATTAGCATAATTTAGTGGAAATGATAATTTTTGAAAAAATCAACTTCATGGTACTGTAGATTACATCATAGGCAATGTGTGTGCCAATTTTCGTCGCGATAGCGCGGTCGACGGCCGAGATCTGGAGGGGGGACCTGGGAGGCCCCCCCCCGGCTCTATCATCTACCTAAATAGCCTGGCCTAGTTAGGGTTAAGAGAGCCATAGCTCGTACAAGCACATGTGACATTTTCTTCTGTTTCCCCTTCTTGCTTTCTTTCTTCCTCTTATATGACACTACCAGGTATTGTAAAAGAAATAAATTACACAATATGAACTCTGTGACTCTCAAGATCCCCCCCCCCCATCTTTATTAGGGTTATGATGTGTAACATTTTTGTCTGCCATGGTCTACTGAAATACATTCAAGATTGCTGTACAATCATGCTTCCAAACCAGTAAGCCCAAAAACTCTTGAAGGTGGGGTGGGATGTCTCCCTAAAATAGAATAAAAAAGATTAGTATTCAATCTAAGTGGGCCTTCATAAATAAGACTGTACAGGCCAAAGTGGGCCTCGGGTTAATTTAACACGGCTGTCAAACACCACCAGGAATCTACCATCAACAGGCGCAACTAAACACTCAACGTTTCAAAGGGGTTAACCAACAAATCATCTGTATCCCTTGAGAAGCACGCCCACTCACCTATCTCCTTCTCCAGGAGGTCAATCTTCTTCTGGGCGGCCGAGTGCTCCTGGTCGGCCCGCTGCACCTGGTTGAGCAGGTTGCCGATGTCGATCACCGTGCCGCCGTACTTGACCATGTTGGCGCCGTCAGTGACCGCGACCTTTGACACCTTCTTGGTCATGGCTGTCTTCTCCTGAATGATCTGGTTGCCTGTTGGTCGGGGAGCAGCAATTAACGACAACTTGAGGTTACAAACACATTGTGTTAAAGGGATGGTACAGTTTCGGTTGAGATGGGGCTTGAGGTTTCAAACATTTTTCGACAATGATTTTTTTTTTTTTTTAAGATAATGAGAAACCTCTAATGAATATGGAAGAGCATAAAATTCTAGGAGGAATGCACAGTTTATTTGATGAAAATTGCTTTTGAAATGGCTGAGATATCCAAAACACCAACCCTGAATCGCCTTACAAATCCTAAAGACAGATAGTACCATTGTAACATTTTATGTGTCGTTCTACTCCACATACATGCGTTTTAAAACCAACAAGCACTTTTACACACCCTACAATCCCCCCCCCCCACCCCAATTCCCACAGGTCAGTGACCATTCAGGCATGGGCATGATTGTTGCCCATCTGATCCCTGGGCGCACCTTTACTCAGATCTTCATCGGATGGCATCCCGTTGACGTCCGCCTTGGAGAGCTCGTCCTTCTCTTTCTTCAGTCCGTCCGTCAACTTGCGGTAGTTCCAGCAGTCCCTCGCCACCACCTTCTGCAGCAACTTGCGTACCTGTCAGTGGCAACAGACAAGGCCAGATGAGTACATGAGCAATCAAGTCACTGATTAATATCTTGTGCCTGCTTATAATTGTCTGAATGGGCAAACAACCCACCTTATTGAACACAGTGAATAATTCCCACAAAACTTGGTGGGCTGGGTAACTCTACTAATCTCTTGTCTTTGTACACACATCACCGCTTTTAGCTGTAACTTTGTATAACATCAGCAAAAACAAAAGCGTTTTTGATAAAGAAGAGGTTCTGTAGGAGAATAGGAGCATAAAACATGACATTCAATGTAATGTTCATAAGAAGAATGGGATATTATGAGGTGAGAAACCGTCTGAAGCAACATTTGTGACACAGATGAAAGCAAATTTTAGGTAGAAACAAACTGCAACTCACACGGTACCCACTCAATTCCATTGATACCGCATTTCCAGGAACTTGGAAAGAGGTCACATTTTACAGTAACAATAGAAGAGTAATTGATTAGTGACACAGAATATTGTGGTATAGGCTAACAATCTCTCACTTACTCGGACGAAAGTCGTACAAGTACAAAGTCACATTCATTAAGAAATAGTGAGTGAAATTAGTGACACATGCTGAAGACCAACAAAAATACAATTTATTAGGATTAAAGGAACAAATAAGGCTACAAAATTATAGGACAGTACCAGTGAAGGCAGTGACATGAAATAAAGACAATGATTGAAGAAGGCAAGCATAGAGTTGTTTGCACACAGAGACTTGGGATAGAGGCCAGAGGATGAAAAATACGGTAAAGCTCGGTACGACCTACCTGGGCCCGGGAGAGATGTAGTCCAATGGTGTAGACAATCTCCTCCAGGTCCCTCTCCAGGATGTAGCCACAGTGGTTCTGGTCGAAGTAGATGCAGGAGAGAAGGAGCTGCGGGTCCAGCGTCTCCATCTTGCTCCGGCGCGTCTTGTGTTTGTCGTCATCGCCCTTCCGGTCCCCTCTCTTCCTGTCGTCTGTGTCGATAGAATGAATTGGGGAAGGGCAAAGGGGTGGGGGAAAGGGGTAGCATGATAAAAGCAAGTCAGATAAGAGTTACCAAGTAGGCATGTCAAACTGATGGGCACCCACATCAAATGGTGATGTTGATCTCAGCATGATACAGCATATCTACAGATCGTCTGCTGAGAATGAGAAGGGCGTTAAGTTGTCTTGAACACTATGGGTTTAGTGGCAACTTAACGCCCTTATCATTCTCAACCGACGAGATGATATGATCTGCAGAACATTTGATTTCATCTGATCATTTGGGAAAATAAATAACTGCAATGAAAATGGCAGGTACAGTCAACCTTGCATAAGTCAACCTCCCATAAGTCGAATTATCATCTAAATCGAAAGTTTTCAAGCTCTCTTTTTTATATTGAGTTTAATCCCTCATACTAAGGTCAAATTTTTTTCTAAGTCAAAGATCTTTCTTCAGTCCAAATAGATTTGACTTAGGCAAGGTTGACTGTATCTGATATTTCTGCAGTTTTCAACACCCTGCTTTCTAACACATATACTTCAAGAAGGCTTCTCCCTCTTTCCTCAATAAAATGAACATACCATGAGTGGACATAACTACAGATGACATATAATGGACTAAAATGAGCAAATTTACTTCAGTTGTGTATAAAAAACAGGCTAGGATGTATTGCTTTGCTTCGTTTTTATAGGCAAAGCAAAACAACCCCCCCCCCCCCCGTGCCGCAGGCTCATGAATAGGTATCAAGGCTAGCAGACCTTGTATCGCCATCAAATTTCCAATGATAAACTACAATAGATGGTGTTCTCTGATAAGTGACATCAACGAGGCAAATGTGTAGTCAAACAAAACTCACCATCATCATCTTCATCACCGTTGCTTTTCCCTTCATTCTCGTCCCCATCCCCGTCTTTGTCATCGTCCCGGTCATCGTCTCGCTTGTCATTTCGGTCATCATCCTTCCAGTGCGCAGCGACATGAGAATAATACATTACGTCAGTAATATCACAGTACTCATCAATCTTGCACATCATGCAATGACGGTGTCTAAAGCAAAGCTCACTGTATGATTTCTTACACTAATGTTTAGAAGGGTGGCATGTAGCAAGCACATCAAGATAATCACTCTACAGTCAATCACAATTTCTTCATTCTGCCACTGGTATTGGCAATTGGCGATAAAATATAAAATGATATCCATGACACCTACACATATATTGCTTCAAGCTTCGTTGGAAAAGAAAAATTCATTCACTTTCCACAGCTACACAAAGGTGCTACATTGGGCAGCATATGCACTGATAACAGACTATGTGTAATGATGTTCAATTGGATGAAAATAAAAAAAACAACAATCAATCACACAACAGTTTTGAAAATGGTGCCACTGCTATGAACATATGATGTCCATGACCAAAATTACCACACTTATAAACTTTACTATTATTTTTCTTATAGAACAGTTTATGCAACAAAACTTTCAAGGATAACATGTAAGTATGGTAAATGCAATCACTCACAGATATATAAAACATTTGACAATCATGTCAAATACCTTAGGTTGTTTTTCGTCGTATACATACAAAATATTGGAGATATTTGTAGCATGGAGGACAAGGCATCTCATATTGTTTCTACCTGGAAACATCGTTTAGGACAGTGTCTTTGACAAATGGTGCCCACTTTTGCGATCTAAACCATCTCGCGAACATTTTTTTTTAACCAACCCTGTCTCTGTCATCATCTCTGTCTCCGTCCCGGTCGTCCGTCTTGCGCCTCTTCGACTTCGACTCCTCCCGGTCCTCCTTCTTGTCTTCTTTCTTGTCATCCTTGCGGTCCTTTTCATCCTTCTTGTCTTTGTCTTTCTGCAGATTGCATGTGTGTGTGTGTGTGTGTGTATGTGTGTGTGTGTGTATGTGTGTGCCATCGTGCATTGTGTGGCAGGGAACGTACAGTTGAAGGTCATTTGCACATGTTCACTTGCACAAGGGACAAGCAATCATTAACATATTCCTGGAATTATTATTATTATTATTATCTTTTTTTCTTTTATTTTTCTTTTTTATTCCTTATTTTTTTGCTGCACAGAAGAGGACATCACCAGCTACGTCGATATAACAATTCTTGTCATGACTGGTGCACTTGTCCACAATGACACTGCTCTGTACACAATTACTCATGACTTCACAATTAGGTTGTGTTTTGATGACGTTGCAGTCTGGCAGTTTTACCACGGCCAGAAACATGCAGCAAAATTGTGAGCAGATGATCTTGTGATCTTGATGATGGGAGGGTTTGCAATACTGTATTTTTCTTGGCATATCAAAGTCAGCTGATAGTGTCAAAGGATAAAAGGACCCATTGCACACAGAGGACAATGGGCAAGAGTAGTTGCCTTGACAGTGACTGCCATGGACAGAAGCAGTCCAATATGAAAACTGCCATGGCATTTAGTTTCTTCATATGCAACAGAGTTATGATGGACTTTGAGTTTTTGTGCTTTTTTTTTTTTTTTTTTGCTTTGTTATATTTGATTTAACAACCGGAGACCGGAGATCGGGATCAATACAGTAAACAGAAAGGACAGGGAAATGTTGAGAAATACATAGAACATAGATCAAGAGCAATAACGAACAAATCTAGGTACAACACCAACTAAACTTGACATGCATTACCATTGCATTGTACCTGTACAAATGGTAATTACAGGTGGAATATCATACAGTATTTAAACCGTGGGAAGCTAAACTTCCACAAAGAATACGTCTTCAGGCCACTTGTTGGTAAATCTCCTACCTTCTTTTCATCCTTCTTCTCCTCCTTCTTCTCCGGGGCCTTGTAGATGGCCTTGAAGATGTTGAAGGCAAAGTCTCTCTGGAGCATCTCGTTGAAGAGCTCAGCAAACAGGGATACCTACCAACATGAGGAAGGTTGGAAGAAGGAAATGTGAAGGCTTTGATACAAACACACACAGGCACACATGAACACACAAACACAATTATATACAAACTAGCACACACACATAATCTTTGAAGAAACAAACTAGCATGAGTATATTTTGTTCATGTTTGTTTGTTGTTGTTGTTTTTAGGGGGAGGGGGGAGCAATGTGAAATTTCACCACTACCTACATATCCAGACTAAAATGCAAATGGGAAACACAGCACAGCACAGTACAACCTGTGAACACAAATACAAGTATGCTGTCAAATGTGTTCAATCAAGTGAGCTCATCCAATAGTAGAAGCATTATCAGAGCAGTCAGTTCATGGAGGTGAATTAAAAAAAAAAAAAAAAGAGAAAAGGATAGAGGGGGACACACCAGCTATAGCTTACCTCAAAGGAATGCTCCTTGTTATCTTCCACACGGTAGTCAAGGAGCACGCTCAGCGACTGGAGGGTGCAGTCAAACTTTCCACTCTTGGCAATGGCTGACGGGTGGACCAGGATGGTGGGAGTGTCCGGGAGGGTGTAGCGCACCTCCAGGTCGCGCTTCTCCCTCTCCCTAAGCCGTCTCTTTTCCTCCTCCTGGGGAACCCAAAGATGGAGAGTGTGGTTAGCATGACCAGGGAGGCAACATGTCACTCTCTCTCTCTCTCACACACACACACACACACACACACACACACACACACACACACACACAAATACCAGTTAGGTCCTATGATGTCAGGATACACCACACGTCAATCAACAGCATTGGACTGAAGATATCATGCACAGGACACACATTGCATTTAACTGAGTGTGTTCAGGAGGTTGTTTTACTAAGCACTAAAATTGATTCCAAGTTCAATTCAGCTGACTTTAGGGACAATTTTAGGATCAATGTCAGGCTCAGAAGTAAAGAACTATTTCAGTAGGCCATTTGGGAGCAATATCTAGTGCTGAGCTTACGACATTGAAGAATACATCTTGAATGTCTATGCATCCTTTCGAACTAGAATTTGTCCCAACTTGGGTTCATACAATATGACTTGGCATAGTTTCCATGTTAGTGTAACAGGGCCCTAGACTGTTCCACACTTTTCTTGAGTGGTTAATTCAAACTGAAATAATCTTACCAATCCTCACTCACTCTGCATATTAAATGTCACTATTTTCATTTCATTTCATTCTATTCCAATTCATCCCATTTCCATTTCCATTTTTACCATGATTTTCTTCCATGCTTCTGCTAGAGTATCACAGTCAATATGTTCTCATTAGACAAAAATAAAGGCAGTCTAGATTTGAGAAGGTATAATGCACACAAAAGTGCCAGCCTACACAATGCACTGAATGCCAATGGTGATTCGAGAAAGTTTTAATGCTGCGATAAAGGCAATTAGTGTAAGCTCCAATTCATGAATGATTCTGGTTTTACCGTAACATAAAGGAACAGGAAGACTGTAACCTCACCACTTCCTTCTTCTTCTCGCCATCCTTCTCCCGATCCATTTTGTCCTTATCGTCTTTCTCCTTCCTCTCTTTGTCCTCCTCGTCCTCTCTCTTCTCCTCCTCCCTGGCCTGGGCGTTGGCACCGGACTCGTCCCCGCCCTCGTCCCCGCCTGCCTCCATCTCCATGGCTTCCGCCTCGGCGTCTTCGTTTTCCTGCTCCGTCTTGAGCGTCTTGGTCAGGCGGGCGATGAGCTGCGACTTGAGCCCCTTGGAGTTGAGGCCCCGGATCTCCAGCTCTTGCCGCAGTTCGTTGACCTGTGCAGCACGAGACGACGATTTGTTGACAAAGATGGTTTTAAGAATGTTCTCTGAGTATCTTGCAAAGGGGTCAATCCACGTCAAATCATCCAATTTTCAGAAAAGTTGTCACCCGACCCCCTCCGATTTTCTTAAAAATCGCACCAAATGTTCCCCAAAGTGTCTGACGGAAAATCCCAAAATATTTTGCCCCAAGGTCAATTGGTTGCTAAGATACAGTCTCACATAGCAACCGGTGAGCATTCCAAAAAATTAGTTAAAAGAAAACTAGGCATTTTTGATTGACTGTTTTAGCTTGGATATTTATGCAAAAGTGTTCATTATCTGGAAATTGAGAGAACTTTAGAGTCTTTGCAAGAAAAACTGACTGTGACGCGAAATTGACTTTTCGTTAACGTGCACGAGGTCACCGAAAATGATGTTAAATGTTAATTTTGAAAATTTTAATGCATATTTAGAAGCTAATATCTTCCACATTTCATCACCTTAGGTTCTAAAATATTATGCTGTTGAAGGCTTTGACTTGCTCACTAATTTTGAAAAAAATTGGCGCATTCATGATCACCGTTTTTACGGAGAGCGCCCTCAAAGTTGACAAAAATGAAAAATGTGCCAAATTCAAGGTCACGGATCACCCTTCGTCCCACCTAGGAATAGCATCAATTTTTGTATATTGATAGACATTTACCTATATTATCTTGGGTTACCAAAAAAAATTTTGCTCCCGAAATGTTCAATGGCAAATTTACCCCACTGAAAATGGTCGTAAACGGCCAAATTCCCATGTAATATCACATATTGGGTTTAGAGGACATTTCAAATGTCCACGCTTTCAAAATGAAAAGCACTAGCCCTGTGATATTTGCAGTAGGGATAGTCTGTTATACATATTTTAGTCATGTATACCACAAAACACTTTTATTACATAATAATGACCTTGAAATTTAACCCAAAATTTGATAAAAAACAATAAATCGCTCCATTTTCCTCATTGCACTACATGTAAATGTGTTTTGAAAGACTTTTCACAGAGCAATATTTCAAGAATTATGAAAGCTGACAGCCTACAATATTAAGGCTCTAAAGTATTTGTGCTCTTCTTTCAGATTTTGTGTCAATTTGATCATGAATGTTATACCCTTGACCTTGAAGTACTTCTAAAAATAGCTGTAAATTTGTAAACTACAAAGTACACACACGACAGGTGTTTTATGGCATGATACACTTGTGATTCTTCCACAAACACAAAAGCTTTTTATAGTGTAAATGTTATATACTGGAATTAATCTATACATGCTTGCAAGATATGTTCCAATCAATTGCTTTGTTCTGACAATGACCCTCAATTTATGACCTTCAAAATCATGAGAAATGCCTATTCCTCTCCATAAAGACCTGTATTAAAGTACGTAATAATAATATGGACATTAAAAAATGTGTATTCTAGCCTGTGAAACGCACATTAAAAGGACTGAGAGTCTTCTTTTTCAGGGAATTTGTTCTGTACCTAATGAAAACTTTCAAAATCATTTCAATTCTTATGTATTTTCTTGTTTTTGGAATTTCTTATGTATTTCTTTGTTTTTATTTTCTGCAGCATAACCATGTTTTTTTTTTTTATTGGAAATTGTCACAGCCCACTTTTCTACCATAACTAGAATAGAATTAACCAATCAAAGTGATAGATAGTAAAAATGGTCAAGTTTTTATGAGTTTCACCACAAAAAGCACTGTTTTCCTTAGGAAATGCACACAAAATCACAAAATATTACCATCCCCATTTTTGATTGAAATTGAGGGTCATTGTCAGAACAGAGTAATTAATTGTAACATATCTCGCAAACACGTATAGATTAATTCCAGTATATAACATTACATCATAAAAAGCTTCTGTGTTTGTGGAAGAATAACAAGTATAATCATGCCATAAAACACCTGTTGTGTGTGTAATTTGTAGTTAACAAATTTACAGCTATTTTTAGAAGCACTTCAAGGTCAAAGATATAACATTCATGATCAAATTGACACTAAATCTGGAAGATGAGCAGAAATAGTTTAGCACCCTAATATGGTAGAATGTCAGCTTTCATAATTCTTGAAATATCTCTCTGTGAAAAGTCTTTCAAAACACATTTACATGCAGTGCAATGAGGAAAATGGAGCGATTTATTGTTTTTTATCAAATTTTGGATTAAATTTCAAGGTCATTATTATGTAATAAAAGTGTTTTGTGGTATATATTACTAAAATATGTATAACAGACTATCCCTACTGCAAATATCACAGGGCTAGTGCTTTTCATTTTGAAAGCGTGGACATTTGAAATGTCCTCTAAACCCAATATGTGATATTACGTGGGAATTTGGCCGTTTACGACCATTTTCAGTGGGGTAAATTTGCCATTGAACATTTCGGGAGCAAAATTTCTTTGGTAACCCAAGATAATATAGGTAAATGTCTATCAATATACAAAAATTGATGCTATTCCTAGGTGGGACAAGGGTGATCCGTGACCTTGAATTCGGCACATTTTTCATTTTTGTCAACTTTGAGGGCGCTCTCCATAAAAACGGTGATCATGAATGCGCCAATTTTTTTCAAAATTAGTGAGCAAGTCAAAGCCTTCAACAGCATAATATTTTAGAACCTAAGGTGATGAAATGTGGAAGATATTAGCTTCTAAATATGCATTAAAATTTTCAAAATCAACATTTAACACCATTTTCGGTGACCTCGTGCACGTTAACAAAAAGTCAATTTGGCTTCACAGTCAGTTTTTCTTGCAAAGACTATAAAGTTCTCTCAATTTCCAGATAATGAACACTTTTGCATGAATATCCAAGCTAAAACAGTCAATCAAAAATGCCTAATTTTCTTTTAACTAATTTTTTGGAATGCGCACCGGTTGCTATGTGAGGCTGTATCTTAGCAACCAATTGACCTTGGGGCAAAATATTTTGGGATTTTCCGTCAGACACTTTGGGGAACATTTGGTGCGATTTTTAAGAAAATCGGAGGGGGTCGGGTGACAAGCACTGGATGATTTGACATGGATTGACCCAAAGAACACCTTCTGGATATGACATAATTTCTCAGTCATCTAGTTCAACTCTTGTACAAGTGAATGAAAACCTTACATTCATCATCTTTGTGTGATGCACACAAAGTCAGAATAGTCAATATAGGAATTATGAAGTATACCCTTGACCTGTGAGGGACAGGCTGATTTTGCTATAACACGCATTTCCCATAGGCACTTGCCCGAGTATACTCAGGACTCGTCGTCAACAGGTTAAATACACAAGTAAATAAGGAGTGGATATCATCGGGGCAATATGCAAACCTTATTTTTTGACATATTGCATCTGAAAAGTCCAAACAAAATCAGGTAAGCTTCCTACCAATGCCCATATGAACAAGATCAAGGTTTGAAACTATGGGGTTCTTTTCCACAAGATTCCACTATTATATCATAGTACTTGCTACAACCTTTTGAAAGATTAAAGCACATTGGAGGAGTCCACAGAAATATATTCATAGTGAAAGGGCAAGGTAAATATATAATGTTCTGGCTATATTCTCTAATAAATATGAGATATATTGTAAAATACATTTTCAACAAAACTCATCCAAGAGAGGTTTTTTAGCACTGCTAGAAATGAAGATAATAAGTGAATTAAAACTGAGAACACACTGATGAGACCATTGCAAACTGAGATATCTGATACCAAATACCCACCTTCAAAACAAAAATCAAAAGCAATTTAAAAAAAAAAAAATCTTTGTTTAAAAAAATTAAGGTTTGCAAGAGAGTATGGCTTTTATTTTCCCTCATACTTTCATGTTCTTGGGATCGAGGTCCTTCCAGTTGGTCGGAATTTGCTTCTCCTCTTCCTCAAACTCCTCCACTTCCTTGGCTGGCTCCTCCTACATTGGGCAGACGCAAACGACAAGCGGTACACGGTGTTAAAATCATGACGCATGCGCAGTTACGCCTCGCCTACATGGCAAAGGCGCAAACTCACAAACAAAGACATGCACCATACACCCAACTTGTGTAGCATTCTACACTTACACTTACATGCACACATACACACCCACACACATACATACACACAGACACATGTCTCTTCCTATTACACACAGGGATAAGAGATTACTGTCAATGTTACCATGGAGTGACTAAAGATTTAGCAGGGCCATCAAAATTTCCCAATCACCAGCAATCACATGGACTCATTTGACCCCATACGATTTATGAAAAACTCACATTGGCAATAAAAAAAAAAAAGTGAATTATTGAGTAAATCAAAAATTGTACAAATCTGAGTGATGACATGCAATGATATTTGTGTTTATACCACAGCGTGCAAGTGTCACAATTTGGTTTGCTTCTTTCTTTGACAGGAAGTGTTACAAATGTTTTTGAAAATGTTACTCCATGCAGACTGGTTTGGTTTTGAACATACAACCCTAAACTTTGTCACAGATAGCCACAAGTATTTCATTTTCTTTTTGTGACAATGCTGCACAATGACCAAAGAAAAAACAAAAATTGTTCATTTCCTTGAATTTCTGAAATACATGCATAGAGCAGCCTGCCACATGGGGGAAAAACAGAGAGAGAGAGAAAAAAAAAAACACAATTGCACACACACACACACACACACACACACACACAAATACACACACACACACACAAATGCACAAGCACATACGGAAACGTACATGCTGCACACCGCACCTATGTAATGGACTGGATACTCTTTTTGCTGATCGACATGGGAGTAGATTCAAACTAAGCCATGACCACATCAAGAGTTATGTTCATGTTTTGAGATGATCTGGAAGATTGGAAGTATAGTTGGCTGGGTGTGTAATACCACAAAATGAATATGGATGAGTATGCTGTATTCTTTATTCAGTCACTGCTCCTTTGTTGTGTTCAAATATTTCAAAGTATTCTCTGTATATTCCCATTCTGTATAACTTAAGTCATTCTCTGAGAATCTTTTGTTAACATAGAACACATATTTTGAAAAAAAAAAAATGAATAAGCACAGCCAGTTGATGATTTGGTTTTGAGTTTTCCATGGAGTGGGGGGCAACTGCACACCCAAAACGAATAACTCACCAACTCGGGAACTGTCGGAAATAAAGAGACACTGCTATTAAATGAGTATGAGGAATTTTAGCCTATGATGACCATGTCTATGCAGTGTGTGCGATTGTTCCCAGTTTTCTTGGAGGTGTAGTTGCCACTGAAGTAATCCCGGGAAGATTGCATTTGTGGTGTTTGTATGTATATCTAAACAGTACAAAAGGAGAAAGCATTATGTATAGATGTATATATAATTTGGTCTCCACCAAATACAGAGCACCTTGAGTGAAGACTAGCAGATTGTAAGGAACCAACATCCAGGGCAAAGGATTAGAAACTTATCTGGAAATGAAAAGCAACCTCCAAGTTCCAAGTGGCTCACAACAAACTTATACTTAAAACAACGCAAAAAAAAAAAAAAAACCAACAACAATAATGTCATGATGATGTTATTTGTTGATCTTATACTTGCACTGTGAATCTTATAAAGTGAATGAGTGTAAATGAATAATAATAAGAAAAAAAAAATCTTACTCAGCAGACAATGTGTAATGCTGTGTGACCATGTTGACAACTAAACATGTGAATGAAAGTTTTTCATTAAAAAAAAAAAGAAACAAAAATGAAATAAAAGTATGCCGTGAGTGCCTGAGTTGTGGAGTTGTCCTCCGGTTTCTTATCCTTGTTGTCGACGGCCACCAATTTCTCGCCAAGCATCTTTTTGTAGAGCTCCACGACACTCTCCCATTCAACCTTCGTGGGTAAAATGTGCCACACGTCGGGCACGAAAATTACGACAGTTTCCACTCGCGCCGGGATGACCCGCCCCTTGTGGTTCTCCTCGGGTCGGTGATAGCGCAGTTCCAGGAACCGGTACCTGGGGAGGCGTTTAAAAGTTGGGAACATGCCAGAGTACATTTTTCGAATCACAACAATGACACATTTCACCTTCTTTTCCCTCTTTTTCATTTCCCCCCATTCCCCAAGGAAATGTTCTTTTCAAGAAAAAAAAAAAAAGGAAATGGATGTCTGGCCACTACTAACGTGGTCTTATCATCCTGGATGGGTTTCGAGTTAACAAGATGGAGTTTCTGTCATGTTATGATGTATTCTTGGCAAACATAATACAAAGGTATATCTGGTACAGAAATGAAAGTGTCAACATATTGTCTAGTAGAACTGATTAAGATATATGTTAATTGCATCCCTGTTATACAGGCCAACTTAGTCTCTCGCAAGATCAAGGACCTGGAGACACTTTCTCAGCCACGAAATTCTGTTTTCTCCTAGGATCTTCTCCATCTCACGTTAGGGGGGTTTAACCAGCATCTCACCGAGTTGAAGAGACACTAGCACAGACAAACAAATATCATGGCCAAGTTCTTAGCCAGTGTCTTCCAGATCTTTCCACTCCAGTTTGCAGAAGGGAAGAAAAAAAAAATAAGTACATGCAATCTCAACTTCAAACAATTATTAGTTGGAGGATTGAAAACAAATACGAGAAGGGAGGAGTGGAGTGTTCGTTTGTCAGGAGAAGAGAAGTTTGTCGGAAGAGAAGGTTGAGAGACAGTTTGTGGTAAAGCACTGGATTACAAGGGTGATGGTGGCACTGAAATTACATACACATTCAACAAAACAAAACAAAAACAAACAAAGGAGGAGGTACCAAGAGGAAAGGCATGAAAGAGCTTTGTTCCCCTGAAAGAGAATAGAGACATTGTACACTGGTAACGATCAGATTACCTTTTCGTCTCGGCTGGTCAATCTGCAAAGTGAAAAGCATTCCCTCTTGTCTGCACAAGTATATATATCCACGTGAGAACCTCACAACACATAGACAGACACTATCGTACACTCAGCCTAAATACCACACTCGACAACAGTACAAACACTCGCTCAACGTCCCATGTATAATGTCACGACACCAAACTTTTCAACTTGCCGTGCTTCTGCACCGGTGTACACGACTAGACTATGATACAGGACTGTGGCTATCTCTCGGGGAAATGCAAAGACGGCAGATGAAGAAGCAGCACAACACAACATGAAGGTTCTATATGGACAGCACAACTTAGGATGTACCTGGACTTCGGAGCAGCAATATTAGAAGCCAATTTCTAGAAGTATCATATGAGAAGGTGTGCAGAGGAAGTGAAGTTCAAGGTAGGGCAAAGAATCTACCACAGCTACTTTTTTTTTTTTTTATAAAGTCAGCTTAAGTGTAGCATGCCAGGAAGCAAAAACAGCAGAAAAGTAGCCACTTTGTATAATGACTACAATGACATTATGTCAGCGAAAGTGTTTGTAGCTCTATAACTGTTTTTATATCCCGATACCAGAAAAGAAAAGGTCTAAATGGATCTGAAATGCATTTGTGCACACACTGTGATTTTGCTCATTTTTTAGAGTAGTCCAAGTCAGTTCCATCAAACTCCAAAAAGTCAAATCTGTGGCTAGACAGCAACACTCTTGACCCTCCCCCCCCCCCCCCCCCGAAAAAAACCCCCAAACAAACAAAAACTGATGTGTCAATCTTGCACTACATATTTCCTGCATTTTTAGCTAAGATATTGGTGACAAGCAACAAGCAAGAACCCATGATGGAATTAAAAAAACAAAAATTGAATGATCCTTGGCCATTCAGTCCACTGTGGATTGATTACCTGTGTTTCACTC
The DNA here is from genome assembly GCA_033980235.1 of Diadema setosum. Classification (NCBI taxonomy): domain Eukaryota; kingdom Metazoa; phylum Echinodermata; class Echinoidea; order Diadematoida; family Diadematidae; genus Diadema; species Diadema setosum. Next base: position 10,897,446 of record CM067061.1, read on the forward strand.
TTCTAGATTAGATTCATTTATGTTGCTTAGATGAAACAATGTGCCAATCGCTACTTTATTTGTAGCTTGATCAGAATTGTTAGTCAGCACAGCAGGTATTAGTACAATTGAGACATGTGTTCATCAATGCAGAGCTTCACATTTTGTTTCCTAGATAACAGAGCAGCACAAATCTAAGTCATCAGGATGTAGCAACACACGTAAGAAGCAACTGAGAATTATGATCTATCTTATCTCTTCAATCATCTACTGGAAGGGTGGGGGGGGGGGGGAGGTCGGGAAGAGGAGGATAGGAAGACGATTTTATGAATTGGGTGATAAGCACAATCACGCTACCCAATCACAGTTTTCCCACTTTAAATGGAACTTGTACCAACTGACTTCAAAATTCACATGTAGCATGCTTAGACATCAATATGCAAACACCATGGATAACCTTCTCTTAGTTACTATTACTGCAGATTAATTACCAAAAAGTCTGGATGCGATCTCGCCATGATTTTTTTTCTTCAATCTACTTATTACACAAAAAGAGGGATTTTAAACTCAGAACAAAAGTCTTAAACACAAAGTCACTTGAATTACATATTATTCTCACACAATTAATATACATTCAGATCAAATTTTCATCGAAATAGCATACATTCAGACATTCACTATACCCAAGTTTTGCGCTGATAATAAAGAAGAGTTTCAGTGTACGCTACCTGCTATAGGTTACAATGTACATGTAGCTACCATTGGGTAGGCAGCTGCGTGTATTAAACTTTCGAGTCTCCCACATCCAGCCAAATCCCTTATCCGGATGAGCGCTGGTCCCAACATGTCTGGATAACAGAGGTCAGACTGCAGTACTTAGTGCTCTTATTTTAATGCATTATGCATGCATACAATGCATTTAAACGCATTTTTATCCAGTTTTTTTTATTTGTTTCCTGTAATGTGCATTTGGGTACCCTGATTGTGCTATTGACTATCACCATGTCAACTGTTCTGGAAGTGTGGGAACATGTATAATCTTGACAATAATGCACTGTCTAGGCAAATTTATAAACTTCCCCTTTCATGAACTAATATAAAATGGTCATAGTATTAAAATAACACCAATTAATTACATTTTCTAATTTCATCCAAGATCACCCTTGAGGCTCTTTGATGGAAGTACGACCTTAGTCGAGAAAGGCCATTTGACATCCCATCTGTTGGTTTTGTTTTGTTCTGTTCTGTTCTGTTTCTTACTGTGAAGGTGTGACTAAGATGTTGGAGGTTGGGAAAACTTGAAAAATCTGAAATGTTCTATGTCCAAAAGGTGTTACACTTTTGATTTCCTTTCAGAAAGGCACAGGAGAAGAGGGGGGTCAATCTGATGGTCACTTTGAATGTACAAAATAACACAGAACTTAACAAACAAATGCACTGTACAGAGCCTGTCCATGACCACCTCCTTATATCGTGGTATCTCCTTTCCATCATCTGACCTACTCAGAAGCAGAATGCAAGCAGCAAATAGTCTGATTTAAGGCACGATGGGGCCGACATCTGATCTCTGGACAAGTTCCATTGACACAATGCTCACATGCTATAGACCCAAAGAATCACACGATAGGGTAATTCTTTGGTCCGAATACCCCACATCTTCCACACAAAGACACATACAAGCAATTTAACTCATTTCACCTAGCTACAATGACTTGGCTTGACAAGAACATCCTATCAGGCCATGTAAGGGTTTGATTTAAGAAGCTTTCATCAATATCATATGACAGACATTTAGAAACCAAGGACTACTGTGCTGCTCCACTATTTTACAACTCGCTCTGCTAGGCAAACCCCTTTCCACTAGACACCTGTTGGACAAATCAGGGTTCACAAAATTCTTCATCAATGAATACGTTGACATACAAGTATACCCGCTTTCACATAAAAATTCTGTTGCATCTCAATAGAATCATCAGGCAATACACACATGCAACTCACTACATACACTCACCTTTCTTTTTGTGCTTTATTTCTCCTTCTCTTTTTTTCTTTTTATTTCTCTCTCTCCTTCATCACATCTTGCAGAAATTCCTTGCATTTCATCACAGTGGAATCTCTCTTTTGTCCTTCCATAAGAAAATAACACCCAAGTATTCTCTACCACTTTCCTAAACACATCCCCCCCCCTTCCCCTCACTGAAGCCCCCCTAGACATGGGAACTCACCACTGGGTGCAGGAGCTGAGGTCAATGCCAGTCAGCGCCTTGGTGGTGCGGATGGCCGTCTTGATGAGCACCGAGCTGTCGTTGACCGGGTCAGCCCCATCCATGGAGGGGGACCAGGGTCCGCCGATGGCCATCACCTCGTTCTTGCCCTTCTGGCCGACCAAGAAGTTGATGAGGCGCGTCGGATGCTGGAAGTTCTCCCGCACCTCGGCGGAGTCCTGGGCGCGGGCACAGCACCGCTCATGGAGCTCTTCCTGGGACACAGAAGTCATCAACATCACCTGGAAGGGAGGGGGTAAGGGAGATGAGGTTTCTACAGACACCTTACTTCATCCAGTGCTTAAATCCACAAACTTTATGCAACCACCTGACATAGGAGCATGTAAATATGCTTGGATTGAATCCCCCCCCCACCCCACCATGTTCAGGAAGATGTTTTCCATCAAACAATGATCCTAATTTACACTAATACTGAAACCCAACATTTAAAAAAAAAAAATATTCTTATAATGATCATGTTCAATCACACATAGATGCTGGCACAGCTTGGAAGTGTGAACTGAAGGCTTGGTGCATTCATGCTCATACTGCTTTGATACATGAAAAGTTAATGCAGACCATTTTGATCCAAAAACTTTTATTTTTTAAACTTCAATAATAAAAACAAGGAAGTTAAAAAAAAATTATTGGCTTATAAACCAGGAAATGACAACATGCTTCACTTCTGACAAAATTTAAGACAGCCACAAGCTGATCCATTTATCTCTTCTACTTGGCGGCAAAGAGGAAGAAACTCCTTGATTGGTCTCTACATATGACTACACAAATCAAGTAGGAAACACTAGACAAATTGAGTAAGAAGAACTACAGAAGTCAGGTACGAAACATTCTACAAATCAAGTCAGAAACACTACGCAAAGAGGTAAGAAATGCTCACAAACCTTGGCACAATAGAAGTAGTCAGCATCTGGCGGGTCGATCACAGTGGCGGCGCCCTGAGGAGGCGTGGCCTCCTTGTGCATGATGTGAAAGTTGCATGGCTGCGCCACGTTCATTGGCCGGTGGATGGGGAACACGCCCTGCCAGGTGAAGTCAGCCATGAAGAAGTCACTGGGGATGTACATGCTCATGTAGCGCTTGTGGAGCTCGATGACATCGGCTTTGGGACTGAGGGTGGAGGTTGGTGGATGCGTGGAGAAAAAGAACACAAAAGAAGTGCTCAATCATTTATATCAATGTCATGAGATGCAAATGGGGTTGCAGTTTTTCATTTGCTCTGCGTTGCAGATGTTTCTTATAGAGCTGGCTTGATTTGGCTTTCGTTTAACTTTATGTGGGACACAAATCTCAAGTCCTACAGCTGTTGTTAAGCAACAACACAGGAGCACAGTTGATCAATATTTCATAGGAAGAAATGCAAGGTGGGTCAAGCATCCAAGAAATTACAATGAATCATGTGATAGTCATTATCACCTTGTCAGGGGAAGGGGAAAAAAAAACCAGGAAGAAATCAGAAAATACAGCTACATCATCAGATTGGAAAAAAAAAAAATGAGTGCAAACCTTCAATCCGAAAAACGTTCATTAGTGTCACAAATGTCACAATATAGGAAATATTGAGACAGAGGTACAATGGGAAAAACATGTCAAATCTCTAACTCACATATCGAGGGCAAATCTGGGAATCTGCACAACATAGCGCTGAACCACCCTCTTTGTTCTGCGTGGGGAGCGCCGCGGAGACCTTGAGCGTCTTGGGGAGCGTGACCTTCGCCGCACTGGGGACCTCTCCCTTTCACGCTGTCTTTCCCGTTCTCGCCGCTCCCTGTCCCGCTCACGATCTCGTTCCCGCTGCTCCCGCTCTCTTTCACGCTCTCTCTCTCGCTGGGCGCGGTCCCGCTCGCGCTCACGGTCACGTTCCCGCTCCCGGTCCCGTCCTACAGACCCGAAATCCCTCCTGCCCATGGCCTGCTGTCCCAACTGGCTGGCCCTGCTGGCTTGGGCATAGGCACCTGATGGACGAACATGTATGGAAAAGAAATGAAAAAATGGGGTTGAAATGAATCTGGCACCACCACATCTTATATTAGCACTGAATACTATCTCAAATACTTAATCCCAATTGAGACCAGCTGAGCAATGCTGCTTTTATCAGGCTTTTTGCTTTGCTCAGAGGCAAAATAGCACATGAAAGGGCAGTCTAATGTCTGAAAAGAGTCATAGCTCATTCACAGTGATAAAATTTCATTTCCATTACTTAAAAACAAACAGGCTGCAAACCATGTGAAGTGGTCCATCTCACATGCATGCTGGAAAAGAGATAAAATCTCACTTCCATTACTTAAAGAAACAAACAAACAAACAGGCTGCAAACCCTGTGAAGTGGTCCATCTTACATAAATGCATGCTGGTAAAGGGGCAAGTAAGACACCATTCCCCCTGGAGTTCATGCAAGTCACCTAGGAATGCCAGCAAAATGATATCAATGAGGCGTTTTGTGCCATACGAAAGGAATGTGTGAGTCCGGACCGTACTCACCAGCTAGGTTTTGCATGGACTGGGTGCTCTGCTGCAACAGGGCAGGTTGCTGGACCACGGACTGGGGTGGCTGCTGCAACAAGGGAGGTGGGTTACCCAGAAGCCCAGGGGGTGCAGCACTCGAAGGCATCATGCTGGTCTGCTGAGGGGCTTTCAGAAGGGGCTGCTGGCTTTGCTGTATGGGGAAGAAGGTCCAAGGGGATATAAAAAGCATTGGGTTTGCATCAATCTCACGAGCCAATGTCAGGATTCATAGTAAAAACAGTATTTGGAACAGAAATTACTTCTAGATTACTATTAAAAAATAAGCCTGATTGGTTAATTTCCATTTGAACATTTTATCTTTCAGATTCTTCCAAACGCCTGGGAAAAGATACTTTTTTTTTAATGTTATCATGAATTTGATTGGTAACTTAAGAGTGCAGTAAATAAGCAATGCATCCAGATTACTGTGCTCTTGTGTGATTTGACAAGTGTAAATGTTTCACACAATCATTCTAATTTGTTCTGTGTTTTTCACAATAATGTCAAACAGGACATGTGGGACAATGCTTGAAGTGGATCATTATTTTGATACAACGACTTAACCCTAAAAAGACTGGGCTATTTTGGTAGCTCGAAAGACTGGGGGGGGGGGGCCTAAAGGGCCCCCCCTTAAGATCTCTGCCGTGGATCGCGCGATCGCCGCGAAAATTTGCACAATGGTAGTGTGCGATGTAATCTACAAGATCGTATATTTGAATTTTCCAAAATAGTCTTCTTTTATTTTATTTTGATTAATTATGCTAATTTATGCAAGAAATCAGACTTTTTTATCTAAATCAGTAAATAAAGCTCCAAAAGTGCTCATTTTTGGTCTAGATATTCTTTGTAGCATTCTTAGCAAATGCACTTGAAAAAAAATTCGCTATCAAAATTAATTTCTTATTTATTTTATTGTTTTATGAATTTCTTATGTATTTCTTTGTTTTTTCGACCTTTTGTTTCTGTTGTTTTTTTCAGCAAAATTTGTGGCAGACCCTTTTTGAAGCATAACACTACTAAAACAAATTGATTTTAGCCATTGAGAGTAAAAATAAGCATATTTATATGAACCATGTGATAAAACTCAATTTGTATTGACTTTGTACACAAAATCACATTTTTGAGCCATTTTCGGTCTCACGTGCATGTACAAAAAGTTATGTAACTTCAGAACCGTACCCCCGGGCGTCACAAATTTGGTGTCAAAATGTGCGGGAAACTTGAAAGAAAAAAGTCATAGAGCATCGCGGCGAGAGCATTGCGTGTTGCTGAGTAATCGCGCGAAATGTCGAGGGGGGGGCCTTTTAGGCCCCCCCCCCCCCCCCCCCCAGTCTTTTTAGGGTTAAATTTATGGTGCAAAGAGCTTCACCTGATTCTTACCTTGAGCATTTTGAACTGCTGTGAAATGCTTTGGTCAATCCTCTGACTAGGCTGCTGCATTTGCTGCACGAATACAAAATATTCAAGATAGGATTTGATATAGTCTGTTACAACACATATGCCCCTCTGCTGCAAAAGAGCTACCAAATATTTCTGAAAATGAAATCAAACAAAAAGTATGTATAACTTGGCTTTCAAATAATTAGAATTCACTAATCAAGGCTGATCTTTGATCCATATTTGATTTTAAACGTCATTTTCATGAAACAGAGCACAAAGCCAGCACTTTGGACAGACAGAGCACAGGTTAGTCCATGAATCAAATGCTTAAGGGGAAATTTCATGATTTTGTTTGCCATGATGCAACATAACAAACGATAGGATATAAACTTGATATTCCCATATTTATGTTCATACTAGACTTGCTTCATCCAAACTCTACAAAACATCACAAAAGCCTACCCATCTTCACCTTAACCAACCAAAGTTTTCCTAAATCCCATCCATCTTCACCCTAAGCCCACACACCTTCAACTGCTGCATCTTCATGGCATGTCCATGGTGCTGCTGAGGCTGGGGCAGCTGCTGCTCCATCTGGCTGTTGAGCATCTGGATGCGAGTGGCATTCCACTTGAAGGGCATGCTGGCATTGTACGTCGCCTCCACTAGCACTCGGTCCCCTATCTTGGGCATGCTTCCCTTCACAGTGCTGTGTTTTCAAGGCAGAAGTAAGCTTTGCAATGTGAAGTTGTGTGTGTGTGTGTGTGTTTGTTTGTGTTTTTTTTTTTTCCTTTTTATACTGCAAGTATGTTTGTCATGTCAACTGCTTAAGTTATTCCAAATGTATTGCCACAAAGCATAATAAGCAACATGTCTGGTACCAAGTGACATGATGCTGCCACACAGGCACACCACCACATCATAAAATGCAACCTTTCCGTGGAATTGACCTCTTAGTACACATGTAGTGAGGTTAAAGTTCCTTGCAGTATATTGTAGACCATTCCCACATATGACTGCATAGAAACACAGAGCATTTATTCATTACTGATTGTGCACATTTAGATACCAACACAAGTTTTATGAGCTAGATGCTGACTTCAGATATTTGCAAAAATGTAAAACAAAGCAGTTACAGAAGGGTGGCATGGAAATGTGAGTTGTAAAGAACCTGTGATGCAGCAACCAAACAAATCATCATCTTCTGAAGACTTCTGAAGGATAACTAATGTTTGCTTCATCAGCTGTGGCTTGTGGCAACCACAAAGCATACCTTGCCATCAGTTACAACCATGTACATTCTGCTTCAAGCCTTGTACAGCATTTGTGCCTTTTGCCGCTTGCTTGCCAAAAGAGTGACTTCTCTTTTCCAAATTTAGCTCTGATTCATGGCAATCAAACACACCCATGTTATGACAACATACAACTCAACTGCATCTTCTTACAAGCCCTATCCCAGTATTTCTTTGTATGAAAACCATAAAAAGCTTTGTCTTTGTGCTATCATTTATCTTATCTTTGTCACGCTGAATCAAATGTGTTTTGTGTTTACCCAAGTACACATGTCTGAAATGCCGAATGAATAATAATAATAATAATGAATAAAGCTTCTGTGTGTTTAACACTTGTTGAGCCCTTCGTGCATGAACAGCACACGTATGCTTCTGCATGTTTGTTTGAATGCACTCAAGCACAAGCTATGTTTAGTATGTATAGACACTGCAGGACACAAGATCGGTTTCATTCCTATTTTTTTGTAAAGTACAAAGTTCATTTTGACAAACCCCTCCATGCTAGATCAATGACACCACAAGTTGATAAAGATGGGAGACTCACTTGGTCTGGAAAAAGACGTCCTCATCAACAAAGCCAAAGGTGTCATGGAGTTTTGTCACTGTTCCAGTGAAGACTCTCTGTCGTGGCTGGCCTCCCTGGGTTCCCCTGGTAGTAGGGTAGCTGACTGTGAGCTGGGGGGCACCCCCTCCTCCGGCCCCTGCCCCTGCAGCAGCAGCCGCAGCAGCCGCATTCTGGGCGGCGGCAGCTTGCTGTTTGGAGCAGGAAGGAGAATGTCAATATACTTGAAGAATCATGTTTAATGCCCGCCCACAAGTCATGGACTCATGGACAAGTCAAGACTGGTTTAATGAATACCACTTGCATGAGTTAGAATGCAGAACGTGGTATGTTGATAAACATGGCAGTCTGACAGAAATTGACAAGAGCTTCTGTTAACTCTTTATGCCCTACATTTGCATGACCGACTCAGGGAATGGCTTGCCAACTTTGTATATTTCGCTCAAAAGCAAAACCATGCACTAACCGATTGATAAATCCCAATGTGCCACAGAACATTGAAAGCATCATCATAACAATAGACTTATTGTATCATAGCATTTACATCACATAAAGCTTGCAATTTCTCAGCAACTTTGCTGTACTGTATTTCCAGCATAGACACTTCTATAAAAAAAAAGTTGCATGGCTTTAAAAATTAAGAATGTCTTTCAAGAAGCACACGTGCATTAAGGTCTCAGAATAATGCGGCACACAGTAGGTTTACACCATGGAACACAAGAGTCACATGAATGCAGATATACTTAGTTTAGAGAAAATAGCATAGGTACAGTTTCGACCCATACCAACCCACCAGCTTTGTGAGGTTAGAACATGTACTATTTAACCACAAAGTTCTGTGTGCATTTCAATTTTATGAATTTTGCGAGAGCCACGATTCGCGAAATGAAAATAGAAGCAGAAGTTCTTGTCTACACTTTACTGTACAGTACGCGCAATAAGAAACGCCTCCGTCAATTTCGTTTTCCAACGAAAGTTCGTTATCGATCGAGTAGCAACGAAATCTGGACGAAATTTGGACGAAATTTCGTTATCGATTTATTAGCAACGATTCTGACGCTTTGTGGACGCTTTGTGGACGCATTTCACGCACGACCGCCCGCTCAATTCCGTTCGGCAAATGCGTTGCTCGTTCGGAAAATGCGTGTTCGGAGCTCGGCAGTTTCGTCCAAATTTCGTTAGAAGCGTCCGTGATCCAAGGCTTAGGCGCACATGGAATACAGTACACACGTGTGTGTGTAGTGGCCACATCCACAGCCGCTAGCCGGCAAGAATCACTGCAAGATTAGACTCAACAAGTAGCACAGCGGTCGGGAATGAGAACAGTAGACAGGCGTGGAATTCACCTGATACACATAATAATATTAAAAATGGTAACATGTATACATATATCGATGCCGTTTTCATTGAAGCAATTTGTAAAAGTTTTAGTTTCCTTACCCTAGCTGTAAGTACGGCACCGTTAGCAGATTATTCACTGCATTTAGTGAAAGTCACCTGATACATCACATGGTGGTATGCGGGCTGCATGTAACCAGGGAATGTGCACGTATGGGAAAGGCGAGTGCGCCGTATGTGCGTCGCCATTGCTATGGCATGGCTCGCTCGGCTGAACGAAACAGAGATGTTATACGATGTAGTAGTTCACGTGTTTTGTTTTGTTTTTTACAAGCAGAAAATAAACAACTGTTGATCATGAAATAGACTAAATTACCAAGTCATTCGGGTTCATAGTATTTAAGAGAAATCACGCAATTTTGGCGAGGGTGAACCCACAGGAACCCACAGGAACCTTATCGTAGAATGCCGACCAAAAAGAAAATGGTTTCACTAAAATTGCGTGTACGTAAAATCCATTTGAGTATAGAAAGAAAATTAACCCCCAAAGAAAGGAAAAAAGAAATTAGAAGGATTTGTTCGCCGTTATTTAAATATATTTCTTTCTTCAGCAATTGCGCGTTACATTGCCCGTTTTTTTATTGAATCAGGGCCCTGTTGCATAAAACCCTTACCGCTGGACTTACCGCTCCTTTCTAGCGGTAAGTCTTCAAATCAGCGGTAAATTTTATAATCCTTGATGCTGATTGGCTGTGATGCCTAATTTTGACGGTAGTTACCATTGAAATTCAATGGTAAGTTTTATGCAACGGGCCCCAGAAAAGCAAAAATATATATATATATATATATATATATATATATTCAAAACAAGACAATACATTTAATTCTTAGTTTGATATCGTTTATTTCTTTATTGGACAGAGAGATAATTCAGACGGTACGTGGAATTTTCAAAGCGACTAATTCAGACTGATTCTTAGTTTGACTTGGCTCTTTCTTTCTTTCTTTCTTTTTTCTTTTTTTTTGGGGGGGGGTGGGGGTTGAGGGTCATGTTTGTTGTACCCATGCACCCATAAGGTTCGTTAGTACGAAAATGAAACATTCAGATACACGCGACTTCCCTACACGAAAAATAGATGTTCGTAAATGTGATAGTCAAATTATGATTCATAATCCGAAAATGCACGAATGTTTGTGATTGGATAGGTGCGTTATTGTCGGATTAGCAAACCTTCGGAGTACTGTAGTATCGAGCCTGTTGTATTCACGGATAAACAAATTTTTGGAATAATGAATTTTATATTCAGAGCAAGACAATAAGTTTAATTCTTATTATAGTTTGACATCGTTTATTTCCTAGTTGTGAAGCGGGAAGCGAGAGATAATTCTGAAAAGAAGTATACAGACGGAACATGAAATATTCAAAGCAGCTATGAGATTGAATCTTAAGTTGTTTATTTGTTTGTTTGCTTGCTTGTTTGTTGTTATGCTCAAGTGTTGGTGTAATTATATATACATTTTTATTTTATTTATTTTTTTTTAGGGGGGAGGCATTTTTGTAGTACCCACTGCACGTAAAGTTCGCTGATGCGAAAGTGATAAAATGTTCCGTAACACGCAAATTCCCTACACCATAGATGTTCGTACCTAGTGTGAAAATAAAATGTATTACTATTATTATTTTTCCCCATTGTTCGATTAGCAAACCTTCGGAGTGTCAATCCTTTCGTTTTCGGATAAACGAACTTCCTTAACTCACAACACCACTTTCAGAGTAACAAACTAGTCATTATTTTATTCGGGCATTGAGAATACACGTAGTTCAGGAAAATCTTTAAGGCAAGAATTACGATGGATTCTTAGTTTGAAATCATTTTATTGATTTCCGTGGTGTTCATTATTCCGAAAAAGAAAACGGGTGCGCTATTCCGATGGTTACGGCGTTATTTCGAATCCGAAACACGCATATTCCTTGTGCCTATCCATGTTTGTTGATTCGAAAATGTAATCATGCTGCGGGTAATTGCTATAGGGCCATATATTGTTTTATTTCTGTCTATTGTTATATTATTATTATTATTATTATTATTATTATTATTATTATTATTATTATTATTATTATTATAATTATTATTATTATTATTATTATTATCGTCTTTAACATTATTAACCAATATTTTGATTAACGAGCATTTTGTTGGCTGGTTTTTTTTTTTTTTGGGGGGGGGGGGGCATTGCCCGATTAGCAAACCTTCGGAGTGTCAATCCTTTTATTTTCGGATGAACGAACTTCCTTTCCTCAGAAGAAGAAATCAGAGTAACAAACTAGTCATTATTTTATTCGGGCATTGGGAATAGTTCAGGAAAGAAACAGAAGGGAGGAATCCGAAACACGCATATTCCGTGTGCTTATTTATACGTCATGTTTATTGATATGCTGCGGCTAAGGGCCTATTGGAGGTCGTTATACCTCTCGTTTGGTGTACGATTTCTTTCGTTTCATATCACTGTATTTGTTCCCTTCATATTCTTAATCTAAAGGTAATTCTTTCAATTGCCTCGCACTGTGTACATGCATTTTCGTAACGGCGATTTCCCGCTTTGCTGCAGTATTTCGAAGGGTGTTTGATGCCAGCTGCTTCGGTGTGCTCTGTGGTAATGTTTATGTAGTTGTCGGGGAGGTTGTTGATACTTTGTCTGTTGACATTTATTTTCGTACAGGCAGGGGCGGATCCAGGAATTCCGTACAGGAGGGGGGAGGGGCACAACTAGTATTTCTGGTGCCACTTCCGGGTTTCACTTCTATTTTTTTTTTCACGATAAATAAAGGGGGCGCGCGCCTCATGCGCCCCCTCTGGATCTGCCACTGCTATGTGTTTATCTCGAGTGATGGTGATCGTGTTTCTAAATGTTTATAAAAAAAGGACATTATCTGAGTGATGCCTGATGATAGTGCAGGTGATGATAATCAACGATGCTGATGTAAAAGACGGCTTGCTGTGGATGCTGAGCGTTTATACGTGTATTTATAAGTTTTCCCTCTTTTACTCTTCTTTCCCCTCCCAAGAATGATAAAAAAAGAAAATACTGTACCTACACCTCACAACAAAAGGAACCACGTGTGAACAACCATCGTTAAGTTCAATCGAAACGTTCATTATTAGCAAAGAATAAGGGGAAAACACGAGTGACGGAAAATGATAGAAGCGACGAGATTGTCTTCTTGTGTATAATGCGGTCTCTTGGGATTGGAAAAACCCCACCCTCGGATCCCTTTGTGGAAATTTCCACAAAACCAGGTGCGTGCCAGACCCCAGGTGCCAGACGAAAGAATGCGCGCACTGGTGTAAGAACTCGCTGGTGAGTTGAGTTAAAGGAATCATTGCAAAGATGTTCTGATTCTTTCGCCTTTCTTTAGGCGCATACATCGAACAGTCGATTATTGCGTACTTGATCTAAGTACAATGTATTTATATGTTCCCGAGCTGTAAAAAGGAATTGATTGATCACTCAAAAATGCAATCACAGATTATGAAAGGTCTCATATGCCTAGACAAATTCACTGAGATGTCCTATGTGAGATGCAGCCACCACCCGATTAAACAGCAAAATCATGACAGTAAAATTTCACGCTCACCAAAACTGCCTATTACTTTTCATATGAATTTTGGTTATCAACACTCGTTCGTGGATTTGTTTGTTTGCATGTTTTGTGTGTATTATTCCTCGATCCTGAAAGACGTAATAATTATTCGCATCGAACGTAAACTGTTTACCGTAACTAAGCCTATGGCGCATTCGATCCATTCAACTTGCAGTAACCTCTAAGGCAGTAAGTTAGTACAGCTGTAGCACATGGTGCATTCCTTTGAACGCTTACCGGTCATAACGTCCCCACGTCAAAACGTCCCCGAGCCAAAACGTCCTCGGGTACGACCAAAACGTCCTCGGGTACGACCAAAACGTCCCCGGGCCCAGCTGGCACCAAAACGTCCTCGGGTCAAAATGTTCTAGGTCATAAATTTTTGATAAAATCTGAGCATCACTTATCAATTCATAACGGTAAATGTGAAGAAATTTTGTTATTTAGAGCAGCATTTAGGTGGCTCGCTGCTAGCTAGCTAGCTGTGCTGCCGTGCGCGCTGTCTGCTCTCGTAAATATGCAACGCGAATTCGATGCAACGCAGTGATCGCCGAGCGAGTAGTTGCGATCAAGATTATTCCCATAAGTAGATAAGTGACAAAAAAAAAATGGTGAAAATTCCATTTCTACTGGACTCGAATCTCACTCAGATGCAAGTATTTAGGTTACTGGATAACTAGGGTAAGTTTGTGCATGTTTGGAGGTCATTCGACAAACAGGTGCGAAAGTACACTAGCGTCCATATGCGCCAGAGTGTATTTTCTTTATGAATGTGTGCATTTGACCCACAGATAGAGCGCGCGCGGACAAAAGCGGGGACGTTCTGGTACTTGACCCGGGGACGTTTTGGTTGGAACACGGCGGGGACGTTTTGACCCGGGGACGTTTTGACCGGATTCGCTTTGAACCACATGTTTCGCATATCGGCACATCCAAACACATTAGCGATCGTCGTTATGGCAAACTTTCCGATTACAGTCAAGGGAGAAGAAATCGTAATACTGTACATGTACTTACGAAAGTGATTATGCTTAAGATCAAATAAAATGAAGAAGTTTGAAAACAACTTGGCAACACTCAATCAAGTTTTTCATTCTCTCACACAAAAGCTCTCTTGAGAAAATGAAAGCATTCCCCCTCCCCTGCTAGATAATGGAAGTTTTCATTACTAGCCCAGCAAGTTTTGGGAGTGTACATGAATGTTTTTCGGATAGAGTCAAAAGGGACCTAAGCTTCCGATTATAGCAGAATCTTCGTCAGAAGCAAAATGGCAAATAGGCGGAAAAAGCAACCACACACATGTAAAGCGACTTCACACAACAAGAACAGTCAGGGCAAAGGGACACGGAACAAAGAAAACAAAAGGAGAGGGTAGGAAGTCATGGGCAAGGAGCCCAACAGGTAAAGGGAGGGCCAGGGGATTAGAGCAGGAGGATGGACAGACAAAAGACAGGGGAAGGTTAGTAATGGTCGCCGTGAGGGCCAGGGGGCAACCATTGAAGGAAAAGGATGAATATGGAGGCAACATCAAACAAGATAAGGAACAACAGAGAGATAAAGAAAGGTAAAGCGTGAAATAGCAACAGCAAAGGGGGGGGGGTGAGCAAACAGCAAGCCCTAGAAAGGATCTGTACAAGTACCAAGAGGATGCAACAAAATGAAAGTGAGAGTCAATCAACAAATGCAATTAACCATATCAAAGTATGGTAATATTAATACAGTAATAATGATGATATTGACAAAACAAATTAGAATAATAATCATTAAAGCACATAAAAAAGGGGGACACAAAGTCCATGGGAGAGAAAATGTATACTTGCAAAGCAAGTATCAATAGGCAAAATAAATACATTTCAAAGAGCTGGTTCATATGAAATCACCTTTGATTTATGATTTTACAAACAAGAATTTTCATCGCTTACCTATTTCTTTTATTACTTTCGTAATGTCATGATATTTCATGATGGCATGTGTTCTGTCTTTACATGGCAAGATAGGGTTTTTTTTTCCATCCAGGGTCAAAAGAAGAAAGTGATAGAAAGATAATTGAAAGGATAGAATGAAACACCTACTCAGCAGGCTCTTGATATAACGCAAAAGCAATTCATCAGAAATGCAGTACAGTTCTAAATAATTTATCAGTGGAAAAAAAGAGCAAAGAAAATGGGATTTCGAGTTCAATAGGAGTAGGAACATCGCAATTACAGACTTGGACCTGATGCAAACATATTGTCTAGCTTCTGGTTGAGTTTCTTCAGAGACATAAATTTTGGTAGCAGTAAACCAGAGTGAACAAGCAAAAGGATACAATTAAGTGAAAAAATAAAATGCAGGTCTCTAGACCACTACAGTGCACGATCGAGCGAGCAACACTAAAACAGCCCCCAGGGCCAGGCCATGTCGTCAGTGTCACTCTCGTCTTGCTTAGATCATACAGGCCTACATTGTACATACATCGTTTCGTACTCGTCATCGCCAACGTCATGATGGTCGGTCACACGAAATAAATTGCATCATCATAAGAGCTCTTATATCAACACCACTAGATAGTAGAATCATTATCATTATCACTATCATTCCAGTCAATCTCGTCCAAAGCGAAACCCTCAAAATCCTCAAAATCATCGTGGTTAATTACTCTCACAAAACACATCTGTAAACGATTCAGACATCGCAGACCTAGCTACACATCTTGCACACAAAAATGAAATGGAGGTGGAAAACTACGATGAATACACAAAAACTATCGACGATGGCATTTTACCGTAGCAGAAAATACACAGAGTATCTTGCACTGGAAAAAAAAAATGGATGTGGAAAACTACGATGAGGAAAACTAGGGTGAAAACCCGATGCGTGAAGACGAACGATGAAGACACTTTTACGGTAAAAATACTTACACGGAAACAAACGAGTGGGTACGATATTCTCGCACACACGAAGATAATCGACACATCGTTCAATCGAAAAACTCAACAAACACTCGAACAAAAACTCACCCAAAATTGTGGCAAACAGGGTAATCACTTAATAAAAATGAGAAAAAACACTCTCAGAAGTATGATTGTACTCTGAAAAGAAAGGGATACAATGATACGGAAGCAAAAGAGAGAAAATGAGAGAAATGGACGGGAAACCTAGAGAACTTCGACGAAAGAAAGAGCTAGCGATTCGCGATTAGAGCTAACTTTGTATACACTGTAGCTGTGTGTGTGATCGCGCGTACAAAGGGTTGAAAGCGTTGAAAGCGTTGAAAGCATTGAAAGCGTTGAAAGCGTCCACAGCTTCGGAAAAGCGTTCGGGGATTTCGTTGAATTCGTTGAATTCGTCCAAAATCCGTCCATGAAGTCTGGACGCAAAAAGCGTTGAAAACGTCCCAGGCGAAATCAACAACGCTAAAAGCGTTGGGACGAAATTTGGACGCACTTTCGTCGGGCGTTTTCTATTGCGCGTACTGTATGTATTGAATGCCAGTGGCAATTTGTAAAAGTTTCATGCTGCAAAAATTACTTGCTTTACGGTACTTGAAACACCATTCTGCCCAACAGCACAAATCTTGGTTTTGATGGCCAGTAAATCTTACCTGCTGCTGCAGGGCAAGTGTCTGCCTCTGCTGAATGGCCTGGTTCTGCATGGGGTAAGTGGTGGTGGAGCCAGCACCCCCAAGCCCAGCATTGGCCACCAAACTCTGGCCATAGATGTTTGTGGTAGGCGTGCCCCCAACTCCAGGCTGAGCGCCAAGTAAGGATTGGTTCTGCTGCAAGAGGGTTTGACCTAGATGGGGTAAAGAGACACAAATGGACTTAATTTTTTTAATTGAAAACTTGTTTATCTTTTTCAAATCATTCAAAAACCCCATAGACTTGTAACATCTCTGATATGAGTGTGCAATAGAGATTTTGGGGTAAGACTTCATTTTGTACCCCCTCAATAAAAATATAACAAATATATCATATATGGTTAGGATATCTTATCCTAAGCTGCTCTTATGGATTATTGTAAAAATATATGTAACATTAAAGCCACCAAGCAATATCTCCATCATAGTGCTCTGTTTGTATATCTGTAACATAATAAGGTAACTTAACTAATCATGAAGACAGAAAAAAAAATAATAATTCATGAAATAGCAAACATCAACATCCTTGCTATTATATGACCAACAATTTGGTGATGCCTGGCCAAAAAACGTTGACATACTTAATCCTGCCGCTGCACCAGACACTCCAACATGTGACCAGGGCGGGTCCTTCCTTGCTCCGTACTGTGACATCTTTGAGGTTCTGCTGTTCTCAGACTCAAGAGTGCTTGGGAACAAAGAGTGAGAACAAATTCATCAACCAGTTCTACATGTAATCACATTTCTCTGCTTCATACACTGAAGATATAAGAAACAACTTTTGAGACTTAAATGCAAGCATGTTAAATTTTAACTGTACCAGCGACCCCAACACATCCGTGTCGAGGTCACAGGGCAACCCTATCATTTTTTTATGCATCTCCTAATATGGCTTTTAATAGTACCAGGGTGACCACAGACCACAATACAGGGTTTTATATGAAAATTTGTAGCCCAATGTCAGATAAGATACTTACAATCATAAGCTAGGGGATCAATCTACAATATGATCTGCTATAAGAGCCCAGTGAAAGATTTTATCTGAGCTTTTCGTCCTAAAGCACTTCGTATTGTTGAACTGGTTACATGGCACATGCACGAACAGCCCAGTTGTTGTTGATCGTGCATTTAGAGTGCATGGATAAAACGTAGCACACATTATTACCTCCGCCAAGGGAGGAGGTTATGTTTTCATTACCGTTGGTTTGCTTGTTAGTTAGTTAGTTTGTCCATGTGCAAAATAACTCAAAAAGTTGAGCAAGGATTTAAATGAAACTTGCAAGGAAGGTTGAGAATGACACAAGGAACAGATGACTAAATTTTGGTAGTGATCCGGAAATTTTTATGGATTTTATGAGGGATTTTTGATATTTTGGCAGGAAGGGTCAGTGAACTTGGGAGTTCAAGCAGTGCATTTCTTAGGCTTTCATACACGCACTAAAGTGCATGCTCTAGTTTCTGCTAGGGCGAGGCGCGCTGCCCAGCTGAACGTTTATGACGTAACAAAGGCTTTTATATTGGGAAATCAGACAATTTTTTAGCATGCATACGTATGGGTTGAAATCACTGATCTCTATGGAAGAGCAAGATCATCATTGGAAAGTAGCTGCTTGGCGGAGGTCTGCGCTGTCAGAGTGCTTTTTCTAGTTATACCTGTATATGTACATACATGGGGGGGGGGGGGGAGGGGGAAATATTAATTTGTGCATGCACAGTTGGATATTCTTCCACGATTCTTTCTAAAATGGCGAATCGGTTGAGAATGGGTATCCCGCAGATTGTCTCAAAGATTATGACAGTTCAACTTGTTCTCAAAAGTAATTGTTAGGGATACATAGCCATTTATGATAATCGGAACCATATGCTATTATTACAATATGCGGCGTTTGGTCACATTTGAACGATGAATCATTGAAAGAGTTGCAAGCGTCGCAATGCATTGCCATTTACTTCTAAAAACTGCACATAAAGTCATCGGGGCACTGTCACTGGTAACAGTATCCAGGGGTTAGTTTACAGGTAGGTTGTGAAATATTTAGGGTGAGATTGTACATATTTGAAAATCATTTATGGTGCAAAACGGCACCATCATCCTAGCGCACTAGCTGCGCTGAGTACATTAACCCTTGAAACTAAGCCAGGCTCATAACAATACATGCATGATATAAAAAATACCAATACACAAGTAGGTTCTCCAGGTATGTACAGAGCAGAGGTTTGTCCATTCACAACATATGTTTTATTATTATCCATACAGAGGATTTTTAGAGCCCAAAATACAAGTGTTATTTTGTCGACGCACCTCATAACCTCTGACCCACTTACATTGTAGAAAGTTTGTTGAACTCGACCAGGCGTTCGAATCATGCACGCTATTTTGCTTTTACATTTTACGCAGTCGAAGAATGGTAACTTGCTTTAAATAAGCACGGCGGTGGGGCTTTCTTCCACAGTACAGTATATTAATAATAGGCCTACTCATGAATGCGGCCCCACCAAACGGTGTTTACGCGAGATTGATACTGCAGCGGGGCCGATTTCCACAGCATAGCAATTTCTCGTCCTCCCTTTCTCCCATTTTTCTCTTTGGTCTTGAAGTTCAACTTTTATTCTCCAAAGGACTCCCTAATAATGTCCCTCGACGACTAATTTAACAGCCAAGTAAATACAACCCACATTAATCACTGCCGTAAACTGCCTGTCCCTTGCAGCATTTGCCGTGGAAAAACGACTTCGCACCTACAACAACTATTTACTTAAAGGGAAGATAAACCCCAAGAACAATGTGGATTGAGTGAAAGCAGCAACATTAGTAGAACACATCAGTGAAAGTTTGAAGAAAATCGGACAATCGATGCAAAAGTTATGAATTTTTAAAGTTTTGATGTTGGAACCGCTGGATGAGGAGACTACCAGAGGTTATGACGTATGAGTGGACAACAATACCAAGAAAATATAAAGAAAATTCTGCAAAAATTAATTTTTCATGAAAATTACAAATTTCATCAACTTGATATTGATATATGTTAAGGGTAGCAATTATTCCCCCTGCTTTCTGAAAGCGATTGGTCCATTGTTTTTTCATAATTCTAGAAAAGTGAATTTTTGTTGAATTTCCTTTATATTTTCTTTGTATTGTTGTCCACTCATATGTCATATCCTCTAGTAGTCTCCTCATCCAGCGGTTCCAACACCAAAACTTTAAAAATTCATAACTTTTGCATCGATTGTCCGATTTTCCTCAAACTTTCACCGATGTGTTCTACTAATGTTGTTGACCGAAAGATCGGTCTGTATCTGTCCGTCGGGGAATGTTCCGCGGAGACTACGTCTGGCTTCACGGATCCCCTCCGTATACAGACCGAAGTCAATGATGCCAGCTCCTGTGTGGCAGTAGCGCACAGATCGAACGTTACAATTAACCAAATTTCAGGCAGCTATTTTACATTCAAACAAGTTTGACATGACATGACACATTATGCAGCAATATTTGGGGTTAATTTCTCACATTGTGCAATCGAAATACTCACAGTTACTCGGTTATAACGCAGAAATTTTATCGATATCGCAACATCGCCGTTCGCAAGCAGTAAGTCGCCATTTTTAATCTGTAAGCCATTGAAAGCCAATCACATGCGAGGTACGTGTTTTAGTAAAACAAACACGTAGAAGCTACCTCGCATGTGATTGGCTAAGAGATTCATAGTGTGTGTTTCTGCAGTTTGAACGTGACGACGCGACAGGCTGTGTTTCACGTTGAAAATTCTACTAAAATATTGGATTATTCATTAATCTGGTGAGTGTAGTCTATTCTTGAATAGTTGATTTAACTATTCAAGCTTAAATTTGCCGACCTAGGGCCGTGAATTAGACGCAATCGAGAAGGGTGAGGTACCTCACCCAATTTTCCATAGAGACAGTGGTTAAGAACATCCACACAGCAATGGGTACTACAACCTTCCGTCTGTCTACGGAGGACAGCGTTAATGGCAAAATATAAAAGAGTCCTCCGGACAGACGGATCTTTCTGTCTACTAATGTTGCTGCTTTCACTCAATCCACATTGTTCTTTGGGTTTACCTTCCCTTTAAATATCATAAACCTGTAAATTCTCGATCTCCTCGTTGGTCTGAATCTCAACACCAGTGTTGTCCATACCTACTTTGGCTACTAGATCTATCCTTTGAACCAAGTGTTTTGTAAGATCCTTGGTGGACTCGGTCAGGCGGTCACCACACCAGTTCTTCTAATTTTGTCGTCGTGCAACCCTGTACCTCACCACAACCTTGCTTGCTGAGTATTATGCACGGGTGCACGCGAACTGCGGTGGGGCCGATTTCACGATTTTGCCTAGATTTAGTTACATATATCCTGGAGTTAGATCTGACAATAATTAATAGGCAGGCCTATAATTCTAGTATCAACTCCATGCTGCGCCGCGCCGCAATTGCATGCAGCAGGCCCCCGCGATCGCTGAACCGAGGCCCATCCTCTATGGCCATACCATGCCACATCCCACGCACGCACACGCACACAATACAAACCGCGGTATCAAAAGCGTTTATTACTGTACAAGTACGTGTTATTGGCGTACGTTCGGCAATGCACGCTATGTTATCGAAGAGCTACAACGTCTACGAACGAGACTGTGATCATGATCATAACCCCTGAATAACGACGACATTCTCAATAAGCTAGAGGAGCAAAATGTTCATATCGAGCCAGAGTTCCCTCCGACAAAAGGCTTTTGACTGATGACTAAAATAACACATTCCTGCTGACTTACCAAAGCGCGGAAACGATGTAAGGTGGTTGATGTTTTTGTTTCAATTACCGAAGTGAGATCATTTCGTTTCCCCACCACGCACCGCCATGACAGCAATTACATGAATGGAGTATGGCTTTGTGTTTTAGGCATAGGCGCAGCTCAGGCCGGTGTAGTGACAACTCCACCTCCGGTGCGAGAAATGTTTATTTACCATTCTGTCGCGCAAAACACTCGCGATCGAAATCGCCGCTTGTAATGTGCATGCGTGTGCGTCTGTGGTGTGCGTGCGCGTGCGGCACCCCGTCCTTTTCGTCGTTTAGTTTACGTTTCTTCTTTTTCGATTGAGCTAGATGGCGCTCAGTAATGGCGCTGGAACATATTTTTTTCTTTTTATTTCCTCCAGCAGGCCCTACAGCTGCTGCATCAGAATAATCAGCGCTTCTCAACTTTTTTTTTTCAACTCGAGGGCCCACTTTTTCTTCGAAACCCACTAAGATCAAGTATGAATCTTATTTATTTCTTCTTCTTCTTCTCTTTCTTCTTTTTGGCCGACATCGCAGCCCACAGGTTACGAGAAGCGGGAGAATAATGATGATTCCGAAATAATGAATGAAATACCCTATATAATATTATGATACACTGTATTGCAATTTGTGAGAGAACAGTGTGCGAAAAACTACTCAAGTAGTTGAATTAATTCTAGTCCGATCAGAATAACAGTCGCCAAATTCGATCTTTCTTTGTCATTTTTTTTTTTATATTGTCGGAGTTCTGTTTAGCTCTTTGTGATAAAATTATTATGTGGTTCGTATAATGTTGGCACGCGTATATACACAAGTTGATAAATTCTTGAGAAGCATTGTGGTATACGTTAAAGGGATGATATAGTATTGGTTGAGGTGAGAATTCAGCTTTTAACTTTATGCAAGATACATGTACTGAGAAACAACTAAATGGTTATGAAATGTTACAAAACATACAATACTAAGAGGTATTCAGTGTTTATTTGATGAAAATTTGTTTTGAAATGATGGCTGAGATATCAAAAAAATAAAGAAAAACAAAGCGATCCTAATAAAATATGGGTCCCACCTTTTATTAAGATCGCTTTGTTTTGGCATATCTCGGCCATTTCAAAACCATTTTTCATCAAATAAACTTTGAAATCGTCTAGAATTATATGGGCTTTCATATTTCATAAAAGATTTGCCATTATCTCAATAACATTGGAAACCTCGAACCCCATCTCCAACCGAAACTGTACCACACTTTTAAAAGGACTTGATGAAGGAGGTAACTCAGTTATGATTTCTCATGGTGGTCTTTTGTTGAGTGATATGTCTAGCATTGTACCCCAAATATAAATGTTGATTCAGTGAATGAAAAGTTATCAGAACAGGCTTGGTGAGGTTTGAGTGAAATCATAACATAATTTTATTCAAAAGTTATGATTTAAGATCTAGTTATGTCCATTGCTAAGTATCTATACATAAAAATTTCCATAGCTAAATTTAAAAAGGGCATTCCTAGCAACTTTCTGCTATCACTTCCGGATTTCTTCACTTGATAAGCAAAAAAAAAATAATAATAAACTTTTTTTTTTTTTTTTTTTACTGGTGCCACTTGCGGGATGAAAAAAAAAAAGTGGGGCCCCAAGAAGTTAGACCCTTTAACAAAACTGTTCAGTTCACGTCCGCGGAAAGTAGGCTCCTATATTAATGTAAAACAAAAACAAAAACATAACAAGTTGTGTGAGGGAATGAGGCAATGATGGCTAAAAGAAGTATAAGAACAACACACGTACGGGACCATACACTAGGCTTGTGCACATGGGTTGCATAATATTACTGAGTCACGGTCATTCATAGACATTGATATTGTTTGCCTCTTGACTTTATCTCCCGGGGGGATGAATGCTTCTCCCCAAAATTTGGTAATCAAATAAAAACTTGCTATGGATCGACATCAATGCTTCAAAAATCAGGTGTGAATCGTTCTCTTTTGCCAAACCTACACACAGGATTAATGGATATTATTATGTACTAATAATGTATGACAATGTCTAATTCATTTTACACACTTAAAAGATAACACCCTTGCTTCCGTTGAAATGATAACAGAACATCAATTCACTTTGATAATACTACACCACGTATAACAGAATAATAGGTAGCGACTAGTGAGACATGTTTGACATGAAATGACAGTAGTACATTAAATGCTTTATTTTTGCTGCACTTTTTTGCATGTCCGTGTTAGTCGTGATGTTTGTCTTGGCAGCCCTCTGGAATTAGAAATAGAGCGGGCATATACAATGTAGCGTTTGTCAGACACACCACATTATTCCATTTTTTTTTTTTAAACTCAGCATGTTAAAATATACCTGTTTGCACCAAATTTCATCGTAACTCGTCATTTAGAACCCGAGATAGGAATTTTAAACATTTCGTCGAGGCAGTCATATTGGATTCAACATGGCGGCAATTCGATGTTTTATCAGACACTTAATCCGTCATTGAATTCAACGTGTCAAAACCGTTCTGATGTGTACCAAATTTTATTTAGAATCCAAGATAAAGACGGAAGCCATATTGGAATTCAAAATGACGCCTGACCCAGTGGTCAGATCTCTTGGATCCGGCAAATTTTAATACCTCAATATGCAAAAATTTCATACTCTCCGCCGGATGTGAGCATCTCGACCAATTTTTGATTTTTTTTTTATTTTATTTTATTTTTTTTTTTGATCTTCACCACCATCGATGTTTTGCCAGTCTGCGTGACTTTGTGAGGGCGCACTTCCGTGCACGCGCACAGTGCCATACGGCACTGCACGCGCACATACGCACTATCACGGCACTGCCGTGCCCTGTGAGTCTACAAAAGAGAATTGCTTCTCAACCGGTGGGCATGCGGCCCACGTAGGGCCACGCTGTGGGCAGCAAAATTCAATTAAAAAAGATTCGTTTTTATATTCGATCTTACTGGGCCTCCCCCCCCCCCCCCCAAAAAAAAAAAAAAAAATCGCAGGAGCTTAAGTGGGCCTCGGGTTAGAAAAGGTTGAGAAGCACTGATAGAAACTAATGGGAGGTGAGAGTTCGTCTCACCTCCCTGTTGGTACTAATGTTCCGCAGGAACCCGCAGATCTCAACTGGTCGCGGATTCTTATCACGGCATTTGTCTTGTCATTGATGAGGATATATCCCATATTCCCCTCCGAGCTGTGAGATGCTGCCCCACTATACTTGGCATTCCTCCTTCAAAGCCTCAATCAATGGACAATCAGCAGAGCGCTCCGCATCATTCTCCGTCATTCAGAAAGCCGGCTTTTCGGGTGTCGCAAAGGCAATTCCCCATTCCCGAATGCTCCCTAACATACATGCTGATCTCTCTATATACCGTGGCTGACACCACCGGAAGTTGCCTTCGTCACGGCGGACAGCCATCAACCACAGAAATCATTTTGTGACACGGAGTCAATACTCCCGACCACCAACCATGCGTGATTGCTGCATGCTTCATATTTCTTATCATGAGGGCGCGAACCGCGAAGATGGGCAAAGAAAAAAATCATGGTGATTGATGCCATGCCCTCATCACAATGATCATTGAACACCGTGTACTAACAAATCCTCATTAAATTTAATTTTCTGTCATGGAATCTAAAGGAAAACCCTGTATCATCAAGTTCATAAATGACAGAACTATTATGATAGGCCTAGCTATTGTTGACGTTTACGGGGAAAGCTTTGTTGTAGATTAACATCTGCACACATACACATTTGAGGTACGGTATTTCTGCACAAAAATGAATGCATGGGATCGAGAGTTGGGAATTGTCGACATCTTCACCTAATTTTATTTTATGTTTGCGACCAATGCTGGTATTTGGTGGAAACGGCAAGTGAGACTGAAGATATCGTACTGTTCTGCCGTACGTACCAGTCCTTAATCTTATAATTCCTTCACAGTGCATGGTTACCATGTATAATAACAGGTTGGATGTTCCACACACAATGAACAAACAAACAAACAAACAAACAAACAAACAAACAAACAAACAAACGTTGACTCAGTTCATTTGTAAAAAAAAATCCAAATTTTCAAAGTCCCTTTGACCCCAACTGACTGACTAGCTATTTGTTGACTCTGATGTGCATTTTTGTGATGCTGTGTATCTGCATTAAAAGGATGGCAGTATACCCTATTGGTTGAGGTGAGTATCCAGCTTTTAACTTTTTGCGAGATCCTTTATTATAGACCCACTTCATGCAATGTTAAAGAACATACAATTCTAAGAGGAATTAAAAGTATATTGGATGAAAATCGGTTTTGAAATGGCTGAGATATAAAAAAAAAAACCAAAGCGATCCTATTAGGTCCCATCTTTGCTTTGTTTTGGATATCTCGGCCATTTCAAAATCAATTTTCATCAAATAAACTTTGAATTCCTCTTAGAATTATATGCTCTTTCATTATTTCAATGGATATAAGAGGTTTCTCATTATCTTAAAAAAAAACAAAACAAAAAACGTTCGAAACATGAAGTCCATCTCAACCGAAACTGTACCATCCCTTTAAAATATAGGCCCTTAATAATCATCTACCATAACATCCACTCCCATATCCGATGCTCTTTGCGGGTAACAAATGCATCCCTTTCGTATCTTACCATATCGTTGTTCGGATACGATTTGTACTAGCCATCAAAACTTGACTTCCAACAGTCACGCATGTTCCTTTAGTTAGTTTCGCACTTGTCATTCTGGAAAAACACCCCCCCCCCCCAAAAAAAAAAAAAAAAACAAAACAAAAAACAAAACAAAACAAAACAAAAACAAAAACAAAAAACAAAAACACACACACACACACAAACAAACAAAAAACAATGAAGAAACTTTCGGTGTGTAAATCTGAATAAACTATGGCATAAACTATATACAATATTCAATTTATTCACGAGCGTTCCGGGTTTGTTGTTGTTGTTGTCGTTGTTGTTGTTGTTGCTGTTTTTGTTATTGTTGCTGCTGCTGCTGCTGCTGCTGTTGCTGTTGTTGTTGTTGTTGTTGTTAAATTGAAGAGCGATACAATAGGCCTATACGGACATTGACAGCCACTCAGCGACATGTATTACTGCCGCAAAGGTTTTCTCTATAATATTTGTTTACCCCCACACTGAAAGCTGCTTTTCAGTTTCCATAAATCACTTTATTGTTTGCAATGAATTTTGTTATCGACCCCCGAAATTACTAAGTAGGTATTGTGATCATTACCAAAGAGTATAGAAGCTAGCTTCTATACTCTTTGGTCATTACCAGTGGTCAAGTGCGTACGTATCCCACATTGTTATTACACTGTGAAATAGAAATTTCAAGCTAGACCCGTGTCAAGCAAATTATGAATGAAACAAGGCTGGCGAGTGCGCAACCTTATCACCTTATCCAATCAACACGACGAGTAATTGGCAAATGACCAATCGGATTACCCGTTACTTGGAATGGTGGTAACCATTGATGTAGGGAGAATATTGATTCAAGAGATATCTTTCATCTTATATTGGCGAGAGAAAGCAAAGTTATGAATAGATCTTCAACAATATTCTAAACTAAAAAGTTACAGATGAAATAATGTAATAGCCATTTGATACTAATTTGTCATGTAAACTTTGAATAGGAGTGCTCTTTCGCTCACGTTCAAGTCATGTTGACAAATTCTCCCAACCTACATCCTAATATATTTTCGCACAGCAGCAGGCAGGACACAAGTGAATAATGTCAGGAAGAGTTGGTGAACTGGGATTGATTATCGCATCACTTTTTCATGCTTGATTGCCGTCGTGTGGATGTTGATACTCTCGTTGGAAAGTTTGTTATCTGACCAAAACTGTATGAATAAACAGAGGGAATCTTACAAAGGGTGTCCGAGGTCACGCACATCCATAAAACAATAGCCAAAATGTAAGTGCAATTTTCAGTCATTCACAACTCAGCGAACCGTTGCGTTTCGCTGCTTTGTTTTTTTCGCACAGCAGTGATAATTTCCCTATCTCTAGGGTGGATATCAGGTTTTCAAAGGTCGTTAAAACGTGTCATTGAATTACGCCTATAAAAATCCGATAGTGCTTTAGGATGTCACGAGTGGTTATGTGATAGGCCCTAGACTCACATTATGATTAGTTGATGATGAAAGATGGACATCGATTAAACACAACACGATATCATTGTCTCGCGTTAAATGTGTAGACCTACAACTGCCTAAAAAGAGGCCTCGTATGTGTTTCACTGTGTAGTCCGCCATATTGATTGGTGTATGATGGTGAAGTCATGTCACTCAACTAACGTTAAGCCTGAGAGGTTTCGCACGAACATGATGATGTTTGAAATATGTTAAGTGATTGGCTTAAGATTAATAGGTAGATTGTTGTACATTGGACTAATGTTGTGAAGAGGGAATTTGCAAATTGCGTGAAATTGTTAGATGCTTCTGCTTGCTCGAGTTGCAAGACACTGCCAGTGCAGGAGCACTGCACTGCCACTGCATTATTGCACTGGCACTGATCAGGGAGGTGAGACACTCGACCTTGACTTTCCGATACCCAGTGGTAGTGCAGTGCCAGTGGCAGTGGGTACATTTGTTTGTAGACAATTTTCTAACGTTAATGGGTTAGAGGCCTTACAAATGGGTAAAGGTATTGAATCTGTAAGTAACAAACGCAAGACTGTAATGTTGAATCAGAGCTCCAGCCTGTCGACAATGGTCTAGGCTGATGACACTGAATCAGACTGATGTGATGCTGGATATACGGTGTCGGTAGATTCTACTCGAATATTGATTTGAAATTCTAAGACTAAAATTGTAAATATTGTAACGTTAGAGTCTAACAGTTTAGACTTTTCTGTGATATATGGTAGGTGTCCAACATATCGACATTGTACCTGTACATTGAAATCGACACCCCTGAGGCTGTATATAAATACATCCTAGACAGAAAGATCCGTCTGTCCGGAGGAGTCTTGTATTTTTTTGACGTTATCGCTTCAGAGGGGATCCGTGAAGCCAGACGCAGTCTCCGCGGAACATTTCCGAGGAACATTTCCGCGACGACCAGATACAGACCGATATTTTGGTCAAATAAATCGGTAACTGTGGTAGCATGCATTGCACGTACAGAACGAACCACGCACGAGACTACGTGCATGCAGTGGTTTTGCATTCTTCAAAGGGGATTTGAAGATGTCCAAATTTTACTTAAAAACCCAATAACAAGATCAATGGCAAAACAATGGTACTGTAGATTATAAATGCACATATTGGAAAAGCATTTAGAATCTATATGTGCATTTCACACGTACGGTATTGTCAATAGAGGGTAGGAGTGTTGATTTCAAAATTTAATATGGCGCAACAGAGTACGTCAACATAATACCCCACGCGTTTGAAGCAGTTATCTTGGAGCGTGTACCTCAAATTACATTTTTATTAATGCGTGCTTGTGAACTTGAGTATTTTCTTTTACATGTGAGCAAATTATTTGGCAAATTGTGAGATATTTTAAGTTTCTGTTGATAGAAAAACAGGGTGTCAATGTATTGGATACCCAACCATACTATCGCAAACTCAGTGACAGCACATTTCTTGGCTTTGTGGGACAACTAAATTGTCAGTGGTACCTGACACCAGACCCAGTCATCCATTGATTTTTGTTTAACAGTAGTAGTTCACCAAAATACTTAAGCAAGCCGCCAAGAATTTCACCATACAGACATAGTGCCATCCAAAATTTTACCGCTGGCTGCATGTAGAACCTATGCTTTTGCGTGGGGTCGAATTTTGGCACAGGAGGTCAAACCTTGATGTGGAATTTTTTAATGTGTTACTTTCCTGTGTGAATTCTGAACACTTGACCCCATCTGACAGGCTAGGTCCTATCGTCTTTGTTTTGGCTTACACATGGCAATGCAATACACATGGCAATGCAATACTGTATATACCATATATTTCACGAGTCTGAATTTTTGCGAATCGAGACTTCCTGACGATTTCGCGAGTGGTAAAATTCGCGATTGTGGAGTCCCGTACTGAACGGAGAAATATGTACATGCGTACCCACATTCATATCAGGATCAGAGTCAATATTTTCATGTTTTTAATTTCATGAATAGTAGCTGACTCGCGAAATTCGCGAAAATAAAAACCTCGCAAAATATTCGGCATATACAGTATGCTGTACAGACCTACAGTACATTGACTTAATGTGTATACTTGGGCTTTATGGCAGGTCTACTCTTGAACACACTGTTACTGTAGCTTTAAAATGTGTAAAATGTGACAGTTGTGAATGCAGTCAGTTGGGTTTCACCATTCTACATCCTATAGGTGGGACTATCCATATCCATCTGTTGAACTCAAGTTGTAAGCATTTGGGATCTTTAATTGACTGACAGCAGCAAATTTTACACATACAAAAGAAATATTATATACAATGTAGATTGCTACTTGGTGTTGTGATGGAAATTCTACCATTGCTTGCTGTGATGTAGTGACATGTTGACAATGACATGTGCATAGTGGTAGAGCATGCTGTTTATGGACTTTTTGAGTGTACTGTGATGTGTGTGACTGCTTCACCGAGTGCATGTTTCATAAAATTAATGCACAGTCACATGACCTACATACAAATATACCGTTCTTCAACCTTGTTAGCTCTTGATGCAGTTGTGTTCAGTGGTATGTGGGCTTCTGGGCCCCATTTCATGAAAAGTGGATATGATAGCAACTCTTGCCGGAATGGCAATTGTCATACATTGTAGTAATGACAAGACTTCAGCTTCATGATTGGCTGCTGCTGTGGAAAGTTGCCATTCCGGCAAGAGTTGGTATCCTAACATCTTTTATGAAATGGCGCCCTGGTCATGCTTAGTGCTTGTAATGTGACAGTATGTAAGGAATAGGTTTATCTGTTGTTTTCATCTGAAAATGATATCAAAGGTCAGACCTACATGTACTCTAGTACAAAACTGTCAATGTAACATTTACACGTAGGTGCCAAAAATTATTCAGTACGGCAGTTTGAATGTTTTGAACTGTTCATGCCATCCTGTGTGTACAATGAGAAAGCTCTATTACCGGTGTGAATGCAGTATTGTGTACATTGAAAAATCATTATTTTATTTTTTCTTTGTTTTGTATATACCGGGTAGTAGACAGACAGACAGACAGACAGACAGACACACACACACACACTACGTGCATACACTGTATCTGATTTTAAGGAATATAGACATTCCTGTCGTGGGGATGTAGATTGTTTGAGTTTTGTGAAGCAATAATCGCTACAACTTGTAGGCATAATTGGCATTCGATACCTACAATTGTACTTGTACACATTATATCAATGTTTATAATCAACATCACATTTAAGATATCACAAAAACTGCTTGTTTTACTTAGTATTTCAGTGGTCCTGTAAACTATCATATCAATTTTGACTTGCTGACATTTATGTGACTGTGATCTTTCTTTTTCAATCGTTCAGTGGGTGTCATCAGAGCAGCTGCAAGCATTTGATATCACTAGTATCTCTAATCTTGATATCAGGGTCATTCTTTCTTTATTCAGTGCTTGATTTTAATAGGGATACTCACTCAAAATCAAAACAAATTTAGTATGTAGGCAAGTTTGGTCATGCTACAATGCCAGGCAGAAATGCAGCTTTGTAAGAATACAGGATTTAAAGTCTAGTTAGAGGTTATTTCTTTCCTTGAATCATTATATTGGAATTGTAACTATTGTAAAGATACTTTTCCTCTTTTTTTTCCTAATGAATGCATAAAGAAAAAAAAAATCTGCACAAATTGAATGTTACTTGGTATATCACTTTGGCAATGATTTATTTTTTCTTTAAGTGTAGAATTTCTTTTAAGAAAATGTAAACAAATACATTCAGTCAGTAACTTATCAAAATGACCACATGTGCTTATTAAAATGACCAAATGTGCTTTTTGTAATGTTAATTTATTTATCTTACATATATGCAAACCAAGGGATATGTTGTGAGGTAATGACAACTGGTCTCTATGATTTTTATGGTACATCTAGATTTTCATGGCTACTGTAGATATTTCTATACAAGATGAAGATTCTATAAGTGTACAAGTTCGATAATGATCTTTGTATTTGACTAATTATAGCTAAGTTTGTTATTACCTTTGCAGCTGCTATAGAATTGTTATCAAAAGAGCAATGAAAATGAACTTACAAATGTAATTGTACACAAAAAAGGATGGCAGGAAAGTGTTTTAATACGTACAAGTGTACACATGTTATGGTCCTACATCTACATCCTAATTTACAGTTGTGGCTGCAAACAAATTAGTTTTAACTAATTGAATTTTAACTGAGTTGTTTCTTAGTTGTATGTGACCATTATTTTCTCTCCGAGTAGAGTTTGCAAAAATAACATGAAACCCACAGAGAATTTAAAGGCAGGTAGTTTTGACAGGACTCCTGATAATCAGACAAAAACATCACAAAGGTAGTGTTCTGACAACAAAACGGTTGCATAAACTTAGAGCACTTCCTTACAAAACAATACACATGTTTGGATGTGGTCATAGCGGTTTTGAATAAATTCTATAGCCGAAAGAGCAATTTTGCTGTCAGTGCTCCCCAGCAATTCACATGATACCTCAGTTGGAATTCCTAGAGCTGAAGTGGAAATACAGTGTCGTTGGCATGTTCTTCACATGCACTTGTGCATTTCACTTCTAATTCTGATCATGTAGCAGCTGCTGAAAAAAAAAACCCACACACACACAAGAAGAAATCATTTTTTTTAATAGTTACTTCCTTTTGGGTAAAGTCCTGAATTACAATTTCAAGCATCCTATACAAATGTAGACTTCACATCCAAGCACACCTCTTTTTCAGTGTATTGCTGGTTTTCCCCATAATGTTTTAAGTTTCAGTTAGCCTATGAAAGTTATTAAAATCATTCTGGACAAATGTAGCATTACTATCTGTACCTTTGGGGGTCAAACTAAAGATATTTGGGAAACATTTGTCATACAGTAATTGAAATCAATGCTACACTTTGTTTGTAGTAACTTACACTTTTCCAAACTTTTTGTCACAAGACATTGATTTTTTCTTTGGTCATGTCCTTTTTTTTTTTGACATTACTAACCAGCCATTTAAGTTGCTATGGCAACTCTAATATTTGTTGAATTGTATTCATTCTTTTCTATATCATAAACTTGGGAAGGATGAACAGGTTTTTTTTACATGATTTTGACTTGAAAGGAATAAATGGTGATTTAGTAGTAAAAATAAATACACATTGTACAATGTATGTTAATTTGCTTAAATATAATGTTACTAACCTTGGAATTGCCCTGAAGCATATTCCCATGCATTTGAATATTGTCTTATGGCTCAGTCTGCAAAGTTTGTTATCTTGTTGAATTAAGCCACCACAATTTCAAAGAGTTCCTTTCATTCATGGAATTAATTTCAGCTGTCTATGGGACATTGAGTCTTGATATATTTTCTACCGTCTTTCATATTCCTGCTCAAGCAGCATTTCATGAAATATCACAGCAAGACGTGTGTCTGTGCAAAACAAGCATCTGTTGAGTGCATGTGATAAAGAAGAATCTGGAATTCATATGACATTTTTTAGCATTAATAGCTGATGTCAGCAGTGGTGTCCTAAACACCAAAGCATTTCTACTGTTTCCCAAATGAGTGATACTGTATGTGCTACAGTGTAACTCTCCTTACTGTATGTACACGCTGTATTTACAGATGAGACAGCAGAACAAGAAAATTGTTTATGTGCCGAAGGCCAAAATTTTGCATTCAGTGAACAGTGCTAAGATGTTTGCTCTTTCTTTGCGTTAATTTTGCTGGGCTGGATACGATGCAAGTGAACCATGCCATTTTATATATGTCATGTGATAAAGTGAAATTCTTGAAATATATGATATTAAACAGGAAAAGAATCAGTTATGATTGGTAAAAGCAACAAGTGTGGGTGGGGACACATACATTGTAGTTGTATAAACTTATCAGTTATGTCAAGTTTTTGCATCTGACTATACAAGTTATGTTGCAATTGCATGAAAAAAAAGTCATTTAATTCCTTTCATACGCATAAGAGAACTGCAATCATGAGTTACTATTTCATTGTACATTGGGGGAAAACAGAGTGTTAGACACATACAGTTATTTTTTTTTATGTGTTCAGTAATACTCTTTTAGAAATTTTCTCATGTTCTTGGATTTGATGAGTTTTCTTAAACAAGCATATTGTTATACTGTATAATAGTACTTTGTGATTTTTAAAGTGTCAGTGACATACATGTACAGGGAAAAAAAATGTAGGAGGCTGATCTGGGTTGAAGCCCTAGACTTACAGAATGAACCTGTCATTTGCCAAGAGAGGGCGATCTTCATATATTCACCCAGCTGAATGTCTCGGTGTAGCCATGCCACAATGCACCAGCGTACGCTATGCAATTTTCCATTACAGAATACATTGCAGAGTTTCTCAAAATGTCGTACTCTTAACCACAATTTGACTTGAGCAAATGTGGATATGTTTCAGCAATCCCTTATCAGTATACAATGTAAAGTCCTATGAGTCAATTTCTTTTTTTTTTTCTTTAAAGAAATAAAGATATATATGTTAGTTCCAGGTGGCAGAATGATGAATTAGAGAATCAATTAAATGCAATTTTTTTTTATGCAATTTTTTTTTTTTTAAATTCATCATTGAGCACTAGAACCATCTAGTCAGGGAGATGGGAAAGTCCTATTTCCATGGTCTAATGAAGCATAAGGGATATCCCATTGTGCCACATAATAGTTAAAGCACCATCTCATGAGGATATAAATCAGATTCTTTTCAACTGTGAAAAGGCATTATGTAAGTTTTTTTTTTTTTTTTGGGGGGGGGGATTTAGCTAGAAATCATCTTTAAAAAAAAAATGACTTTCCAAATGAAAGCAGCAGGTCATTGGGGATCTTATCTTCATTTGTCCTACTGCTATATAGGATTCATGATCATTTCAATGTCAGTACCAGTGCATTGTGTAACATGCTATCAAGTAGTTTGATGGTCAGCATCTATTCCAAAGTGCTAATGTTCTTCTCTGAGCAGATTACCAGAAATATTATTTCCTTAGTTATTATTCATTGGGTACACTTACTGTTAAATGAGAGATGCCAAAGAATATTTGGTACTGAATATAATTCTGACAGAGTCATAGAGGCTATTTTTTTTTTTTTTTTTTTTGGGGGGGGGGCAGATTTGAACATGGTAACATCATGTAGGTACATGTATAACAGTGTAACTAACCAGACAAGTGACATCTCAAACCTCTGCCTATGGTAGCTACTTTTGAGTAACCAGCAGGTACATGGTCTCAGGTTTCCTGATTTTCAAGTGGTGAAAACTGGTTATTGCTGTTATCACTGCAATTGTTCTTCTTTTTCCTCTTTATTTTTCTCTTCTTCTTCTTCTTCTTCTTCTGATAATGATAATTACAGCAAATAATAATAACAATGATCATAATGATGATAATAATAGTAATGGTAATAATAACATTATTTATTCTTATCATTATTATTATTATTATTATTATTATTATTGTTATTCTTCTTCTTCTTCTTCTTCTTCTTCTTCTTCTTCTTCTTCTTCTTCTTCTTCTTCTTCTTCTTCTTCTTCTTCTTCTTCTTCTTATTATTATTATTATTATTATTATTATTATTATTATTATTATCGTTATCATTATTATGTTTTTATTAAGTTCTGGTAACTTTTAAAAGGCAATTTGTAAACCAATGTGTCGAACAGTTTAATACCTCAAAGAGATGGAGAGAGAGGGAGGGAGGGAGGTAGGTAGAGAACAGATATTGGGATTCTCCTCTGTTGCTATGAGAGGAGAGTGAAAGGATTACTGAAATAATGGCTAAAATACTGTCATAGTTTAACATAGGCCTACACCCTTGGATATTTTTTTCATGAAAAGATGCATTTATGAGTACATAAAGAATTTGCAAGTAGTTATCCTATATCTTCTCTGATGAACCATTAATTGATTATTTGAAAGAGAGCAAATGATATCTACAATTTCACAGATATTATTTCCCATTGTTACACCAGTTTTCAAGGTAAGAAATATATCTTTGTCTGTAGTGAGTCATATCAAAGTTTATTTCCCTCCTCCCCCCCCCCCCAAAAAAAAAAGAAAAAAAAAAGCTGGTGTCATTGTTTACTAGAGCTTACATTATGGCTGTTTTCATGGATAGTCAGTGCGCACATATTAGGCCCGTTCACACACAAAGGAAAAAGTGCGATTTAAAAATCGATTTTCTTATCGCGATCGAAATTTCGAAATTTTTTCCAGTGTGGACAGAAAAATCTCACTAATTACCGCGATCCTTATCGCGATCCAACTCGCACTATTAGTGCGATTTTTCAGAATAATCGCGATTATTTTGCCAAGCGTCGTGTGTGTGAGCGCGATCGAGATTCGGAAATCGGTATTTTTAATCCCATCGTTCGTAGCGCGTGCGAAACTCTATTGGGACTGCGGGGTCAGTCTTCGGTCATGCAAGATTCGCGCATGCGCAGTTTGGTCACTGATCGTTCTTTCCTTGCTGCGAAGTGCGATTTTCTCTGTGTATGAATGGTCGAAAAAAAAATCGAAATTTGGATCGCGACTGAAATTTCGATTTTCGTTGTTTGTGAACGGGCCTATTGTAAAAGTGGAAATTGTCATGGTGTGGAAATTTTTTTGCATTTAGTACAACCAGAAACTAGTGGGGAAATGAAAGTATGCCAATGTTTCTGCTTGCCACATGTTCCAGTAATTGATGTCTTGATTCAGTGGAATTAAAAACACAGGAAATTCGTCGTATCCGACTGAGTGCGAAAAAATTACTCGCGCGAAAATATCCACTTTTACAGTTGTAGATCTAAAATTAGTTTAGGATGAAATAAAAAGTGGTCCTTGGTCTTCTTTGGTCAGTAGGTTTCAGTTCAGTATCATACATTCTGTGAAGATATCCTGCAGGGAAGTTTTAGTGTGAAAGATCGCATCATCATGATATTCCTGTAAATCAAGTGCTAGTGCCATGTTTTTCCTGAAGGTAAACATTTTGATTGTCGTGTGTGGTTGATGTTATAAACACAGTCACATGGTATGTTAATGCAGATTAATTTTATTGGTAACAGATTCTGACACCTCCATCAGTGCTGTCATATTCTATTCAGTGATTGATTGACTTTGCTGAAAAGTGGGTAAATTGGGGGGGGGGGGATTAATGCTGCAGTTTCATTTCTTTCAGTTCCCCCCAACCCCCTCCCCCTTCCATTGCGATGAACTGATTTTACCCCATTCGTACACACACCACAGTCTCCTCATGTGGCTGACTTTCTCACTGGCTTTTGTATCCTTTTCCCCCTTTTTTGTTAAACATTCATTTGTTCTCTCCACAACCCCGCTTTGTTGACTATACCTCACCACTGTGGCTGTACCCAGGGGCCCAGTGTACTCAGTCACAGCAGCCAATGCCCCAATCACCCACTGGTCTTCAGTGACAAAATCGGAAGTGTTCCCCCTGAAACCACAGACAAGCTGCACTCCAGTGCAAGAGAAGTGTACTATTATTGGAGCAATGTGAGCCTGGTGTACCCTTGTATTGGTTGAGTGCATACAGTTTGTGTGTGGGCATTTCAAGGTAGTGACAGTTATACACATCGCTCACATTTACATAGCACACACTCTCACACTCACACACTTGTACCGACACACACACACCGTGTGTATAATGCATACACACACACAGTTGTGGGAGAGAGTTGCTGGCAGCAGACAGCAGTAAATGCAAACGTGACCTTTGTTTCACACATAGGGTCAGAGTACACAAACGTATTAACTGCTAACTGCAATGGATGCCATACAGGAGTGAATGTGAGTGTTACATGACAACAAGTTACTGGAAGGTATTGTATACACATATGAGTGATTTCTGACACGTTTATGATTTTTCACAAAGCTGTTCGTAATGTGCTTCGTGCATAGCTGCAGGCCTTTTTTTGTGAACTAGTGTGTGTGGGATGTGAGGCATATGCTGGATGCGATTATCCTGGGTCGTAGCTCACATGTTTGTGTAATGTTCACTCTGTTCATGTTACAAATTCCGCACAGTTCAATATGTCATGTGTATAATAAGTGGAATGCCTGAGCGGCATTTCTGTGTACTCCTCATGCACAGTCACAGATGGCCCCAACATGCTGTGGCTAATTACATGAATCTTAGGGAGCCTGTGCAAGGCTTGTTGGCGCATGATGCATGTAGTGATCAGGAGTGATTGTGGCGTTGATTTCAGTGAATTATCTATGACCTTGGAGGCACTTTTTATTTGGTTTAGTCATTACTGCCTGACCAGTTAGCGCTAGTGCCTTTGAGTGATGATGTTTACCTGCTATCGTTCAAATGACCTGGCATTGTTAGATCCAGCCTGCTGTGCTGGTTGCTGTACCCTGTCAGCTTGCAGCCTGTGCA
This sequence comes from Diadema setosum, assembly GCA_033980235.1. NCBI lineage: Eukaryota > Metazoa > Echinodermata > Echinoidea > Diadematoida > Diadematidae > Diadema > Diadema setosum. Next base: position 10,935,389 of record CM067061.1, read on the forward strand.
TGTATGCATGGCTGTACAATGAAGTGTGAAGTCTCTATGGGTATCAATGTATTAAATCAGTGAAGCCTACTGAGCCTATTGTGTTCTTATGTGCATGAAAGGATATTGGTAGTCTCACAGCAGTAATTGAAGTGCCGTGTTAGCAGAGTACCTCTCTTTATCAGCAGGATATTATGCGCATCAAAATTCATATGATCTTAACTATTGTATACAATTGTATAAGCTACTGCGTAGCGTAAAATCTTGGGAGTCAGATCAGCCTTGTATGTGTGTATATTAAATGTAGTACAGTACTCCCTGACTTACCTGTAACAGCAGGGAACTATACACATTGTAGATTTATCGTGCAGTTCCGATAAGCAAATGAATATTATTATTTCTCTGCTTGATTGTGTCCTTTGACTGAAATAGATTAATGTGCAATGTACACTTATCATGCAGTGGAAACAATTTCACACTGTTGCTTGTGTAGAAAAAAAAATTTAACCCTGCTACTAATTACTGTGGATTGTTTTAACGAAAAACAGCTTGTCTTGTATTAAAATTACCTCTAATAACACCATACATGTACACATTGTACATTCATGAACCAAACACAAATAAGGATGTGTGGGACTGTAGAACTTAAAATTGAAATTCTCATGATCACTTCAAAGTGCATTTGAGTTTTTTTCAAAGCACGTACAGTGTAACTTTTGAAATGCATTGAAAGTTTTGTTTTTTTTTTTCTTCCCCCATTGAAACCCACCTTCACGTACATGTATGGTCATTGTAAACTATACTTTCCCCTGCAAGTACAGTGAATAGAATTAATCAAATTTTTTTTTGATGTCCATGATGTGTAAAACTATGTTAAAAAAAAAAATAAGTGAAAAGGGATTGGTATCTTTTGCTTAACCTGCATGAAAAATTGGCCAGGTACATGAAATCTGGCAGTAAATGTGTGGCTATCATTGGAGAATAAATTTCTGCTCTGCTTGACAAATATGACCAATTGAAATAAGGAGAGAAGGAATCAGCAGTCCTGCCCTGGGTAGTTGTTACTGTACACATGTATGTACAGTGTACATGCAAATAATACATTGTAGTACATGTAGAGTACCTAAGAATCTGCTTTTCCAAGACAATCAGATCTCACAGTAAGGTTAGTGAAATATGAGGGAATTTGTCCTGAGATTACTCAAATACCTGACCTATGCAGGCCAGATTAATTAAGGCAGTGGGAACACATTTGTGATGTGTGTATTAACCTGATGATATGTGTATGAAGATGAGCACAGAGCATCAGGTATTTTCATGTTAATGGGGATGGCTAGTAACTGATCAGTGGGAATCAGTGGGAATACTGGGGGATGATTGTTCCAATCCTTGTGGGACTCATTTAAGAGTACATTACATATCTATTGTTGTGTGAAAATTATTTGCTTCAGAATGGCCTCATATTCAAGTAATGTGCAGTTTACGACCCCGTCACAGGACATGCATGCTAACCTGGAAACATTAAACTGCACATTACTTGAATATGAGACCATTCTGAAGCAAATAATTTTCACACAACAATAGATATATAATGTACTCTTAAATGAATCCCACAAGGATTGGAACAATCATCCTCCAGCATTCCCACTGATCAGTTACTAGCCATCCCCTTTAACGTCAGATCGATTGTCACAACATGCTTTCCATTTGCTGCTGAAAAAAAGAAAAGAAAACTATGGTGGTTTAATATGCACTTTAATTTTTCTTTCTGCGACCATATTGTCATCAGAAAATATGAATTCCTCTGGTGTGACCTCTTCTACAGTCATAGCACGCTGTAATTAGGGAGACATGATTGGCTAATTGCAAGTGTGTCCTTCCAGACCTATTATATACGTGTGTATATGAATGGAGAGTCCCATCAAAACAACTTATTCTTGATGCATCTCAGCAGAGACAGATTTCTTAATTGCAGTTTTCTAGGAATCTGGAACATTAAAGTTGCAAAGCAGTCAGTTGGCATTGTAAGAAATGGTCATATACGGTATGTAGATCGTACTTGGTACGAGTTCCTGGTTGTGCATCAATCATACAATAGTGATTCCAAGTGTTATGACTTTTGCTTTCGAGATCAGGCAGATATTGATATTTCCTGAAGAGAAATGACAATATAATACAAGTACAGATGTCCAGACATTATGAACATGAACCAAATACTTCTCAGCTCTCTAATTTGGCTCTGATGGATTTGAGAGAAAGTTTGGATTTGATTATCTAAAAACTCTTTTACAGATGTTTGTCATTATCATTTGCTTTACATCATCTGTATTATAGACATTTATTGTTTTTGTTTGTTTGTTTTTTATAGTTTTAAAATATGTACACAACTGTAGTTGCATTGTAATTCAGAGTGTGTTTTATCCAGACTGTGTTACAGTAAGTTTAATTCTAATGAGATTGGGAGAATATTTGTTAATAGATGCTTTTATCTGCCCATAAATTTGTATGTTTTAAGTGTTTGTAGAACAGGGAGTATGATATACTCTGCTATGCATTTTTCTTTTGTAGCATCAGAGAAATATTTTCCCTTCCATAGATACCAGTCAATTAAAGAAGAAAAGTATCTAGCTAAAGGGCCAATAACTTTCTTGATAGTAACAAAAAGACTTGAACATGTTCACAGTCAAGCCAACTGCCCTTTCCTATGTTAGCCCAAGTGATTGCTTGCTAAAGACAAAAGAAAACAAAAGTATGAAAATAGATCAAAAAATTTCATGGAAGATTTGCCTAAGAGCGTTATTTTGATTTGTGGGGTCAATGGGACTTTAGTGAATAAATAAATATGCATTCTAACAGTTTAACTTACAAAACAGTGTTGATGTATAATTCTAAAGAAAGTTATATTTATCTTTGCAATAATTTTAAATTTTAAAGTACCGGTACACTATATGCATCAAGATTAACTATCATGTGTTATGCAAGGGCAAAGGTGCTGTTATACAGTGTAGTTCTTACACATTGTATGTAGGTCATTCAGTCCCACATGTACATATTTGTGTATATGTGCACTTTATCTGAGTCATTCAAAGTACAAATTGTATTAAAAAATGTTACTGAGTATCAGAAATTGATTTTTTTTTAAATTTGATACCATATTTGATATATTCATGTTGTAACAAAGTTGCCACCAAATAGATAGATTTTGTAGTACTTATATACTTGAAAATATGTTTTAATTATTGGTACATGAGTACCTTCTTTGAGATGGTACATTGTAGTTCTAGTATCTGTATCGCCTTGTTTCTCATATTTTATGTCAAGCCAAAAGCTTTGAACAGCAAGACTGTCATGTTATGCAGAACATATTGCGTACAATGTAATTTAAAACTGTACCAATACTCAGTAGATGAATCCAATTTCAGAGCTTTCGAAATTTATGGTGGCCTTAACTGGGGGGGGGGGGGGGGGGGGCTTTCAAAGAAGATCAAAAACACTTTCAATGGATTATGCAATGAGCCAGGTGCATTACTATATGAGTGCATGAATTATCTTTTGTTAGACACTCCCCCCCCCCCCATTAGTAATTACCATAAAAAAGAGAAAATGATTCCCAAACCAAATTGGTCTGGAGCCAAAACCAGTCCTAATGACAAAGAAAGAAAGAAAGAAAAACAAAATGTAGAAAATGTGGTTGCAATTTTTGCCCAAAGAAGTAATGTCAGCACTTTTGGTGAAGATCATATCAATTGTAGAGGTAGAAAGTGAGTGAATCTACTATCTTGCATCTGGAGCATTATGTGAAAGTGAGTCTTCGTGTGTCCTTAGATTGACAACCCGCCAATGAAATCAGTTGTCAGTAAAGCTGAGAATACATCTGTATTTTGTTGACAACAGAGTCACCCTTTGAGCTGTGGCTAAAATAACAAAGCGCCAGGAAAGAAAAGGAGTATGGGATTTGTGTGGCATTTATTCACACTTATTCACCCAAATTGTCGATTGCTGAAACAGCAGATGACTGACTATTCAGGTCTTTTAACAAGATGTAACTCCAGCATTGCAGTGTAAAGTTTTGTCTGATCTCCTTTCTCTCTCCTACTTTTTATGCCGTATCCTTGGGTTGGAAGTCTTTGTGCTCCTATTAATATCGGTGCCCCGCCAATGCTCCCTGCTCTAAACATCTAGAAGCCTTTTGTTTGGTGTATACATGGTCCAGTTGCTACACCCCTCGCATTATTGAAAGATTTGCCTGCGCTCATTGTGGTAGAAGGGTTACATAAATACATAATGTCGATTCTCTTCTGTGTGACTTGATTTTTCTTTGAGCTTAGAGCGGCGAGTGTTAACAGTCACTCTCCCTTTTCCACCTGGAACCTTTGTCAACATGCTGCTCTTTGGGCATTGTCTGGCATTCATGGGGCTAATGGGAGGGTTAGATTTTGACCCCCATTCTTTGTCCTCCACACCCCCCTCCCCTCCCACAAGTTGGTGGGGGTGAATAACAATGATTACCTTTGCAGTGGGGGGAGTTCTATTCCACTGGAGCAGTCACCACAAAATTTGCTCGCTGAAAGTAGAGTGTTGCCCATGTGCGTCAGTGTAGCCAAATTGATAGATATTGCCTACATCTGGGCCCTGTTGCATAAAAAGATGCAAGCAAATATAAATCAGGTATTAGCCACTCAGAATCGAGTATTCAGAGACTTATTTTTTGTTTTCTGAGTTATGTTTGATCTCAACTCTTATGCAACAGGGCCCGGGATATTGCAGCAAAAAATCAGATTGGTATAACTATGGTATGTAAAATCGGCAGGACAAGCAATAGGGGTTAAGAGTAGACTATCATAAAAGAGATTAAATACAGGATTAGAGTATTTAATACAGATGGGCATAGCACAACATAATAATGTAAAAACTCTGTCATCACTCAAAAAGAGATGAAACCTGACAAATGTTGTCAACAGTGTCAAAAATTTCATCCACAGATGCCATTCCTTTTCCTGCAAGTAGAAATTTAAGATAAACACAAAATCATTGAATAAAAACTTTGACTACGATATACTCTCCCCACCCCCTTAAGAAAATGGAAGTCATGAACATATGGGGGTGGAGGGGGTAAACATGCTGTTTCTTCAAACATGAATTTTTTTTTTTTTTTAAAGAGGATATGCCTTTAATGGTCTGATACCAGATGCCATCTCAGAGTCAAACAGAGTTTGAAGTGCTCAGCAAAGAGATCCTCAACCTTGAAATTATATAAATTGAGGCATAAAACATATAAGAGCATTGATGTGTCAGTATGTGACTGCAAATAGGAAATTATCGATTGTTGGAGGGCATCACTGATTGGATGTGATAACCTTTCTGATACCCAACAGCAGCAGTAGCTGATAATCACACTAGCTTCAGTTTTACAGATGTCTGGAATTGCCTACAGGTGATGTAATCAGAAATAACGACAGAGCCTCTAATCAAGTTTGATATTTTCTTGCATGTGCAAGTGGCAGCTGGCGCGGTGCCAGGAAGCTCGACTGTCATCCATGTGAAGTTCGTTAGGAGCGAAGAAACAGTCAAATCCAAGGAGGATGTGATGACATGAGATATGTGACGCAATTATGAATGGAGCGTGTCGGTAGACACCCCACCTACAAGAAGGAATTCGGCGTATTGAGGAAATGAGCCTATTCTGTGGGTGTGTTCAATCAATTAGCGATGTAGGAGCGAAGCAAAGTATTGGCACTTCCTACCCGAAAATATGCTGCTACTTGGAAATGTGGCATTACACAATGTTGGTGCAGTGTGTGGGTATTTTGTGGAGGAGATTTGTCATAAACTGTAACACAGATTTGCAATCAGAACATCCATACAATGTAGTGCAATTGTACTATTTACAGTAAGTTGAAGATGTCTCATGAATCAGTGCATACATGAGACTACACTTCCTGGAATTAATGGAAAGTGATTTAGTTTTTATAAATTGATCAATTTGTATCAATACATATACTTATTTATCAACTACCATAAGTAGCTTTGTATGAGATTTATGACTTGTACATGTACGAGCAATCATCATCTCTCCATCTGATGTTAATGGCTCGTGAGAAAAAAGAAAAGGCTAACGTTTGATAAATGCAGGGACTCTCTCCATTTGCAGATTTCAGGAATTTTGTCAGTAATTCTGTAAGTCCTCAACAAATCAAGGTCATTACTAACTGCAAATTGTGAAAGAAGTGACTTTCATTCTTGTCCCGAACCCAATGTACACTTAGTACAGATACAGCTCAATGCATCTGATTTTGAACAATGTCTGTGAATTAAAGACATCTGTGCATAAATTGCTATTGATGCGATATTGTTTCCCATAGCATAATACATGAAATTATGAAATAGTACTATAATCATATTGTACTCTTAATCAGTCTCTGATGTTATTTTCTTTTGGCTTGTTTGGAGGGTTCAATTTTGTTTGTCACTGTTTTAGAAGGTTGTGTAGTATTAAGGATTGTCATATTTCGAGATGATTTGAATGACTATAAATGCAGGTGGCAATGCTAGTGTCGTGTTAAAGGTATTAGCCCACATTTGTAAACCTGCAGCAATTGGTTTCATAGTTAGCATGGAGTTTGGGTATGATTGCAGTAACACCTGTGCAAAATTTCGTTCCAATTAGTCCATTACTTTCATAAAAATAAATGAAAATGCTCCGTAATCCGTATGCATGCGTATAACGCTCGATAGCTCCGGTCCACGTACGTGTTACATGTACAATGTACGTAGCTATAGCCCGCGCTCGTAATTCGATTTTGGGTCGGGTTGACCCGGTTTGAAAATTGATTTTAAAACAATGATTTTCTCTCTTTTATCGAATGGTATAGACAAAGAGCGACAGGTGAGGTATGTTACTGTTATAACTTGTACTTGAAGTCATATTGGACCTGTTTTATGCAGTTTTGATTTTCGTGGGTTTGCAAATGTGGGCTAGTACCTTTAATTGTAGGTCACAGAATTAAGTGCTCTTCGCAGCCTAAGGGCTGCATTGGGCAGTGTTGGAGAGCATAGAGAGTGCACAACACTGATGATTAAGTAACATGTGTTTACCAAAACATTCTTGTGCCTTAATGATCTTCATTGGTTTCATTGCAGAGAGAAGATGACTCAACTCTGAGGATTATATATAGTGGATTATCATGGACATCTCTGGGTAGATCTCAGCACAGTATGATGTTGCGGCAGAATGATGAAAGACAGTGATTCCTGCCTGGCGAGCCCAAACTTCACACAGTGGATCCTCGAGGCCATACGCAAGATCCGGAAGCAGAAGCAGCGGCCCAATGAGGAGCGCATCTGCCACGCGGTCCGCCACGGCCACAGCGGCCTGGACCAGACTCTCATCAAGCAGCAACTGGAGCTGTGCGTGCGCGACGGCAATGTCCTGAAGGTGATGAACAAGGGGGTCGCGTCGTACCGCGACCCTGACTTTTCCCCGGGCACGCGGGGCGGTGGCCGGCATGCTGTCCGCGGCACCGTCATGTCGAACGCCAAGATCCTTGGGAACCTCACCAACAGCACGGACTATCTGCGCCTTATCCAAAGTGCTATCCAGGCACTGCAGGAAGGAGGCTCCACGCTGAAGAGCGTGGAGAAGTACATCCGCCAAACGTATAGTGTGGATGCGACACTAAATAGTGACTTGAGCAGCAAGTTGCGACTTGCCGCCAAAAAGGGAACTGCGCAGGAGAAACTGACTAAAGATGGCAGGTTGTTCAAATTGCCAGACCAGAATGATAAGGTAAACAAACTTCAGGGAGACAACACACGGAACAGTATGCAGGTGAGTGTTTTTTTGTTTTTGTTTTTGTTTTGTTTGTTTTTTTTAGTCAGAGACCTCATGAAAGTCCCTTATAAGATGAGTCTCTGTTTGATGTTTTGAATATCTGTGGATCTTTCATGTCAAAAGAGCATTGTTTAACAGTTTATGAACAGGTGTCACTTCTATTGTGATTAAACAAGACTCTGAAAATGCTACTGTATTGCAGTTGATTCGGATATAAATGGAAAAACATGTGAGTGGCCCAATTTACCAAACTCAATTTGTCACATACAAAATGTAGGTAGCAGTGTTGGAATTGACCATCCTGTGAACAGTATAAAAGCACAGTCATATTTTTTCACTTATGAGAGTGAAAGCGAATTTTTTCATACTTTAGTATGCTGCAGTTTTTCAATCGCAATTGAGCCACCAATGTCCAACAGTGTCTTCATTCTCATCTGATTTGGGGTTTTTTGTTTTTGTTCTGTTTTTTACTTAACTGTGTGCTTAGCTATTTTCAGTCACACAAGGATCCCTGTACGCCTGTTTGGATGTTTATCATCTGGTGCTTACTGCCAAAATGTATTGGGTCTTGAAACGTTTTTGAAGGAGATCAAACCTTTTCCGACCAGTTGCAACAACAGCAACAAAATATTTCATCGACAAAGAGCCTGTATGGACAATTGTACAGTAGACTCAGACCAATAAAGCTCACAAGCCATTTTCACTGAATGAAGTTATGACGTGAGTAGACGTAACTTCATCCTGTATGCTAATGACTTCATCGAGAAGAGGGCTTTTCCTGTGGGGAAAGTAAAAATGTCAGGTAATGTTATCGGATGTCACATATGCCATCAGACTTTCCTGTGAATGTCAAAACTTCAGGATCTCTGAGGTGCAGGGAAGGCTCTGTGTAGGCATGCATATTGCTGGTGATGATATCAGTGTTGAGTGATGGGGGTATACAAGCTCAAGTGTGATACAAAAGTAAAGCGTAGGTCCTGCATATCGTGTACACTGTATGTCGCGTTTGTTGCGGAGAGTCAAAGAAAAAAAAAAGAATATATATATATATATATATATATATATGCAAATTCACCAGTTTTTCATCTGATTTGGGGTTACCTTTTGATAGTGGGCCAGCAGGCCATCTGATGAGAATGTTTTGGTCATTTTGTAATATTGTAAAATGTGTTGCTTGACGGTTTGCATGGTGAAGTAAATGAATGAGAAAGATTTGCGGTGACACCATGTGTATGTAGTCCTTAACCGGATCGTTGTTTGGTAGAAGAGCCTAGAAAGAGGAAAATTGAAGAGGGAAGCGACATATGGGGATTGTAAGGAGGGCAAAAAGTGAAGAGTGGGGGACAGTAATGGGTTAGAAGTTGAATTGCAGTAGTGGAGACAGTAGAGAAAAGAACAGAGAGAGTGGTAAGGAAGAATAGAGGGAACTTTCTTCGTTTTACGGTATAATAAATTGTGCGTTATTTATGAAAGTGCATTGACCTTTATAGTAAGGTAAAAGTATGACAAGTGAAGTATGGGCTGAGGTGAAAGACCAAATCTCATCAAGGCCGGACTTGAATGGAGGGTCTTGGGTTCATGTTCTGAAAGTAGGCTATTAGTGGAACTAATTCAGTCAAGGCTATAATGGGATTGCACTTTATGTGGCCATTATCTGGCAGAACTGCTTATTCTGATCTTGTATGTTTTGTTCTGTTTTTGTGTTTGTTTTTGTTTTTGTTTTGTTTTTTATCAACGATATTCTACAAAATATCATCTTTATCATGTCTAGATATTATGCAATAATTCATTTTGACGATAAAACTCACAAGGTTTCATCTATTTTGAAAAGATGATGTCATTTTGTATGCAAAGCTACTTTTATGCAACTAATAAAATTGGATACCTGGCAATGCTGGGGTTGATACTGGCAGGGTCCACTGGGAAAACAGTGCTAACATTGAAGAGGCTACCATGGGTGAAGAAGACATTATATTAATATATCATCATATATGATATCAAAGACACTTATTTCACCTGGGTGTTTCATTTTTATGAGTCGAGCTCAAAATAAAAAGATGAGACAGAGAAAGAGAGAGAAAGAAAAAGTAAGGTCAGATGAATACTGCATCAGTGTGTGGATAAGAGAAGGGGATGAGTTTGGTATGGAGTTGATGAGGAGATAAAATCCCAGCATCCATCATTCCCCCATTACCTGGGGGCAGCTTCGGGATGCTGATGAGATTAACCACAACCTCATGGAAACGAAGAAGGGATCGCTGTAGCTTGCACTTGATTAGATCTGCTATGTTGTGCTTGCTAATTGTGGAGTAATGCTGTGTTGCACTGCCACCCTTACACAGTCCATACTAAGGCAAGGGCTTAAATACATTCTGTATAATGTATTCGTGAGTATGTATGCTACATCTCTGATTTTCTGGTTGCATCAGAAGGGAGAAAATTTGAAATCAGAACACAAGTGGCTTAATAGAGCAAAAATTTTTATTATTACTGTAGGTAATTGGTACAATAATAGGAAGTGAAGTCATTTAAAATGGCAAGTTGGTATTTTGTGTGATAATTAAAATTATCTTTTATTTCAATTATTTGACATTTTGTTTCTCACAATGTGAAGAACAACAACAAAATCATCTGATCTAACATTTTTGACAGTAACTGGGTTATATGTACTTGAGTGATGTCCTAACAGGATTGTTTCTAGGTGATGATTTAATTAGTGCTCACTCTCAAAATGCATGAATGCCTGGTCTCTTCAACTCTACTATCAGTAGCCCACCAGTAAAATGGAGGAGTCATGTTGATATTCTAGAGGGTTCAAATGCAAACTTCCTGCTGTTTGAGGGGCATGGGAGGATGTGTAATCATATTTTCTCCAGGAGCTCCTGTGTCTGCGGGAGAATAGTCTGCGGACTTCCTGTCGTGTCGCGGATGCCTCACAATTTATGCCGAGCGAGTGCTGGAATGAAAAGAGGCGCTGGCTGTTAACGCGACACTTTCGCTCTGATGGGATGGTGTGGATTAGTGCTAGCATCTCGTTTGGGCTGTTCATGATGCCAGACATTTGGCATGCTCAATTGGGCTTTATTGGCATCCTCCTCTGTGGGGACTCGAGCCAGTGCGTGGGATGAGCGCTCGGCTCCTCATCCCTCGCGGTGTTGAATCTGTCATCCGAAGTGAACGAGTTCTCCCTCCGTGCAGTGTGTGTGTATGTGTGATTGTGTATGTGTAGGTCTGTGTGTATATGTGTGTGTATATATGTGTATGTATGTATGTATGTGTGTGTGTGTGTGTGTGTGAGGCAGAGAGAGGGAGAGAGGAGGAGGAGAATGAAAGAAAGTAAGGGGGAGGGAAAAACAAAATTGGGAGGAAGAAGAGAGGGAGCAAGTGTGAGTGTGTGTCTGTGTGCGAAGCCGAGATGCTTGTGTGTGTGTGCGCAGTGTCCTACGGTTAGCGTCGATATGAAAATGCTAATGACTTGACTCAATGGCTGCGGTTGATCTGTGTACTCTATTGCTTTCCTCCCCTGCAGTCATCTTCGCCGTATGCATTGCATTCTTCGCCGAGAAAGCCCGGCGAGTTAGTTTGGCTTTGCATTCTTTGCATGCAAGGCTTCCTGAAGCCGGTATGTTGCAAAGCACTATATCTCCGGGGGAAATAATGGCAAGTGCATTTTTTCTCCCCCATTTACTGCTTGCAAATGCAGTTGAAGCTCCAGTGCACCTTTTATGTCGTGACCACTTCTCTAAGCATCTTTGCCAAATCAGATGTAAATAAATGTACTTGTATCCTTCAGTCATTCTTGATTTCACCTTTCTCTTTTTGTCTAAACTATTCTGTATAAGTGTGTTCAGATACATATGAAATCATAATTTTCCAGTTTTCCCCTGTTATTGGAAAAAAAAAAGGTTGACATATAAATGTACCACCTATGTACTAGGTAGAGTAAGAAAGAAATAAACATCACCTTTTTTTATGTGACACAATTAAGTGTACAAGAAACATTCTAGATAGCGCTATTGCAAATACAGTACAGTATCCCACAAATGTAAACAAACTGCTTAACCTAGAATTCAATGGACAATTGAGCAGACATTCTGTGATGAGTATTGGCACAAAGTTTGTTGAACATTGTTCTCTTTTCTATGGAGGAAATTTGGCATTTCACACTTACAGAGTTTTATGAAAAGATGGTAATTAAAGCAAAGGACACACATGCAACATGTCATCAGAAAATCCCATGATGTCAGTAGTCTGTGTAGTCACACTTGCTTGTTTGTTTGTTTTTAGCGCAGCATCAAGTGTGCATAATCTGGAGTTGATTAGTGTATTTGAAGTCTTCTTCATCCTCATGCTTCATTGGACTCATGCTTCATTGGAAGTTCAATGTTTGATATATCACTTTGCAGATACATTGTAGGACACCCGAATGTTGGGAAATTTCTTGACAATCTTGGCAGCATTCTGATAACTGTCTTAAATTGATATAGGAGATATCATATAGTAGGTGTGATGCGCTAACATTGCTATCAAGTTGTGTCTGTCCACTCACTGATCTTTCTGATGGTCATGGTTGCAGAGTCTTGACCTTGTTACTTTCAGGAAGACCTGAATGATGTGATTGTTGTTTTTGCCAGCTTCATTAAAGAGAGCTCTGTCTGTCAGTAGTCTTTACCATGAGGTGTATTGACTGGTAAAATCATGTGCAGTAAGGCATCAATTTCTTCAGTAAATCAACTGCAGCATTTGTATCCATTCCATGGATAGTGGTTTGATTGTACAATGCCATGGATGCATTATTGTGCTCATTTTTGTGTGCTTAATGCAAAGATTTGAATTTGAATGCATCATGTACAGACCGTAGTTGGGAAGCAGCATCTGTTTTATGTGGTTGAATGTTCTGGACAGACAGAAGCTTGGGTGTATGTATAGGGGCCTACACATTTGCTGGCAACCTTTGATCTAAATCCACAGAATGCTACATCGTAGGAGATTGTCAGCATTTTCATTGTATCAAAGAATTCATGCACTGTAGAAAAGAAAATTGTGGCTTTGTTTCAAAGGCAGCTGCTGGCGATGTTTTCTGAATTGTGATTCCACCCCCCTCCCCCTTCCAAGTTGACGCATACATACAGTCTGGTATGTGAGCACAAGCACTGTCAACATGCTGGCATGTAAATGAGTCTAGGATGATTCATCCAGGAGATCTGGAGACTCCTGTGTTCAAATCTGTGAAACATACAAGTTTACTGAAAGAGAGCCACAGCACATTATACAGAAGCCTTTTTGCAACATGCCCGGGGACGGTTTAGAGACACAAGGCACATTAGGCACGTATTCAGGAATGCTGCCAAAATGTAGGCCCATGTTGGACAAATGATAATGATGTTGACAATGAAGAGAGAATTGTACAGTGAATGAAGAAGTCTTGATGATTGTAGTAGCTGTAGTACACAGTTTAGCAGCAGCAGCAGCTGTCACATTGGTTAGTATTTATTTGATGAGGGTTTCGATGACAAAGGTGTATACTGATGACATGATTTTAATCAAGAATACAATACAGCCAGATATCAACAGAAACATAAAATGGTGCACATCAAAAGTTCTCACCTTCATTTGGAAGGTGTCCACTATGGTCAGTGATGGGAGAATGAACAAATCTTTCATCATAGCAGATTTCCCTACAGCTGTGTATGATTATGGGGATTCTATAAAAACTGCTTTTCATTTTAGATGTCAAAGTAAACATAGTGTCTTGATCAGTCACTGGATAGGAAACTGAATTTGGGTGTTAAGATTGCACTTTGCAATGCCTAGCCTATAGCGCAGATGAACAATGATAGTGTAATTTTTTAGCACACTGAAAAAAGACAAAAGGAACCATAAATAGCTTGGATAGTACTTTCACATAGTGCAAGGTCAGGTGAAAATGTGTGTTTCAGACTGCATAGAAAGCATTGCACTTACGGGCAAATTTGTTTTAAATGGTGTAATTGCCGCATTGCGTATTTTCAGTGATCACTTTTGTCCTCGGTTTGATAAATATGCAGTGGTGGGAATAGATCATCACATTTGCGACTTCAAATGAAAATCCCATCTCCCCTAACTTCCTTCAATTATGGTAAACCAAAATCCCATTTTCTAAATTGCCAGCAATTATGGTTAACCAAATGTAACAATAGCACATATTTTTATATCCTTTTTCTAACTCTACAAAATTAATGTAATTAACTCTCTTGGTGCAGTTGTTAATCTCAGTTCATTATTACAATATCAGGCTATTATAAATCATATATTTGAGAGAAAACTTCAGATGAATGTAGATTCTGAAACTAGAACCACATGAAATCTAAATATGTCCCTAACAGAAAAAACAACAACTATCGTACACATTAATGTCAAGGTTTGTTGATGGTCATATATATCCATTAAGTGTGAACAGAAAGGAGCATGCATCAGTCCTATGGTAGGCCTACAGTTGCATACGGTAGCTGTATAGCGAATATAAATGTCACAACCCTTCTCAATGGTTTGGTTGAAAGTTTCACTAGCTGATTTGAGCCTTTCAGGAACAGCTCCTAATATCCTGGTGGTATTGTAACTAAACGTATTGCTAGCACAGATTAAGAAAAAACGACAGTTAAACACCACAAGAATGACTAAACTAACTACTCAGTGTTACTTGTGGTGTGATTTGCACACACCAGTACATAAGTTGTTTAAGTTGTTGATGAAACATGAGGTTAATCACAAAGGGCATGCTCGCCTCTTCTCACACGTCCTCGTGGAACTGCACTCTCTTATACCCCTTTCATAAACTCAATAATGCGGATAATATCCGCAACATTTGGTCGTAAAATCGGAGGGGGGATAGAATAATGCGCATTATTTCGACCCTTCTATTATCCGCATAATAGCAGCGTCGGGACCAGATTTTGAGTTTATGAACGCAAACCCAAATAAAGCGGATAATTGCCAGGGTGCGGTCAAACGTCACCTGTCTTTCCCGCAGAAGGGGGGTGTGCAGTCACCATGACGATTATCCGCCTTTTTCAGGACGGGCGCTCGTAAAAATAATGCGGATTACTCTCAGAGTTTGTGAACGCATTTTTTATTGAATTATCCGCATTACTCTTATGCGGATAATAGGAGGATGAGTTTATGAAAGGGGTATAAATCTTGCCAGCCTGCATCCCATCATACCTACCGCACATAAATACACAGTGGCACAAATACAGGGAAGGTTAAACTTGAACAACATGCAGAGGGACAATTTGTGGAACCTCAGCAAGACACACTGTTTACTCTAATGGTGCAGTGACATCCTATTATGCCATGATATCGCGTTACCGTGGTGACCCCTCCAATCAGCAGGGGGTAGCATTCTGCCACTCTGGGGTCAGCGGCCTAACCCAGCAAGAGGGGAGGAACACTCTCCTCTCCCCCTCAATCAGTTGCCCTCTCATCGTGGTGCTGACATAAGTGAGATGGGATTTACCAAGCTGGAATACTGCTGGCCTCCCCGTCCTGTTTTCTTCGCCTGCTCCGATTCCTTCCCCAACAATGCCATACCTAACTCTTCCCATCTGCCCCCTCTCTCTGTAGAAGAAGACTAGGGGAGTTGCCAAGTTCGTGTAACCTTGCATTCTATTGTGTCACTTACCAAAGACAGCAAAACACAAAGTCATCTGTGCGTATGATTTTTTTTTTTTTTTTGCTGGTTTCACAGTGTGTGCGCAAATACATCCTCCTTTTTGTCGGCAGCTGTATTGAATTAGAAGTATATGAATGTCACTGCACATTATTCCAGTTTACCTTATTTCTGACAAGTTGTCAGTCCAATCTGTACTCTCCTTGCCTTATTATCAGAAATGGTGATAAGTGAATATCATTGTTGGTACATGTGTACTATATGCTTTGCATTCTCTGGAGGTAACACTGTGTTTGTTACCTCCATGCATAAATAACCAAAAGTGAATGTGTGACATTTACCAAACTTTACATGAAGTATGTATAGATGTGACATTCCCTTGCTGCAGCAGTGCAATCCAGTGTTTTCATTCCTCAAGAAACATAATGGTTGTGCCCGAGATAAATCATGGCAGATCGTTAAGGCAGTGTCTTCACTTGATAACCCTAATTCAATGTGGACACACTTGATCCGAAGATAAATCGAGTTAATGGCCCGGCCAGTGTTGCCAGCTGAGGCCAATTGTGCGAAGGGAGACTGTATCCCCATGATACAGATCATTGGTGCTGTCGCTTGTGGGGAGAGGGAGGGGGGGGGGGGGGCGGGGGTAGGGGGAGGGATATGGCTAGCTGTGTGGAGATATATCAGCGGACATACCGCCATCATGCCCTCAGTGCCTAGCAGCATTTTTATGCCTCCGCCGTCCCCCCTTCACGATGATTTGTTACTCCTCTTTTCAGTGTGTGGAGCGACTTTCACCTTGTGGACATCTGTCGGCTTCTGCTGTTATGCATACTACAAGTTTATAGGAAATATCATCTGATGGCCTACCCCTCCCTCTCTCCCTCCCCCATCCCTTTCCCCCTTCCCCCTTTCCCCGTCGCCTCATTCTCTTAAAGCTTGAATGGGCTGTACACTGTGTGTCAAGTTTAATGAGAGGAAATGCGACAGAAAGATGGAGCTGCCCTCAATAGTCACCTTCCTCTGGAGCAGACCTACATCCAATTTTCATCGCCATGCCCTTTGCTCGCAATGTGTTTAGGGAAATGTTTAAAGAGGTCCCACTCCGCTAAAAAATGTTTGCCCCACATTCTTCAGTGCCCAATATCAAATTGCGCCGTATGTAGCGGTGACAAGAATGACCCTAATCAAAGGCTTTTGTCAGCCTCGGGGAGTGCCTCCCGTCCAGACTGCTCTTGTAACCAGGTTGTTGGCTGCATGCCGAGCAATGAATGTAGGAGCGTACTCGTACCCCTATGATAACACAATATCAGGGTATTAGCTATCTGTCATGATTACCATGTCTCTGTAATGATAGCCTGAATTGACAGTGTACATTGTATGTCCCTAGGTACTACACCATGTGAAATGAAGATGCAGTATCATGCCAACACTGTCATGCAAGGCATGTACCTCACAGGTTTACAGTTAGGGTTTTTTTATGTGTGTGAAAAATGCATTTGCTGTTGAATGAGTATCAGTGAATCACATTTGTAGGTGTGTCTTCATCAGCCCGAAGTTCAAACTAGCAGGATATTTTGCGGTCTGGGAAAATAGCCCGATATTACGAATGTGCGTCTTCATCAGCTCGAAACACCCCGCTTGGGGAAATTAGCCTGATATTTGATGTACATGTATGTGCGTTGCATCACTCTTTAGTTCGAAAGTGGATTTCCCTGTGCAAATCTCCCGTATCATTGTATGTACGATACACAACAGACTGGTACAGACACATGTTTCGGTACAGTAGGTATCAGAATAGTACTTCAGTATCAAGCTTGATCGACTCGCGTTCGTTTCATCGATCTCGATCATGTACACAATACATGTAATGAGCTTTCAGGTCTATTTTCCACCATTCTGTTGGGACATTAGTGTGCAAATCGTATCAACATTGACAGTTTACGGAACACCGTATCCATGATATGTAGACAGGGCCTTCGCCGGGAAGCAAAATGAAGGGTACAGTTCGTAATCTGTTGCTTGCATCAGCCAGTGCTTCCCCGTAATGTATGGTGGGATCGAGATATTTTCGGGCTGATGGAGATGCAAACGAATTAGCGTGCTACAATTTGTTCCTGAATTAGTGCGCTAGTTCACGAACTAGCCCAGATTTTGAGTGAAATTTTCCTGATCAAATAGCGCGCTATTTGCGTCTTCACCACACAAATAGTGCGCTATTTTGACATTGGGCTAGTGTCGTAACCGCAAAATAGCGCGCTATTTTGAAAACTTCGGGCTGATGAAGACAGGCCTACTGTAGGTAAAAACAAAAACAAAAATAACAATCACCACAGGTACCAAACAATAAGAGGGAGAGAAAATTTCTGGGTTAGCAGAGAAAATTAAAATGTCCTCTATAATGTGCTGCATAAGAGGTGCTGTACAAATTTTGACAGGTCGGGTCATTAGCCTCCATTATTGTGGAATGAAGGCAATGTGAAATCAGCAATGTTCACTGTTTACCACAAATTTATTTGTGACATCAATAAGAGAAAGATTACAAAATTTGACAGAGGTAAATGCATTGGGTAACAAATGCTTCAACCAGTCTCACTTCTTTTGAACATATCGACAGGTGTGTGTGAAAATGAGTATGGTACCATGTGAGAACAGTAATCATGACAGTATTTACTGGCATTCCCCACACAAAGTATTCATGCACCACCTTCACCACATTTGTCCGATTGGTGACCAGTTCTGACATAGCAATTATCTCAAAATCTTTTCTAGCCATGAGAGAAGAATGTAAGAGCATCACTGTTGACATTTTTTTGGAGGATTATGAACAGATACTGTTGACACCATACAGTATACAGCTGTATTTAGTGAGTCTAATTCTTAATGAATTGGGACTTCCCAACAATATCGCAAGTGATTAAATTCACCATTATGATAGTAATACTAGTGGAATACAGTATTATCACACACCTTGTTCATGTACTGTGTACTGCCCACCTGTTGGACACATAGGCGTGCATGTCCCGTTCATGTTTGGATCAGAGTCAATGTTTATTGCATGTTCTTACTTTAGAGAATAGCATCAGACTTGCGAAATTAGCAAAGATAAAAACCTTACGTGAAATATATTGCATGTATAGTTTTGAAAAAAGTTGACCACTGCCACACAAGACATATTGTAAGTCTGTTAACACGTCATCCAGTGGACATTTTGAAAAGCCGACTCTTGTGGTTGCATAAATATGACTGTCATTGCATAGTACTTCAAAAAACAAAACAAAAGATAGAGTGCCTATGTTTAAGATTTCTGAGATAATTTCCTGGAAGGCTTGGATTACAATTTGTCAAGGACATTACATTCTCATGCATTCTCTGTGATAGAGGAAGTGGATTGAAGTTAGCAAAAGAGGAGCCCAAGTTCTGTAGTTATTTTTGCAAAAGCAACAAGAAAGTGTGATGCAAGAGACATTATCAAATGAGCTACATGTACTTTAACGATTTTGATGTGTCTATAATTAGTATACATTGTACATGATGGTATATTGCAGAGAGCAGAGATAATAATGTTGAGGCCTCATAAGTCTTCCATTTACCTACAAACATTGTACATGTATTGAAGCACATATTTGCTCAAAATTTCCTCTCCAGACATTAAATTATATAGAAAAACATTTGTTTGCCCATTTCTTTTTTCTGTATTTCAGTATATTCTAATAGCAACATGGCATTTTGGGGAAAGGAGTGTAGATGATAATAATTGACCAAATGCATTATTTTTTCATCATGTGTTTTGTGCACATATTTGTACCAGTGGGAGAGTCTTTGTGAGCTGATAGTGTATGTTTAACTATAGCCAATATGGTGAACTCATTGGAAAAATCCAAAACTTTAAGTAAAAGCATGAGAACTTCCATTACATTCTTTCTGTATTAAAGGCATAATTTACCATTTGCAGATGAAAGCATTAGTGCTATGAAATAGTTCTAAAATGTGAGTTAGGGATAGAAACAACCACTGTCAAAATTTGAATCCGTATAATCGATGTTAAGTGTTGTTAAATACACAAAATGTGAACAATAGTTATAATAAAAAAATTTCCAGACTAAACCGTATACAGTTACGGTTTATTGGGAAAAACCCTGATATCTCCTTATATTTTAGGTTTTATTGCAAATATTTCATATGGTAGGATGTTTTATGATACAACAGACCTACACATATGCATCAAATATGATATCTTGAAAATTTTTGAAATCACTGCTCCCAAAGGTAAACTGGACCTTTAAAGTCCCATCTCAGTAGAACTTCTACCATTCTGATAATCAGCTTTTTCTGTGTTTGTGTGTTTGTGTGTTTGTGTGTGTTTGTGTGTGTGTGTGTGTGTAGAATTCAGTGGATCTATGGAGTTCTGATTTGGATTTTTAAGTGCCAGAGGAGAGTAATAGCTTCAAGGTCCAGTTTACCTTTTGGAGCAGTGATTTCAAAAATGTTCAAGATATCACATTTAATGCATATGTGTAGGTCTGTTGTATCATAAAACATCCTACCATATGAAATATTTGCAATAAAACCTAAAATATAAGGAGATATCAGGGTTTTTCTCAATAAACCGTAACTGTATACGATTTAGTCTGGAAACATTTTTATTATAACTATTGTTCACATTTTGTGTATTTAACAACACTAAACATCGATTATACGGATTCAAATTTTGACAGTGGTTGTTTCTATCCCTAACTCACATTTTAGAACTATTTTAAAGTACTAATGCTTTCATCTGCAAATGGTAAACTATGCCTTTAAGGAAGGTATAGGAAGGAGAAATATTAACTCAAAAGAACCAAGAAACTTTGGCCCATCTCTACAGATAATCATTCCTTGTTAGCCTAGTCTCCAGACAGGCATTAAGTTAGTCTCTCTGCCAATGAGGGAATCCCTGTCAAGCCATATGCATGCTTTTACCGGTGCCTGTTGCAGAGTATTCCTCTTACTTGGTGAATCTTTCTGGAATTGATTCGGGGTCTATCCATAGTAAGTTTTGTTCAGCTGTGTTGGATGATGTTTAAATAAAAAAAAAAAATTAATGAATAGGGAGGAAACCAGTCCATGCTAGTGCTTCATTGCGAAAAAAAAGCCTGCTTGTGCACTGAACAGCATTTGGAATTTCAAGATTGAGTTTCTTCGCATCACTACACCAGATACACTGCATATCCCTCGTTGAAGGAAAACTTTCATGCAAAGAGTTGTTCTGATTGAAAGTGGTAACAGAAGCAATAGCCGCGGTCACACTGACAAAATTTTAAAACATCAAGAACACTTTGCAAAGTTTGCTCGTCTGTTTAAACTGGTAGGCAAACTTCTCCAAGTTTTAGCTCTCAAGGTTTGGGTCACTTGTGCGCATGCACATCAAAGAAGAAAGCTCGCGTTATCTGGCAGCTGATGATGCTAATAAACAATGCAGACACTTTAATACGATGTACATCCCAGGGATCGTGCATTTTGGAGGTACCGCAAGCAGAAATTAGACTCATTTGCGCGACAAACTTCACAAAGTTTCAGCCGTGTGTGTTCAGACTGTACAAACTTTGAAAAGATTTGCACAGGTTTAGGAAATTTCCCTATAGTTTCAGTGTTAAGTTTTTGCAAGAAGTGCATTAGATTTTTTTCTTTTTTTTTAAAGTTTACAATCACACCGGCAAAATTTTAAGAACTTAAACTTCAAGGAGTTTAGCCAGTGTGACCATTGTTATCATGAGATGGTAGAAAATTCAGACAAAACTTTGCTAGTTGCAGAAATTCAAGTGATAAAACAATCTACAGCTGTAAACTGGCATCAGTGTTGGATTGCTCTGATGTTAAGAACTTGTTGAATTACTTACCTGTATAGTGACTCTATACCCGCTAAACAAAATGCTACTGACTCAAATTCTTTTCTTTTCTTTTCTTCTTTTTTTTTTTAACAGTATGTCTTGTGTATGACAGCACTGGGCATGCCTTTGACATTATGTGCCTTTCCATCCTCAGGGACTATTGTGAAGGAATTCATACCAGGACAGGATGTTGCAAAATACTTTTTGTCTTCACCCCTCAGCTTGCATAATCTGGCAACCCTGCTTGTGTTCTGAGCATGTTCTAAGCCATAGAAGTAATCTTGCCCAGCATTTAACTAAGGTTTCGTGTGCACGTGGCTTCATATACCATGGGTACAATGATTATTAGAATGATCACAACTCTTGTCATTCACTTTGTTTTAGACTTGATATTCCCCTTTCTGTGTTGTTGTTGTTGTTGTTTTGTTTTTTTAAAGAGAGAGGAAACCTACATCAAAGCTATACTTACATCACACTTCTGTGAACCATCCCGGATTTCTAGTGGAAGGATGAGGAAGTATTTGTTCAGAGCAAATTACCCTCTGTCGTGATAAACATCTCCCACAAACGTGACCACCAGTAATAACAATCCAAATCCTGGGACCAACAAGCCCGACTGATGACAAGTTACCCAATAAGGAAGTTGTTGTGGGGGGCTCAAATGCCGCCGTACATGTACGTGTGTGTTCAGCACTACTAACCGGGGGGGGGGGGGGGGGGGGGGGGGGGGGAAGACAGACATTGAAACTCTACCACATCCTGTCAAGTAAAGACCATCGAAAGAGTCAATGCTAATTTTGAATTGTTTCAAAGAAATTACCTGTATGCGATTGTCATGTATGCTAGAGCTATATGAAGGAAAGAAGGAATCATTTACTTTGCTACAAAGCTATTTCAAACATTGCATCCTACTTGCATTTTCCTAGATACGTGTGAAAATCTTTTTTTTTCTTCATTCTTTAGAGTAGGGATCTCTGATTTTTTTTTTTTTTCATATGATGATGAAAAAATGAAGAATTCAGTTGTATGTAGTCACAGTGTGAATTATATCCCGAATGGTACTGTACGCTAATACCACACAAAAATCATGTATCCACATTTTGCAATTAGTTCTGTGTCATTTTCTGTTAAAGTTTGTGTTCACGCCTGTAGGCTACTGTATGTGGATGTGAAGTTATTGGGGATTAATTTAATCAGCACGTAATGCACACTGGTTGCCAAATACAAAACAGAACAAAACAAAGCAGGAGTTATCTTCTTAAGCATGCTTCTACACGGACAGCAAGAAATCTTGCAGATTTTTTCCATACAAGTATATTTTGACTATAATACAACCTTTTTTTTCAATAAAATCTTTAGAAAAAACAACAGGTCTGTGAATATTTTTGAAATGGATGTGCACCTGTATTTTCTTCATTTTCTCTATTTTTCTGTATCTACTGTAGGCCTATGTTAAGAACGACTTGCTTTTGTAGGCGTCAATTGAGTATGTTAGTACCGGTACTGTTTGTTTGTTTGTTTTATTGTGATCTGACAGGGGTCAGGGTAACTTTGGCAAGAGATTTTGCCAATAGGCAATAGTTTGTGCATGGTTGAAAGGTAAGGGTATCGCAACTGGTGGCTTATGATTCCACGACTGCCCTTGCCTTGTTGTGGGAATGCCCACGAGCTGGAATCAGGTACCCACTTCAAGTCCAAAATGCTACCTCCCTTCAAACATTAGTAAGAGCATACATCAGATTCTCTTGGAGTAGAAATAGGTCAACTTGGTATCCCTATGTGTGAAGGGTATCTTCCCATTTCAAATAATGTAATGAATTTGTGCATTATTGCTATCAAAGAAAAATATTTCACACTATTTACACACAGTATTGCCATAGTTTACTGTATACGCTATAATTTTCGCGTACATAAATTTTCGCGAATTGCCGCTGTCACACATTTTCGCGAGTGGTTAAATTCGCGATTGGGGGACCAGAGAAAATATGCTGTGGCAAAGAAAGTGTGAATTTTCAACTTACTAGCAAATAAGAACGATACTAGTTATACACTGCATGAAAAAAACTTACCAAACTCTGCGAACCTGTAAGTTAGAATTCAACGCGCTAGATTTCTGACGAGTGGTACGAGGGGTTGCGATAATGGATTGGCTCTACAGTATTCGTAAGTAGACGTGGACTAGCCCGACCACCCCAGACGCTGTTAATACGCTGTGCTGTGCAAATGCTACTTACAGCGACTGGGCTGTGTATACTAGTTAGTAGTTAGACGTGGACGTGCTATATGTACGTAAACAAGCTTAGCCAGTATGGTCTCTTCGGTAAGCCGTGACATGGTATACTAGTACTGAAATGTACGTATCATCAAGGCAAGGGATTCATTTTGGAAGGTAATATTTTCGCGTGTTGTTAATTTCGCGAATAGCTCCCGACTCGCGAAATTCGCGAAAATAAAACCCACGCGAAATATATAGCGTATACAGTATACTGTATACGCTATAATTTTCGCGTACATAAATTTTCGCGAATTGTCGCTGTCACACATTTTCGCGAGTGGTTAAATTCGCGATTGAGGGACCAGAGAAAATATGAAGTGGCAAAGAAAGTGTGAATTTTCAACTTACTAGCAAATAAGAATGATACTAGTTATACACTGCATGAAAAAGACTTGCCAAACTCTGCGAACTAGTAAGTTGGAATTCAACATTTTTGAAGTGGTTAGTCCATCGCGCTAGATTTCTGACGAGTGGTCCCCTTGCGATAATGGATTGGCTCTCTACAGTATTCGTAAGTAGACGTGGACGTGCGTAAACAAGCTTAGCCAGTATGGTCTGTTCGGTAAGCCGTGACATGGTATACTACTGCTGAAATGTTCGTATCATCAAGGCAAGGGATTCATTTTGGAAGGTAATATTTTCGCGTGTTGTTAATTTCGCGAATAGCTCCCGACTCGCGAAATTCGCGAAAATAAACCCCCCGCGAAATATATAGCGTATGTACACAGTATATTGCCATGTACAACAGGATGTCCTTCATTTGCTACTTTGTGTATGTTTAATTAATTGTTACTTTGTTATTTTGTTGCAGGGCCCCATGAATAACAGTGTATTTAAGGCTGCCCTGGGTAAAGAATACGAAATAAATGAATTGATTACAAATTAATAAATAAGCTACATTGTACTACCAAGGTTGGATATGGTGTACCCAAGCTCTGTTGTATCATACATTACAATTGTAACTTGTTGAGGACGGACTGATTTTCCTATAACACGCACTTCTCAATAGGCGTTTTCACATCAGCCCGATAAAAATCCAAGCTCGAAATATTTTCCGTGATTGCAAATTAGAGCGCTATTTCATTTCTTATTCACATCAGCCCGAAGAGGGGGTAGCCCGAATACTAAAATTTCAAAATAGCTAATTCGACAGCTGAGTATGTGCAAACAGCATCAGTAATGTATGTGTCCTCTCAAAAATTCCTCATGACTTGTGTGCAGTTTGCCTCGATCAATTGGGTCACACACGCTCGGCATAATGGGATTCATCGTGCTAATTTCTTGAGTCGTTTTCACATTATCAAATAGCGCGCTACTATCCCGCTATTTCAGAAATTTCCCGAGTTGGAGTCGAGAAATTTTCTCGATCAGAGTGATACAATTAGCGCGATAATTTGTGTTCACATTATCAAATAGCGCGCCATTTCGCTATCGGGAAAATTTCCCAAGTCAAAAAATAGCGCGCTATTTGGAGTCATCGGGCTGATGGAAAACGCCTTTTGACACCTGCCCGAGTATACTCGGGACTTGTCCTCAACAGGTTAAGACCAATTTGCATGGTGAATGACAAGATCTGCATCATTGTTTCTACAATGCAGAGCTGCCAAGATTCCCCTTCGCTTGCAGGGGGCTCCCTGAAAACTTCAAAAGCTCTTCATTTATTGTCAAGAGTACATACAAAACTCTCCTGCTTTGGAATGTATACTTATGATGTGCCTATTAATGAGACTGCGTAACACAAATATCTCCCTGTTTGCTCCATGGAATCTCCCGGATTTTGGTACGGGAATGTTGGCAGTGCTCACAACATAGGCCCTACATGGGCCGACAACTTTTATGCAAGCATTATCAGTTTTTCAGTTGTATGACGTTTAGGTTTCATGTTGGGTTGCAGTGTGTTTGCTGTATTGGTGATATATTTTCCAGGAACTCGTGTCACTATATTTTATAGGAAAATGTTTCTTTTTTTTTTTTTTAAGGTCAATGTTATAGACATGTTGGTATTTTTACTGTGAAGTGTTCCACCTTTCATTACCTCTCTACATCTCATTGTATCATGTTTTCCATCATTTTCTTCGCAGTGCCCTTATCGTTTCAGCGCATAGAGGCTTCTTTTAGAATGTGATATGGGCTCTTCAAGAATTGTTTTATTATCTTTATCATTACTGTTCTTCAGTTCAGCATGATTAAAGGAAATATGTTTACCCAAATAGTCCTTTTTATCATGTCATAAAAGCATAATTATTCCTACCAGGCCCATTATCTGGAGTCCTAAGAGGAGATACATTGTACTTTCTTAAAAAGCTACTAATAGTGGAATGACAGAAGTGATAGCAGTCAGATCTGTCCTCCTCCGTGCTGCTCTCTGGAGTGTTTTGTGCCAAATCCTTTGTAAGAAGGCTGACAGAAGAGGGACACTGTTGAGTAGCAGCGAGGCTGAATTTGGCCCATGTGTTTGGCACAGATGCACCACCCACTGCACACAAAGAGCCCGAACTTAAAAACACAGGGGTCACTGCCAAAAGCTTTGTTTGACCTTCACAGCCAGTACTTTGTGTGTGTGTGTGGAAAAATTGCCATTGTTGTATCACCCCCCCCCCCTCTCTCTTTTCCTCATTTTTTCCCTGCCTAACCAGTGTGCATGTTACTGCTTTGCTTTAGAGGTCTCAGATCTTCTAAGTTACTAACTTACATTCATGGAACAATCAAAACAATGACATTGGAACCTCTTGTTGTGAGTATTCATAATGATGGTGTTATCTATGCATCCAAATACATGACATATCAGTGTATATTTCCAACCTTTTATCTGCTTTTGTGCAGAACCAACATGAATTAACATATTTTCTTTAGAGAAATACTAGCACCAAAAGAGTGAAAAAAGAGATCAATAGAAACAAGAACTGATAATAAGAAACCAAGCCCAAGATGTACAACTTGTACATGTCAGTGACTCGGGCTGGTGGCTTCTAATATTTTAATAAAAACTTCTACAACGTTAACTAGTACATTCATGCAGAGTGTAAGAATGTTCTAAAATACTACTATGAAAAGGTGACATACACTGTAAACCATTTTTCTCTTACATCTGACATTCACTTGAAGTCATTCATGCCCATTATGTATATTCCCAACAATTTTTTTTTATCTGCTTTTCATGATTTTACGATACCTTCTTTTTTTCTCCTCTCTTTTTCACCTTTATCTCTTGTCTCTCAAAGGCCTACCCCCTTCTCCATTCTCTCCCCTCCCCTTCTTCTCCTCCATTCTGTGTTGTCTTCTGAGAATTTCAGCATTTAGTGTGCCCTCTCTCTCATGCTGTGCTTCTATTCTCCCCCTCCCCCCTCTCCCCAGCCAGTTAGAACAAGGCATTTGCTCAGTGGGGTACTTGCCTGCTGACCCAGGAAGTGCCCCTTTAATTTGTGTCCTCACTAAAACAACATTGAGGTCACCTCAGCCAGTCAGTCCTGTGGCTGGCACACCACTCTGGCAAATTTGTGCATTCTCTTCTCTCTCTCTCGTGGCAGAGAACAGCTACAGTGTTCTTTGTAGTGCAAATTAGACTGTTGATTTGTATTTCGTTGCCTATTGGAAATCACTATCAATTGATTGCTTGAGAGTACCAGACTAATTTTGCTTCTTATGGTGATATGATTGTGTGGGATTGTGCCCAGTGACTTTGTTTTATTGTTTTAAGTCGCATTCAGTTTCAAGTTTTAGGCAATAGTGGTACTTGCCTTTGTGTCAGTGCAGCTTGCTGCCTTTTTTGAGAATCATTCTTTTTCGAACAAAATGGGGGAGGATATAATGTATTGATAATTTGTTCCATGAATTGTTATGTATGGGTCTTTCAAAGATGTATAAAGAAATTTGTATCAATACTGCATTTGTTATCACAACAACTTAGGCCTATGTCACAGCTCAGCTCAAATTACCTTCTGGTTTGATGATGCAAGACGTGAGGTGACATTTGTTCCTTTGAAAGCAGAGAAACATTTACCAGTTGGCAAGTTGAGGGTGTTGTAATTCATAACGCAGATATTCTTCTGAAAGTGAGTCAGCTTGTGTAGAAATTACTCAGCGACTTTTCATTTGGCGCCACAATTAGCTTATTTCTGAGCGAGATCCAATAGCAGTGTTTTACAAATGAGGATGGCTTCCTGTGAATTGGTGTCCAAGCAGCACAGCAGCAGCAGAGGGTAAATGCAGAAGTAGCAGAGGTCACTCCTTGTGCTGAGGGATGTAAGAAGCAAAGCATGAAAGGGACTAGTCATGAATATTGTCATGTGACATGGAGAAGGGCAATGATACCGCAGACTTTGCACACTCTTGATACATCTGTGGTTCTCAGCTGATGCTATACGACTCACCAGTGTTTAGTGAAGCCATGCTAGAAGTAGCCTTTGTACAATGATGGCAGGTTTTTTTTTTTTCTTTCTGAACCCCAGGAAGTGAGTACAGTTAATCAACATAGAATGCAGAAATCACTCTCCAACTCTCTTCCCCACCCCCACCCCACCCCCAAACTCTTTCCCGCCCCCACGAGCACACCACACAACACAGTTGTGGGAACCGGTTGCACAAGCAATGGCTTGAACCGAACTGGAGGGCTTGCAACCTGACACCAGCCATTCTTTGAAGACCAGCAATTGAAGGTGCAATATTGATTGCGCGGCGGGTATTAAGACGTAGTTTTGCGGTACACCATGTTTGCATTTGGCCTGTAGCAGGCAGTGCGCAGCCGAGTGTGTATCCTGGGATGGGCAGAAATAGAGCGCTGCTCCACACCACAGAGGGAGGACTGCTTGTGACAGAAGTGTGGCATGCGAAGGCAGCTGGTCGTGTTATTTCATTTTTTTTCTTCCCCCAGTCATTCTGCTTTTCAATCCAAGGGGCTTCTCGTCCCCTCAAGAGTCTCTATGCATATACGGGGATGCCAAGTCTACGAACTGGCCCAGTCTGACCCGATACGGCTGAGCAAGAACTAATGGAAAACTTTGAATGTGATGTCTCCTCCATTTGTAGACGCAGCACTTCTTTTGTGCAGGAAAAGTTGGGATCATACATTTATAAAAAAGAAGAAGAAGAAAAAAGAACCGGTTTCTCTTCTGTACTTTTAAAGCCTCTGATCTGCAGAAAGAGAGAGGAGGAGGGAGGGGAAAAAAAGTTCTGTCCTCAGAACAAACAACTTTGTGAATGCATACCCTATCCTGTATTGTTCCCCTTCATATATTTGTTTGAGTAGTTATGCACGGTATGTTCCACATGAAGTAACAGATACAGTCATAACAGCTTTTGGACAGGACACCTTGTCTTTGCACTCTGCACTGTGTGAGTTGCTAATCGTTGATGAAACATCCATCCACAACAGCCTTCTTGCGGTGCAGACGTCCCAACATGTGGGCTAGAATTGTGCTATGAGGCCCCCTCCGACAAAGCCAAATCAGATCCGACAAACATGGAGGTTGAAACTTCCGATTCTAAATAGTGTCTGAGACTGGATTGACAGATAGATTCCTCCCCTCCCCCCCCCCCCCTTTTGCTCTCCAATCTTGGCAGGAAGAGGGTTGCTGTGCAGAGTAGCCCTTGGCTTCCGAAGTTCCCCGAATCAGCCACTTCAAAGGTAGTCGCCCTCCAAAGCCGAGCCTTCTGATCTCCATACAATTTCATTGTTGCTTACTGATATATTGTAGCCTTAGCCATATAGCTCTACTACTGTGGTCTCCTACTTTATATCACATACCCACACACACACACACACACACACACACACACACATACACATACACACCCACCTAAACAACTTTTACTACAGGTATTCTGAGTTGGCATTAGATTTTTGAGTGGTATTCATTAACATTGGCACCAACCTGTAATATGGAAATGTGATGTTGATGATGTGGTTGTTTTCTTCCTTGAACAGACAATATTTTAATCCTCATTTGTGGTATTTATTTTTTTTTTTTCAGCAAAATAAGTCATTGTGCACAAAGAAACCATTCTTATTTCTGCTTGTATACGGCCATGCATTATACCTACAGAGAGACAATTCCAGATTACATCATGCATGTTACTTTAATATTCTAGTTGATTAATTTTACAAACATCTCCAAACACATGTTTCTTAGATTCTGAAATCAACAGCAAATTATCTCTTAGTTGCTGTGGCTTGAGATAGAATGTATGCTGTATAAATTATTTTTTGCAGAATATGAAATGTGACATTCAGAATACTTCAGTTTGATTTTCAATAGCATGATACAATTTTTGCATGTTAAATTTCATGGAGGATGAAAAACACGGCTATGGTAAAGCTGCTTTATGACTTTGTCCCAGTAATAGACCCTCCTTGAGTTACTACATCATAGTGAATTAGGGTGGTCCACAAGGGGTTTGAGCATGTCACTGCAACATGCTCAAATTCTTGTGCAACATCCTCAGAAGCCAGCAACATGTTGTGGAACATCCTCAAAAATTTGCAACAAGCTCAAAATAAAATGTATTCAAACATGTGAAAAAACATGTGCAAAACATAGGAAACATCAAACTACACTGTACCTGGTACTTCTAGAAACATGACAAAGAACATTGGGTAAGCAGCACAAAGAGAGATAAGCTGCGAAATATTGCTTACTACATGCTCGTGATGTGAGCTCCATGCACATACAATTTCTGCGATATTCTCAGATTCTGAGCTTGCAACATGCTCAAATTTCAAGTTGTGGATCACCCTGGTAAATTACTGCATTTGCATCAAAATTTCAAGAAATGATTTGTAATCAAGTAGAGGATAATGCAAAGCCCTTTTTTATTGCTCCCGAATTATTGTGGAAGCCAAAGGGTTGCTTCATTTTAACAAAGCTACATTTGATAGCAGAATTCTGTACTCCTAGAAATGGTTGCTGTAGGCCAAAAAATTGGGAAATATGTGTAGTCACATACAATGCAATCATTTGTGGTTATGTGTGAATCTCTGTGTGGCTTCCTTTAATGAGCAAGTGATGTTCTGCTAATACTATTACCAATATACAATAAAAAGCCATTTTCCCCCCATTTGCTATTGCCTGGCCTTATTGTTCAATCCTAGATAAGAGAGCACATGTAAAAAAAGATTTTGTCAATGTGCTCAGGGCATCACACAAAAAGAGCTGTTTCATGAGCAAGTCCAAAGTCACAGTGGAATGCCTGCATGTTTTCACGAATTGCCCCTATTTAAATTTTGCAGGTTGACTTGCTACTCTATCAAGATACAACTTCTGTTATTCTAGTAATCCCATGCCCGCGGGGGGAAACTCCCCAATTAGATGCCTATTTGATACACTTGCATCCACTGGAGGTGAGCACTGACACGTACATGAGTGTCATCCTCTCCAAAATCCAAAATAAACCAACTTGACAAGTCTCTTACGTTGTGCACAATTCGTATTAGGAGTTATGTCAATAAGTTCATGTGCAAACCCTACAATAACAGCCTTACCTAATGTGTACTTGTTAGGTTTCTCATATGTTGTAAAGATGTAGCACATTCAACAATTTGTTGTATGTATGCACCCCACCGTGCCCTCTTTTTACCAAGTTTGGCACGTCTGCGTTAATAATCCAAGCGCCTGTAATGATTTATTGCCATAACACTGTTCCTCCTCCCAGCACTTACCCTTGGCCTCTAGCCAGAAGTGTCACGAGATCTCAACGAAATTGATTTACACCTCAAATTCTATCTTGTAATGGTGGCAGTTACTTTGGCAGTGGTGATGGTGGTGGTTGGGGGGGGGGGATGCAAAGATGGTGGTATTAGTGGGCTGAATAGTGGCAGACCCCCTGCACTTCATAAGCATTTTTGTTTTTGATGAAGTAAAGCGCTGTGTATTTACCAGTTAGGGATGGCATTGGCTGCATGTGCCTAGTTGAAGAGCAATCTTTGTGCATACAAAGGAAAGCCTGCTGAATTATGCAGGGGAGAGGCCTGGGCCACGGCCTTGGAATCAGTAACACAAAGTGACGCATAAAGTGCAACATTGACACTCGTATTGATGCTGTTTGAATTGTGCCCTGGCTCTTGGCCATATTCCTTTCTGAATCCAAAAATCTCTCCAGACTGTGGTGATTGCCAAACTGATGAACAAGACAAGGGGCCCCCCTAATCTCCATTTCAGGAGATTTGCAGTTATTCCAAGTTAAAGGCATAATTTACCATTTGGAGATGAAACTAAAACCCAGCATTAGTGCTTTAATAAAATGTGAGTTAGGGATAGAAACAACCACTGTAAAAATTTGAATCCATATAATCGATGTTAAGTATTGTTAAATACACAAAATGTGAACAATAGTTATAATAAAAATGTTTCCAGACTGAACCGTCTACAGTTATGGGTTACTGAGAAAAATACTGATATATCCTTATATTTTAGGATTTATTGCAAAGATTTTATATTTTAGGATGTTTTGTGATACAACAGATGTACACATATACATCAAAGGTGATATCTTGAAAATTTTTTAAATCAATGTTCCCGAAGGTAAACTGGACCTTTAACTCTTGATTTAAAAGGTCCTGTTTACCATTGGGAATGGTGATTTTAAAAATGTTTGAGTACTCACATTTGATGCATATGTGTAGGTCAGTTGTATCACAAAACATCCTACCATGTAAAGATTTTGCAATAAAGCCTAAAATAAAGGGAGATACTACTATTTTTCTCACTAAACCATTACTGTAGACAGTTTAGTCTAGACACAATTTTATCATAACTATTGTGCACATTTTTTACATTTAACAATACTTAAAGGTCCTGTTTACCTATGGGAGCAGTGATTTAAAAAAATGTTCAAGATATCACATTTGATGCATATGTGTAGGTCAGTTGTATCACAAAACATCCTGCCATGTAAGAATTCTGCAATAGAACCTAAAATATAAGGAGATATCACTATTTTTCTCAATAAACCATAACTGTAGACAGTTTAGTCTGGAAACATTTTTATTATAACCATTGTTCACATTTTGTGTATTTAACAATACTTAACATTGATTATACTAATTCAAATTTTTGTTATGGTTGTTTCTATCCCTAACTCATATTTTGGAACTATTTTGAAACATTAATGCTGGGTTTTTATTTCATCTGCAAATGGTAAATTATGCCTCTAACAATGATTATACTGATTAAATTTTTGACACTGGTTGTTTCTATCCCTCACTCACATTTTAGAAGTATTTTTAAGCACTAAAGCTGGGTTTTTGTTTCATCTGCAAATGGTAAATTATGCCTTTAAAACAGCAATAACTAAATATGTTCAGTGCTTATTGGCTGTTGCCTTGGACCCCATTTACAGTGCGGGGCTGGGCCGAGCCGCAGCCGAGCCCAGCCTCAATTGCGGGGCCGAGCCCCGCAATTTTGTCCGTTTACACTGCCGGGCTCGGCCGCGCTTTTAATTCAAACCTTTCAATATTTTGTTGTAGTGGCGCTCTGCTTGTAAACAAACGCAATTAGGTGTATAGCCTGGTTTTCAGACCCCTTGCCAACTGGATTCCGTGGCGACAAAGGCCTTTGCCGAAGGAAAAATCCTTTGCAGGACAAAACCACCTTGAACTATACTAGTTTTCAACGTTGAGGGGGTTAATATTGTGAATAGCGAAACAGTAAGGGCAGAGGGTCTGGAAGCCAGACTAAAATTGGCCGCGCATTTGGCCCAGTTTGCGTTTACACCAAGAAGAGGCCGAGACCACCTCCAGAGCGTGGCCAAATGCACGGCAAATTTTGGCCTTGTATTTGGCTTTTTGCGCATTTACACTGAAATGAAGAAGGGCTCGACCGCGGCCGAGCCTCGCACTGTAAACGGGGTCTAACTGTTGCCTTGTTAACTAAAAATCACTCTTAGATGTTGTTTGTGTTGAATTTGTATTTTCTTGAATGGGTCCTTGTGTGCTTAGTTCATTTCAAAGGTACAAATCTTGTTGAGAAAACGTTTATCATGTTGATACTGTAGAATTTATTTCATTTCACTTGGACATAATTTGAATGTAAAGAATGAGGTGAAATAAAGCAATCAACAAAATCAGATGAGTTAACAAAAATCTTTAAGATACATAAATGCCCAATGGATTGTTTCAAGTTTTTCATGTTCTCGAGGAGAGTCATGAATATTGCACACAAATAAAAATGTGTTATACAAAATTCAGTGTAATACCAAATGAACTGTGACAACTCAAAAGTTTCAAAATTTGTCATTCACTATTACAGAAAATTTTGATACAATTGATATACTACTCTATTATGTGAATTTTTTCTGTAGAGTTTTTTTTTTCCTTTTGTGTTCAAACCCATGGCTTCAAAAAAGTTCAAACTCCTGTAACTGAACTTCATTTTTTGTCCAATGACAAAGAAACCTGTACTATTATTTTTCTTTGATTTTATTCTATTATTGTTATCTTGAATATAGAATATGAGAGAGAAATTAACTTTTCACAAAAAGCAGTGCTGGCACAAGCATTTTGTCAGAATTAAATCACATTTGGTGTAATGTAAGACAATTAATATATATGCTGGTTGGAGTCTGGAATAGATCTGCAAAAAGTTTGATTATGAAATTCAAGACTTTTACAGTAGGCCCATCTGAAGGCCCGTATACAAAATCGTTTGCAAAATTATGAATGTCACAAGCTGTTTACTGATAATTTTGATTGTTTTAAACAAGGATCGGTTTACATGGATTGGTTTACATAATTAAAATTGTTGTTGTTACTCTAAATGAACATTCAGGGGATTGAAAAAATAATAAAAACAGGTCTGATATTGTTATACCAGAGTCATGGTCAAGGTTAAATCTTAATAATACAAAACAGATGAAGTGATATAAGAAATTCTTTATAATGTAAAATGGTTGATAAGCCCCTGCTTCAATAAAGCAGGATATACAAAGTGTACAGTAGCTTCAGAGTGCTAGTTGATAAATGCAAGGATTGACACTTGGGTAACATGTTGTACAATGTACATCCTTCCTCACCAGCAGAAAACTGATCTTATTGAGTTCAGTGCTGCAGGGGAAAATCCCAAGTATCGGGAATCCCCTTCAAGGGGGTTTCCCTGTAAGACTTCGGCTCCCGGAAGATTGTTAAGGTACCTTTTCCTGTCTTACTATTTTCTGCCCAGTCATTGTGAGGATGGGGACACTTGGAATACAAGCAGATTTGAAAAATGGGAAGATTACAATAGTGTACTGTATGCGCGGTGGTATTCCAGCACATTTTCTTTGCTGCTTTGCTGCAAGTTTATTTGTTTAATGTTATGCTTACTTGTATTGAAGTAAGCTAATGCCACTCACTGGGGGACTTAATGATGTATACCCTCCTGCATTCAATCATTGATAATGTAGAAAATGTCTTATTGAAAAAGAGTTTCCCCACCCACCCCCCCGCCCTTCCAAAGCATTGAACTGGCAAGGTGTATACAAGGGTCAAACTACACAGAGTTGTGGCAGATATCAGTTTGTCTGAAGAATGATTACTTTGCTCTTGTGTGATATTTTGGAATATTCTATTAAAATACACTAACACTTCATCCTAATTTGTGCAGGAAGGTGCTTGCTTTGCAAATTGGAAAATAATTCCAAATATTCAGTAAAGTGATGCATAAAGTCTTGTTTCTGACTAATGTAAGAGCATGTTATGATGACAGACTGTGAAAATGATATTCATTTTGAGAAGGATTTAAAAATAATGGCTGATCCATCATATTTTTTTATAATCAACTTCAAAAGCTTCAGGAAAATACCAATCATCTTCTAATGAAGACTGAAGTACCCACATGTATCATTGATATGACCTAGAAGAAACTGACCACACACTTCGTCTTATCAGAGCAAAAATTTATTTCATGAATCAAAAAAAAAAAGTGACTGAAATCATTTTACATGAATAATCTAATAATTTTAGTCACATTTTTATTTCACCATCTAGGCCCTCTGCTTTCATATGAAAATATTCTTCTACAGTTTATAGTCACAGTATGTTGTAAATAATGTGAGGTATTTCTGTATAGAGCTCAAAGATTGTTGCTACTGATGGTGAACTTCAGAATGTTATAGTCTGGAAGTCTCCAGTAGTACGCTTTACCTGTGTCCTGTGGTTCATTACTTGACAGCGCAACCTTCCTCCACAATGAGACACCATAACATTTAATATCCGTCGCAATTTCTGAACGGAAGGGAGAATTAGGGGGGACATTTGCTGGGCACGAATGGTCCGATTCCAAGATTCTGTCAGCCATTCCGGGGAGATTGCACCCGATTAGTCTGCAAGATAGAGGCTGCCCCTCAGACGGACTATTAGCACCTCATGCAACTGCTACTTCCCCCATTTTTTTTTCTCTCTCTCAAATGCTCACTATAGATGTTCTATGTGCATAGAGTTAGCCTGCTTTACCTCCACTTGGCTGGCTATTTGAAGGAGCTGATCAACAGTGTTTGACATGGGGGCCATACGAGAGGCCACATCATTGGACTCATTCACGGAAGATACATATGTATGGCTGCTATGCCTACCTAACCTCTGGCTCTGCCGATATACACATAAAATGCTTC